>JACTOM010000562.1:5147794-5705510 GCA_015832385.1 Elymnias hypermnestra | reverse complement strand
TATTATTGGGCTTAATCTATTATTTACTATCGAAGAGAAAAGTTTGTATATATTTGGTAACAAGCTAATTGGTCTGTAGTTGTTGATATTTTTTGAATCTCCCTTTTTATATATAAGTATGATATCTGCTTTGGACCATTCTATAGGTGTTACGGCACTTTGAATTATGGAATTAAACAGTTCGGTTAGTGGTTCTGCTAAAATTTGGTGAGCGTATTTTAGTTATTCATTTGTGACGTTGTCAGAACCGGGGCATTTTTCTAATTTCAGATTCTTTATTGCTTTTGTTACTTCGGTTTTGTGTATTGGTTGTACATAGTGTCTGTCTACAGGTACTGTTTCCAATTTGTTGGATGATGGAGTGAACAGTTGTGTATTGTCACTTTAGAGTTTCTTGTAGAATTGAGTTGCTGTATTGACAATTATATATAATTCCATACATGTAGGTCTTTATTTAGGTTTTTCAGACCTTCTATCCAAGATCGGTTTGTGCTGAGTTCTTTATATGCTCTTTTTGAGCTGCCATAAAGCTGAAGGTGTTTCACTATTGTTTCCTGTCTATATTTTGTATAGTCCCTCTTGATATATTTGTTGACCAATTTGTATAGTGCAGAGAGTTCTTTTTTTTTCTGTGAGCGTGTTTTATTTCTAGTTTTTTGTAATTCTTGTCTTCAACATTAACGGACCATTAAAACATTCACGAACTGGTTTAAACATAGGAAGTGTAAATCGCATAACAAACGATTAAAAGTGTGTGTGTACTTATGTACACGCATTAGAAGTTATACTTCTTTGGCATACAAAGACAAAAATCTTTAAACAAAATATCTTTCGCCTTATTCTACGTTTGTAGAAAAAACGATACTGACAATAGATAAACGTAAACTAACTTTCATTATATAAATAGTTTATAATCTGTTTTCTATAGTTGAATCTGAAAGTTATAATTTTGATAAGAATATCACGTTGATATTTTGTCACACAACGCAATGTCACAATATATCTAACAAGTAATATAATAAAATATAAAAAAAAAACTAAAATGTTGACTATAGCTAACTTCAGGGTGTCGGTTTTTTGTGACGGTGTGCGCATCGTAAAAATATAGACTCATCATTTTTCCCTAACACGCCAAAAAAAGCATGACTTCAAAAATAGTACCGAAAAATTATAGTACAAAAGAAAAGTTACTCTCTAGTGTATCACGAAATAAAATTGGTTCTATAATGATTAATTTTGTATTGAAATATGTCACTATATAATATGTTCATTATAGCGTATATAATTTTAAGTTATGTATGTTAAGTATTTGAACATTCACTTAATACCTAGGTAGTTGTACATAGGGGTGACGCGTGCAACAGTTTTGCATGAGGGCCAGCACCAATTAGAAGCAATACCAAAACCATCGGCTCAAGTGCCATCATTATCTCGACCAGTGCGCGCAAAGTTGGCCCTTCACCCTTCGTCATTGGAGATAGAATCCAATAAAATATTCACGGATCTTTGGAGACAAGTGGAGTGAGCAGTCCTGAAGTATGGGGTTGGGACATAGTTAAAGCGTTTAGGTTGAGAGCTGTCGAGGGCACAGCCTTTTGTAGATTTTTATATCGTTTTACCGTATTTGTGAGCTTGAGCTATTTTATCAATTCGGAGGGGAGTGGGATCCGTTTTGACAAGTCTCGTAAGCGAAAAATTGTTGTTTGTATCATGTACGTATATGTAATGTTTGTTTATTTTTGCTGTACTTTGATCTTTTTGAAACTAAGGTTCAGCTTGTTTATGAGTATATGTAATACCATTTAGATTTTGTGTAAGATACATATTTCAACATAAGCCTTTATTCCTTCCATTCTTCATCTTTTTTTTATACGGGTCTAGAGTGAGCTAATCTCGGGTGTGTCTCACAGTGGTCCTGCCAATACGAATAGGTCGTTTTTCCAGCATTTATATGGCTTTCCTCTCTTTCTCTTTTAATATCTTGGACACCATTGAGTAGTCATTTTCATCCTCTTACAACGATGACTAGGCAACTATTAAGTACTTATAAACAATATATGATTCAGATAGCTCTTTATTTCTTGAGTCAACGAAGATGAGTCTATTAATTTCCCACATTGACGCTTGTTATCCTTTTACTTTTTCATATATTTTGTTTGTCGTACACAATTTAAAGAATTTCTTTCACAATTTCGAATTCTACTACAGATACGCTTGATTTAATTGTAAGACTAAACAATTTAAATAACCGTTAACGCATTTTTATCATAACACCGGTAATGTATTAGCAAGGAAAACGTATTTTCATTTGCTCGTTTATTTCTATGTAATGTATATGTAAAGCTAGTTATTACGCTAAATATAACCTGTAGAATCAGAAGAACCCTCACTCCAATTCTATGCACGTACCGTTGGCCATAACAACTGCGTAAATGCATTGAAGCATACGGCCACTGATTGGATGGCTATTTCAGATTTAATATGATTCGCGTGTTTAGATACGATCCATGTGATTCAACGTCTAATGTAATGTAGTAGGTATATGACGAATCATGCTCATTTGTATAAATTTAACCATGAAAATACGCTCTATTTATTTTGAAAATTGCATTTCCTAATTGTCTGAATTCGGACTAATACAAGGCTTCTGCTGATATTAGTTATCACCCTTCCAGCAAAGACATTACGCCACAATTCTGTTACGTTAGAGCGTTTTCATGTTAGACTGTATCATCATACAGTAAAGTATGTTCTATCTGTGTATGTGCTATTAGTGTTTCTTAACAAATGATATAAAAGAAATCGTTATTTGTTCTAAGGTTCATTTAACAATTTTTAAGTTAACTATGCACAAAAATGATACTGTTGTTTTTGTGATATGTGAGAAAGTGTGTAGTCATAAAACATCGTATAGTGTTGTGCCGTATGCACATAGATATTACGTTAATATATCTGTTTAATTAGTCTTTATTCATCAAAGCTAAACTAATTGTATATAACTCAAAGGATCAGTGTGTACTTAGTAAAGAACTAAGTTATCGAACTTTTATACTTTAAGTTTAAAGTGAAATTTTGCGTTGACCGCTGTTTTAAGTCTAACATTTATTAGACCTAGTCCCATGTTATTATTGTCCTTTTATTCATGCGTCAAACGCTTTACAGGCACTCAACAATGAATGGCGATTATATAATATTAATAAACGCGAGGAAAAATAAAGCATAGCTTCAATTTCAATGATTTCATCTGCACAAGAGTCTTCCCATATTCAAACATAATAGCGGTGAACTTTCACATTAAACTGTGACTATTGTTTTGGGCTTTTGTTCTTTTTGTTTTAAATTCCCCTTTGTAGTTTTTCAGAGGGCTCCACCGATGATAATATTCTGTTTACAACAATGTGCTATTATTAAATTGAATTGTATGTAACTATTGATTCTAAAATTTCAATTATAGTTTTGCCTGTTATACTTATGGTGTAACTACGCCATAGGTTCAGCTATATCGCCTAATTGTTGTTTTATATACATCATCGTGATTTTCGATGCAGAAAGACATCGTGAGGAAACTTGCATATAATGCTGGAATCAGTTCTCTGGGAAATGTCAATACGTTGTGAAACAGCGTGGTATCAGCTCACTATCAGTAAGAATATGCTGAGGACTGTGATGTTAATAGGCTGCTACTTACCTTATTACATGGATAAAATAAATATCTAAACAAACTCCAATAACAATAACTTGGTGCTGATGTATTTTTGTAATGGTTGCGTATTCATTTTAACTTAAAAAGAAGTAACAATAGTCGTATAATGTGAATCGAAACATCGATTATATTTGAAAAAAACTAAAGAAAAGATAATATTTTTCAGAAGGGAAAAGACAATGAAAAGTGCAGAGATAACTAACATTACGGAAAACTACAGACATTGATAAAGAATATTACGATTTACTCACTTTGGTCTGATAAGTGATAACACAATTGAATTTTTATTATGTTTATAAGCATATAAATTATTGTATATATTATACAGTTGCATAAACATTTCACCTTTACGTGCTACGGTTTTAATTATGAAAACCATCTTTGAATATATGTGAACATTAGCAATTATCATGGTATAGTATAATCCGGAAGCTATGTGAAAGAAGACATGAGCAATCTTTATAATCATCGTCATCGTCGCTTCAACCGATGGACGTCGACTGCTGGACATAGGTCTCACGTCCACAAGGCCCGAGTTTGCGCTGCCTGGCTCCAGCGGCTGCCGGCGACTCTTTTTATGTCATCGGTCCACCTTGTGGGGGGTCTCCTTACACTGCGCCGTTCGATGCGGGGTCGCCATTCCAGCACCTTCGGCCCCCAACGTCAATCGTGCCCCGCCCGTTGCCTCTTCAGGTTCGCAATTCGTAGGACTATGTCAGTGACACTGGTTCTACTACGGATCTCTTCATTTCTGATTCGATCACGTAGAGAAACTCCGACCATAGCCGTTAATACGTTGAATACGTTGAAATGAAATGTCGTGAAATAATATAAACAGAATAAACATCAGTGTGCACTTCGCCAAAAATTAGCTTATTCAATCGTAATCTATTTTCGCCTGAGGCTGGTACTAAAATATGATTATCCAAGCACGTGTCTGTGGCCACTGCCGGAATACAGGATGCTCCCCCTCTTCCCATGCCCACAGGCTCTATGAAATTAATTTCGAGTACAACCGGATTTGTGTACATTTCCTCACACAGGCGAAACATCCAGCACGTTGTAACTGGTTAGTACAAAACAAATTTCGACGTCGTTATTTTAATATATAACTCAGTTATATTTGATTTTGATTACTATATGTATACAAATTGACCCGACAAACGTTGTTCTGCCATATAATTTATTTCTAGTGTACATTTTAGCGTCAGAAGGTTGAACATTAATAAAACTTACCTATCATTTATTGATATCAAAAATGGTTTATATCTTAATCTCAGGCCAATCGAATATACACACAAAATTTCATGAGAAATGGGCCATTTTGGAGGAATTTGGCAACAAACATTGCGGCACGAGAATTTTATACATTAGATTTTTATTTTGGAAGTAAGAAGTAACGAAAGAAAATAAAAGTTAAATCACAAATTCTACCCTATTATATGTACATTAAATAAAGTCTAAATACTTAACTACGATCGTATATAAGTAGCTAATCAGCTAATATTACACTTCATCAACTGCATCATCTTTCTAATTTAAAACTATTTTGTCTAGAAAGCGAAATATTTCCGAAAAGTTAATTAAAATATTCGTGGATAATCAATGTCACACGAAAATTGTACAAAACCATGAAAGGTGCTTCAATAATTTTGAATCTGTGGTCTTCCTTTTTGATAATTCTACTTAAATAAATAGATAATGACCGATTCTGTAAAATTAATTGGTGTAACTTCAGGTGGATTCGAGAATGGTTTCGATTGACAATTCAATCCGATAAATAACGAATTTATCCATATCTACACGGGATCCGGAACTACGCAGGTGTATCTGCCGGGACCAGCTGATATAAAAACAATTACAACTTGAAAGCAAGTTAGGTTGTTTTCCTTACCGAGAGTGGTTACTTATGGCAAACATTCCTGCGGGATATTTGCATTAGCCCCTACTCAATGTGTATTAACCACAGATACATTTTATCTACTTATTGTTAACTTTCGTGTAATTATTGTTTGTAATTGATGCATTTTTATAAGAGAAGGGCTGACTTTTCGAGTAACCGTTGATAAAATAAGGCGTTTTAAAGTAATAATGCAGCATGTATAGATTTTTAAACGAATAAATCCAAATTGTTTTTTTTTTGTGTTAGAGGGTAGACAACGCTTTGATTTATTATTATATAAGTTCATTCTTACCTTTTATAAAATAGAACTATTAATTATTATTATATTTGTGTATATATGTACTATATACAAATGCAAATGATTTAACATTTCTTTTTGCCCATATATCATTGTAAATAAGTTTGAATAGAAAGAATCACTGCTCGAGTTTAGAGATATCTTTTGATATCTCTAAATTCGAGCAGTAATTCTTTCTATTCAAACTGCCTTAGTAACATTCACACAAGGAACCTTTGAATTCACTAACTATAGCAGTCGGCGTGAAAAGTCAAAGGCCCAGTATTTACCCTACCTTCAGCAGACACTTACAAACCCATATAAGCGCATATCTGAAACGTCCCTTAGAAACTGCTTTTAAGAGGCCGAGTGGAGAGCGCTGTTGCGATCGGCTTCACTGCTCACCCTGGCGACAGTAAAAAATATGAGCACCCCCTCACACCCCCTGCGCCATCTTGAAAAACTTTGTCACTTGTAGCCGCAAATCGATCTGTGTCTACGACGTAGCGCGCGTAGGCGGTTTTGAGGGTGTTTTTATGATCTAGGTGACATCACAATTTGGCCGGATATTCAATCATAACGATAATCTAAACTAATAGTCCATTAAAGATAGTTATGTCTACAGTCTTCTTAGGAATAGCCTTAGACTCTGGGTTGCAGTGGGATGCTCATATTAAGACTCTGGCAGGCCAACTTAGTGCAATGGCATTTGCTGTATTTCGCTTATTTTCATTGCATTATCTTACGGCATGCTGTTATGGGGTAAGGCGGCGGACATTGAAACTGTCTTTATGTTACAAAAAAGAGCAATACGTAAGTAGAAAAACTTAAATAGCAGCCCATTAACGTCCCACTGCTGGGCACAGGCCACCTCACTCAAACAAGAGAGGGTTTTTAGTGCATAGACCCACCACGCTGCTCCATTGCGATTTGGCAAGCATAGTACACAAGTGTACTCAAGTATCAATTTTCACAATATATATTGAATAACATTTTATATATCCGTGATAACATTCATTTATACAGCAAAAGGAGCGAAACACACAATTTTAATACAAGAAATAAAAACTTGTAATGCCACATTTTAGAGTGAAGAAGGTTCAGAGTTTTTTGTTGGGTTGAGCATACGCATTTTTAATAAGATATCCGAATCACTTCTGGGTTTGCCTCCACATAGTTTTAAGAAATATGTTAAAAACGTCCTATTACAAAAGGCATATTATAATGTTGGCGATTATTTAAGCGATACAGTTATTTGGACTTCATTCCAGTTGCACATGAAACCTAAACACATTGTAACGTACAAAAACTATGTATAAAGGAGCAACCGTTGAGGTTTAGCCGATTTCTTCTCAGCAGAATCAACTTACCAAACCGGTGGTAGATTTGTTACCAACGGACAGACTATTGACGATTCAAAAGCGTTTTTTTAGCCTACATGAATAAAGAATATTTTGATAACATTGTAAAGAGGAAACATTTGTTGTTTTGTATGTAAGTATGTATGAATGTGTTCTTAAAATAACTTTGCTAGGGATTTTAAAATCATGCAGTCACTAAAACAGTTCCACTATGTACATATAAAAGATTATTATGTTCCGTCCTTTGTTAAAGCCCCTCACATCTTGACTTTTATTGTCATTTAAATGATAATCACTAAAAGGATTTGGACAGAATTATTCGCATGACTTCTTTGACAAAACAGATACGCCCTGTGGCTATACTGTTTATTGTCCACTATTAGATGTGAAATTATACTTTATAGCTAATGAAATAAGATTGATTATTCCAAGACTGTATAGTTATATGGAACACCTATGGATCACAGTAGGTGTTCTTACAATTTGTGCTAATATCTATGTTGTTTGCTCATTCAATGTACAGGCATGAAAGTCTTGTCCTTGCATGTACATTGAATTTGCCAAATCAAGTTTAAAGCTAACGGTGTGCAATATTATCATAATGGGTTCAAGTAATGAGACCAAAATATGCTGTAATATTTTCTTCTATTTGTGTGATTTTCGTTAGATAAAATAGTGTATTATTGATCTTCTACAAAGAACTGTTGTAGAAATTTGAATATAACTGGATTCAAGTCGATGACTACATTAACATTTACTTTTATTTTTACTATGTATTAATATTTAAATACAAAAACAATTTGGAAATAGTTTCTTATAATACTTCAATAATCGAATGTATTTCCGTTTAAATGGAAGTCATTATTAATATACATACTTTACGTTACCTTTTAATATAAATCTAAAATGGATTAAATTTATAATAAAAATATTGTATCTGTGACTGCCATTAACCATGAAGGTAGAACTTTAAAAAAATCTCCAAAATTAATTATATTTCTGAAATAAATATAAGATCTCATATTTTTTGCAAAAATAATTGAAAGCTGACATTTTTCAATATTTGACACTATTTTTTAAATCTGTATGTCGTAAATCTCGGAATAACTAGTACTATAGAAACGAGATAAGAGAGATATTTCATTCAAACGAACAATTGTCATTGATTAGCTTCATCTTTTCCAATTCACACATTTTACAAAAAAAAAGACAACCCTTCCGTGTGGGGTTAACGAAAGTAATAGCCCCTTAAAGCGGTTGATCCTTTAACATCTCTATAAAGACAGGTAGATGAGACATTTTTTAGAGATAACCCCGTAGTCAATGTTGTCTAAAGGGGTGTAAAACCGAAATTAGTAAGGCATTCAAATAAACGCTGACACCCTGATTGTTATAACGAACCGTGCGAAATTCGTCACAGATGCATTACATTATTTTATTAAAAAATCGTAGATACACTGATTTTGTGTAAAAAAATGAGAAAAAAAAAAACGAGGCGAAAGGGTAAAAAATACGGCGTGACCCTTTGTCTCGTTTTGCGTGAAATTGTAAGTTAACGGTTTATATTGGTCTCAAATAAATTTGCAAATGATTTTTAATTATTGTATGGTATGTTACTTTAATAAATATAAAGTTTAATAAACTAGATGACCCTGCAAACTTCGTACCAGCTCAAAATCAATAAATATGATAATTGCAAAATGTTTCAACTTTAGTAAACATATGTGGTCAAAACTTAACCGGAATAAAAATAATTCTTTTCGTCCCGCCAAAGTTCGTAAAATATTATAGTTGCGTTCAGAAATTGTTAGTTGTCAACGTCAAATGTCAAAGACAAAAGTATTATTTTAAATCTAGTTTGATTTCTGAACGACTTTTAAAATGGATTCATTCTTAACAACAGATAGGAATAGTTTCTAAGGGAAAGCGAAATTGTTGATTTTACTATATTCCAAGCATTTTGATCATATTTACTCACCTTTTAAACTCAGGGAAAGTTCTTCTACAAATAATTTAACAGCAAAACAAGCCAAATCATTTTAGAAGTTCTCGAGTTTTAAAGAGACTAACGAACAGTTATTATTTTTATTTATATAGATATAACTCATAATATTTCTATATCATTTTAATAAAGTTATTTTTGTATATTATACTAGCTTTTCCCTAGCTAATTAGCTATTAGATAAAAAAAAACGTGGGAAGTAATGAATTGCTCTAATCTAGATCATTTTTTAAAAATCATATTGTGATTATGAAGAAAAAAAAGGATATTCGACTGAGTGTGTGGGTTCTTCGCACGACAAGGCGCGAATGAATCCTTTAACTTGAGATTTTCAATTGTCGTACATTAACAATAATATTGATGATTCAAAAGTGCTGATAAAGTGTTTTTGTTTAATTTTCAAATAGAATTTAGTGTTATTTGGGAAACATCTACTGTAAATAAACGCCAGATTGATTTTAATAATTTTATGTATACAGCAAAAAAATATATTATACCGAGTTAAACATAATGTTTTCATTTCTTCTTTGATATTGTGTAAAAGTTATTGACATAAAGTTCCTAATAATGTTTTCAATCTTGCGTAGTATATAAACCAATTCAGCAAATGAACTGTTATCGAATATGATTTTTATCAGGATATCCTTTGTCCTAGTCCAGGGGGTAGGAATAATTGACGTGAAAGTGGATTCGAATCCCGGTCGCGATTTAACACAAATGTCTGCTTATTATTTCAAGAACATTATCAACTTTAGTATTGTTTTGTAAGGTATAGGTTGTTCTAATTTTATTTATTTATTTCACTTTATTGCACACATAAAACACAAAGAAACACTAATTTTACTGATGTTTTATTGAACGCTGATAGAAGTGATGGAGAAAATATAGAATAGTGGTTTTAAAGTTTGCATTGCAGTTATAAATATTCCACTGCCAAAGGACGTTTGACGTATTATTATATCTTTGGCTTATTAAAATATTATATATGAATCAATATATACGACAGAACATCTATTCAGAGAAATTAAATTGAATTTAAGTGTTTGTAATTTCAAATTAACAATTTTTCACTAAATGTATATGAAATAATACACGACATTTATATTAAAAGATTTTTAATCCCTTAATCTACATAAGTTTCCCTTAATCCTAGAAACGGTTGCCCCGATGTTGACTAGTTATGTTATAAGGAGTTTGGGAGACTTTTTATTTAAAAAAAAGGCTTCCAGAATTATCTTAGGAACAACTAGTTAATAGTATAGTTAATAGTAGAGATAAAATCTAAATATATCTAATTCTTTTGTTTGTGTGTATGTGACTTAAACCAACCGGCTGCATCCTTTTTTTAAATATTTTTGTGAGTATTTGGACGAATTCAAGAATATTTTAAATTGAGAATTATGTGTGATAAATAAAGGATTTAACCATATTTCCACCCGGTGGAACAAAATCTAAATGAAAATAATCTTTATTTAAGTAGGCTCAAAAATCACTTTTGATTCGTCAGTAGTCTATCTGTTGGTAACACATCTACCACCGGTTCGGAAAGTTGATTGCGCTAAGAAGAAACCGGCAAGAAACTCAGCGGTTACTCCTTTTAATAAAGCTTTGTAGGTTACAACTGGAATCAAGTCCACACATTTTTATCGTTTACATAATCTTCAACATCATAATATGACTTTTGTAATGGGATGTTTTTAATATATTTTTTAAAATCAGGTCGAAGCAAAGGCAGGTCTTCTCCTTATTTATAAGTGAATATTACTACGAATGTACAAAATGTTATTCTAAATATATAACAACGGTACTGTGAAAATTGAATGTTTCTTTGAATTTATGTCGTAAAGGAAACGAAACTTTTTTTCAGATATAAGACGTTTTAAATTCTTAAATATAAAAATACGTTTCCTTCCGCTTAAATTGTATTTCTTTCAAAAAATGTAATACGTATTGTAAAGTAACGATAGAAATAAATGCATTTTTATTCATTAATTTCCGAACACGCTGTTTATATACAGCCTAAGATGTAGAGCATTAATTTAACTACACCTTTGTTTATCGACGATTTCTTTAGTAGACACTCGACTTTCAATAATGTTATCGTGAAAAACGATAAGTAAAATGAACTCTATGTTATAAGATTATGATCGAATTTCCTTTGGTATAAAAGTATCTCAAGTTAGGGGTAGAAAAGAATAGATATGGGGCCCGACTCCATAGATGGAATTCTTTTGACTATAAGAAACGTAACGGACCCTAACGTATATTTGGACAGCAACCTGAGAGGTTTGAAGTGGGCCCGAAGTTTATAATTACGATAATTTGGAAGCAGATGACTACTATATTACTCGAATGGCAATGATTTATTAAAATCTTGGAAGTTTGAGTCGATCACCTAAAACACTTTTATGTATAACATAAAATTTATGAAACTAAAAACCTGATACATACACGCAGAAAAAATATTGAACGACCTCTGTAGTTATAAAAACTACACATGTCAGAAGTGAAACTTCTCTGGTAAACTAATTTTAAGTGTTGTTTATATTTATACAAATCTAAAGCTTTAGATTTCCGAGACTTAGAGGGAAGGGAAAACGAAGATATATAAGGTATTTAACGGATTTAATTGTCATTAAAATATTAAAAGTGTCGAAAGTTAATACAAATAACTTATTGAAATCTCATATGACGAATTATAAACAAAAATACCACGGTTTTTTTTGTCAATATTAGAATTTATTATTAAAATTTGGTTTTGAATTTAAAATTTAATAAAGAGAATTTATGAAATATTTTAAATTAATATTTTTAGAAAAGTAGTTTATTAAATTAATAAATGACGGGTGGCAAATAAAAATGCCACATGTTATTTGTAAATATTAAAACTATGTATGTTATAGAAAATTAATTAAATCAAATACTTCTGGTTTATGTCACCGTGCAACTTATATGCTGTTATAATATATTCGTTTACTGAAATTACTCCGAATTTCCAATAATGGCTGTTAGCATTTGATTCTTAATGACAACTTAAGAACAATATATTTAGATATAAATTAACAGGGTGATTTAACTGTGTATGTCTGTATTGATTGAATATGTACAGTTCAAACTTGGTTTGGACCGCTTTTATTAAAAACGTGATGAGCTTCGTATGATATATGGACAGAGCTTTTGGGTGTTTCGCGGTACACAAATTGTGGCGCCTGCTATAACTAAATCATATATGTCGGAGTGCAAGAGTCTGTGGATCGCTGGTCCGTGTGTAATTGTCTGAGGAACGCTGGCGCCATCTTTGTATCGGCGTGGGGGCAGAGTCAATAAGTGGCAGTCCGGCCCGTCTCTCGGCAGTTCTCGAGTGGCGGTCGGCGGGAGTGGTCGACTATTGAAACTGTGGCGTTCCTAGCTATCAGTGTTAATAAGTTGTGTAAATTCATATGGAGAACATTAATTGATTGAACATTATAATCCGAGTTAATTAATAAAGTGTTTGATTGCATCAACATTACCCACGAACGCCCACAGAATAAGAAATTAAATAATGGATCCAATTAATAACGATGTCGGCGGAGAACCCTACGCCCCTGTGCTTTATGCTTCTCCGCTCTCTCATATTCTCCAACATATATAATAAGATTTTTAAAACAAGGATTGTAAATTTGTTGAAACGATATTTTAGTTTTCGGCTTGTATTTGAGTTTCTTTATTTTAACATTTATATGCCTAATTAAATTTGTATATGTGGTCTTTGTCATTCTTATATCAGATCGAGTGAGATCAACTGTAGCATTTTTTTAAGTATAAAAAAATGTTTATTAATTACAAAATTGGTAACAAATAGAATTCGATGATATAAGGCAATTAACTTATTTTTTAGTTCTATTTTTTTTATTTTTTATTTATAAATATCACAACTGAAAGTAGTAGTTAAAATTTCTGGTGACTATTTTAGTAATAGTATTTAAAAAGTATATGCTAGGACGATATTTAATGTCTCATGAGGATATGGAAGATCATTGAAATATCATTATTAAAAAATCTTTATTTATAGATATAGATTAATGCTCTATAGATTTCCCAACAAACATGACATTGGCGAGATAATTTGTGCCAGGTTTGCACACCTAAAAGCCATTTAATAAAAAAGAAGAAGAATATTATATTTGGCATCACAACTCAATAAACAAACCAGTCAAATATAATAGCTGAAAGTTGTTTTTTATATGTTGGTGTGACTGTAAAACTTTGTTCACCTTTTCCTAGAACACTATATGATAGCGTGGTATAATGTGAGCCAAATTATACCTCATAAGTATTGTAAAACATTTACGGGTACACATAGTTTACAAGGAGCAATAGTTAAAGTGATCACTACTCGTATTTATGATGAACATATATAGTATTCAAACATCATCATTTTTGTATTGGTATGCCAACATTTTTGTTCCGTATAATATCTGTAAACTGATACAGTTACACAATGAAGGGAGCGGCAGAAAAATAGCATTTTAAAATAAGCAATTTTTCACGGATCACGCGCCGCGCCGCCATGAATCCAAGTGGAATTTAAATTTGATTTACTGCTCCAAATGTGCAGGCAATATCTGTTTTACTTATTGCCCTATGAATTCGGATACACGTTGATTGGTTTAAAATTACATTGCATTTTTCTTACAGTATTTTTTAAAGAAATTAATTTACAATCTATTACAGAGTTAGATATTTATACATAAAATATACGATTCGCACACGTACATCTGATAGTTTATTTAAAATAAAATAATAAATAATAAAGGATACGGTTCGTCATTTGACTAATTCGTATTATTTGAAACGAAGGCCTTCCCATTGGTGTATTTCTAGGAATACGATTTAGTCAAATGATGAACCGTATCTTTTGTTTATTATTTTATCTTAAACATGATGTACATTATTTTATTTTATCAAAGACTTAGTGATTTTCTATATTTTATATCTTAGTAGTACAATTTCCTACATAAATCTGGGATGTTTTAGAGTCCCTCACTAATTTGCAGCTTAAGTAATACTATTCCCATAGTCTTTATTATTATATTACATACTTTGAATGACTTAAAACACAATACTAACGTTGATACAAACTAAGAACTGTCACTAGGCGAATATTACTTCACTCTCATGTGCTCCCTTTCTTATAATAAACGCCCCACTCAAAAATAATAAGTCCACCAATCACAGTCGTCGTTTTTGTTGAGTTTTTCACTGATATAATTACAAAGACCTCAGCTTAATAAACAAATATAGTCATTTAATAGCTATCTACAAATAAAATAATAATGATCGCTAACGGATAGACGGTTGGCCTTTCTAGCACAGTGAAATTTCAAGAAATTATTACAAATATTTGAAAAAAATATATACATATCGCAATGATACGTTGTATTGTCCTTTCCTGGTTTGTTAATTATATTTAATAATAAACAATATATATGCTAGGACTTACTAATAGGATTCTATGAACCTGGTGATAATTGATGTCCATATATCTCGCAATAGCTCGGTATATCAAAACTTCGACTATCACATCAGTAAAGAGTTTAAATAACCTACTTCGTTTAAAATTTATTTGTTGACACGTTAACGCTTCAATATGATCTCATCAAAGTTGTTTCTTATTAATTTTCGCTGGAAAATCCCATCCGGGAGTGTAGGACTCGCTTGTTATACCAGGATACCCACTAAAACCTACCGGCGTCGTCGTCGTCGCTTCAACCCTTGGACGTCCACTGCTGGACATAGGTCTCACGTAATGACCGCCACAAGGCCCGATCTTGCGCCGCCTGGCTCCAGCGGCTACCGGCGACCCTCTTTATGTCGTCGGTCCACCTTGTGGGGGGTCTCCCTACACTGCGCCGCCCGGTGCGGGGTCGCCACTCCAGCACCTTCGGGCCCCAACGTCCATCGGTCCGTCGGACTATGTGCCCCGCCCATTGCCACTTCAGGTTCGCGATTCGTAGGGCTATGTCGGTGACTTTGGTTCTGCTACGGATCTCCTCATTTCTGATTTGATCGCGTAGAGAAACTCCGAGCATAGCCCTCTCCATCGCACGCTGAGTGACTCTGAGCTTCCGCATGAGGCCCATAGTCAGCGACCACGTCTCAGAACCGTAGGTCAACACTGGCAACACGCACTGTTCGAAGACTTTGGTCTTCAGGCACTGAGGATTATCGGACGAAAATATCTTTATCCGGCGGCGGGGTTAAAATTATTTCAGCGCATTCAGCTCTGGTGTTCCCTGGTAAAACCGATTTTTAGGTTCAATTCAGAGCTCCTCCGGTGCGAGGAAGTAGCGTTCGCCGGAATCTTCCTTTGCTCCTGAATGCCTCCTTCTCCAGGAATGAAGTTATATGCAATCTATTAATATAACAACAGCTACCATAACCCGAATTATCTTTACTTCAAACGTTTTTTAACTCATAGCATGTCTTTTGCTAGTATAGTGGCAATACTAATGCCCAAAATTTCCTTCCAGTGCTGCACAAGTAATTAACAGTTTTTCAATAATTTTGTCCTCCTGGGTAGCGAAGCTGGGAACTCTGTTATCGAAACGAATATTTGCAATGGGTACACTAGCCGGTTATCATAATTTCATAAAATATTGAAATTAATTATTTAAGAATCGTAGGGTCCAAGTTTAAATTTAATAGTTTTTAAAGCCAAAACTTCTTCGTTGTGATTTTTTAGCCGATGAAACGAAATAGAGACAGTCACATAAATTCATGAGACTTTACGTGGGAGTAAATGAGATTTATGTATGTATCTAGTAGCCCATTAACATCCCACAGCTTGGCACGGGCGTCCATAATCATATGAGACAGGGTTTTTAGAGCGTAGACCCACCACGCTGCTCCACTGCGGATTGGCAGCCATAGTACACAAGTGTACTCTCTATTCCTTCACTCTTATAGTCCGACTTAACGGGAATCCGAAACTACCAAAGAGAGATCAGGCGTAGGATCGACGGCTTAACATGCTCTCCGAGTTTTTTCCCAACTTCGGGCAAATATTGAGAAAATCTTGATAGAAACCTCAACAATGATTTTTGAATTGGCCCAAACCGGGACTCGTACCCAGGACTTCATCTCTGTAGTCGAATATGCTAACCACTAGACCAATGAGGCAGTTTGAAAATGAGATAGGAAGCATTATATTGTTTGTTATCTTTGTGGTTCGCATTGTGCTCTCCTTCGGACCCATTCGACTCGTGTTTACAAAGATATTAACATTATATCATTACTAAAACGTACAATTATCCTCTTGCCGAAATTTTGTATTAGGCACATTATCCACTTCTATCCACTTCTACTACGTGTGCAATAAACACAATATTTTTTTTATATTAACAGTATTTATGGACAGACTATGTACAATCAACATGACGTAGGTTGTATTTAACAACATTCAAATTAGGTATTGGTCAGTTCAATGGTTGCCTGCAACCGACAGCCTTTGTAGACCAATTGACATATCACAAATGCAACGTTGCTGCCTCTTAATTGAATTATTGGTATCGATTTGCGTGTTCACTGTAGCCTTTGTCAATACATGCTTACGGGTTGTACACCTATTCACTATTTAGTCAACAGCTTTCAAGTGCAGTATTGACGTTCTCTTTTGTTTGTATATTCATAATATATCAATGTACTTTACGGATTCGGATATATTTAAAAAATAACACATATAAATAAAACAAGTTAAAAGTGCCTTCGTACAAAGTAAAGTGAAACTTCTTTGGCAACCTAATTTTTAAGGCTTGTTTATATTTATACAAATCTAAAACTTTAGATTTCCGAGACTTAGAGGGAGAGAAGAAGAAAGATATGTTAAGGATTTAATTGTCATTAAAATATTAAACGTGTCGTACACTAATACAAATAATGAATTGAAATGTCAAGTGATGAATTTCAAATAATGAGGCCTCGTGTTGTTCACCAATATTAGAAGTTATTAAAAAAACTTTGTTTTTGAATTTAAAATTTAGAAAAGCGATATTATGAAAAATAGTATATTAAATTATGAGTGGCAAATTAAAATGCCACCTATTTTTTGTAAATATTAATTACCTTACCTTCAAACAAGTTAGCATAAAAAACGCTGCAATATTCGTGACACTAATCACTCGTTTCATCCGTAAATATTTTACCCGCTTGCGCCTAAAGAAATTTCACTTAAAAAATTTAAACATGAAAATCTCTAAATTACATTGTTTTATGCTAAACGAAGGTTACGATAACTTTAGATAATGTTATGTACACATATTATGGGCTACTTGGTAAAATAAAAGTGTGGAATTTAGGTATAAGAAGTTGTAGTACAATTGAACAACAAATTTATGGAAACTAGTTCATTTGTCCATGATTCTCTGTCACTCAATGTGTTATTAATAATAGTTTTGAAGTGTCCCGCGTTTTTATGCATTTCAGTATAAAATTATCCTATATTTTTCTCTTAATGATAATATGATTATACAAAATCGGATACCAAGTTTCGTCAAAAATCAGCATAGACATTCGTAGATATTTTGTTATTGAAAGTATCTGTTTTACAGGTCATAGCAGTTTGAATTTGTATAAAATTTACATACATATTTATTTGTCTGTAATGTTTTGTTTAGCTTTACACCTTGTAAAACCTTATAAACTTAAGGTTTCCTGGCAGTCTCTAGTTATTTATATTGTTATTTTTAGGTAAATTTCTCTATTACTTGCACTGTTCAAGGTTTTGTATAAAGAGTATTGTATTCTAAAACTTGAAATAGAAAATGAACACTACAAAGAATGTCGAACTTATTGAAAAGTGTCGGAAATAATCTACAGAAAGAAAATTAGTATGTGACCCGTCAAAACTTCACAACCACGCCATCAAAGTGACATTTTAGAGGGATGCCGCCCCCGCATTACACCTCTCTCATTATTTATCACATTGTCGCCAAAATTAATGGCAAACCCTCGTCAAATAATTTTTATTTTATAAATGAAGCCGGTCTCTGGCAGTTTAATCATATCTTTGTGTTCCAAAACAAGAAACGGCGTGGTGGTACTGATGCTAGTACATCTTAAAAAGATGCATTTAATATAAAAAAATTATTTGCCATCATATCATATTAGACTATATTGAACACAAAGAAATTTTCTTTCCTGCTTTCTGTAGAAAAAAAAAGATAACCAAGGTTATTTTAGTAAGGTCTGAGTCAATGGCAAGCTTTCTGCGGGGTCTGTGACAAAAATGGGAGTCCCACAGGGTTCCATACTAGGACCATTTCTTTTCCTCATTTATATCAATGACCTTCCTTACTTTGTTAAGGGTGATCATGAGATTGTTCTGTTTGCTGATGATACTTCGCTGTTGTTTAAGATTAATAGGCGACAAACAAATTATGACGACGTAAACAGCTCTCTCAATAAAGTGGTACAATGGTTTGAAGCTAATAATTTATTGCTCAACGCAAATAAAACAAAATGTATTAAATTTAGTCTGCCTAATGTTAAACAAATGCAAACCATTGTTAAACTTAATAATGAGGAACTAGACCTTGTAGACAGTACCGTTTTCTTAGGCATTACGTTAGATAACAGATTACAGTGGGGGCCCCATATAAGTGGTCTATCGAACAGGCTCAGCTCTGCGGCTTACGCAGTTAAAAGAATTCGTCGTCTGACAGATGTTGATACTGCCAGACTGGTATATTTCAGCTATTTTCACAGCATTATGTCATACGGTATTCTACTTTGGGGTAATGCTGCTGATATAGATGCAATATTTGTGCTGCAGAAAAGGGCCGTTCGTGCGATTTACAATATGGGTCCAAGAGAGTCGCTAAGAAACAAATTCAAGGCAGTTAACATAATGACAGTTCACTGCGTATATATATTAGAAAACTTGTTGTATGTACATAAAAACATTGACTCTTTTAATAAAAAGAGTGAATGTACATCATATAACTTACGAAACCAAAACAAACTTGTTATAAATTCTAGTAGGCTGCATAAGATTAACAACTCATTTAAGGGTAACTGTATACGTTTCTATAATAAACTCCCACAAGACGTTCTAAAGATGTCAATTAATAAATTCAAAGTCTTTGTTAAAAGAAAGTTGATAGAAAAATCGTATTATAAGTTGCAAGATTACCTAGACGATAGAAACGCTTGGGAGTGAACAAATTGCTCTAATTTTAATTAAAATATAGTAAACTAATTTGTTATTGTAATGATGATGGAAAAAAAAAATACCCGACTGAGTTTGTTGTGGGTTCTTCTCGGATCAGGGCGCGAAGGAACCCTCGTAACTTTAGATTTTAAGCCGATCTTGAGTACCGTCATCAGATGTATATTAGAATCAGAGTGTGGAAAAAAATATAATTTGACGATTCAAAAGTGCTGTAATATGCCTACTTGAATAAAGATATTTTTGATTTGATTTTGATTTTTAAAAGTTTCGACATTATCGATACAGCTTACAAAAAGGACATATCTACAAGCAATGTAAATAAGATTAACCGGAACAAATTAACAAACATCAAGACAAAGAAAAATTGTAAATATGGCACTTAAACTTCATTACCCTCACGAAAGGTTTCAAATAAAAAAAATTATGGGCTTGTTATCCGAATTTAAAACTTTCAAATGGATTTATATCTAAAGCATCCTATTGTAATAAAAATGGAATGTTTTATTTGTATTGTAAATAATATCAATAGTGATAACAATGGCTAGTTAAATTTAATTAACGGGAATCCATCAGTATCTCGTGTTAAAGGTCACCCACAAGGAAACGGTTTAGTGCTATTTGTTATGGAACAATGTAAAAACACATCGTTAACTGTTAGTCAGTAATTACAAATTTTATCTTTTTAAGCTTAGTTTCAAAAAACAGTTTTAATTACGGGAAGCAGGATAGTATCAGGCTGTAAACGATTGTCCTATCAGTTTTATTTGTTATATTTATAGTTAGTAGTAAAAACTAGTATAAACATCTATGACATAGTGAGATGGGTGATATTGGTTTTCTGAGTTGTTTTTTTTTAATTAGCTTTTGACTGTGACATCAACAAAAGTCAAACCTGGTTAGAAGCAATTTACCTCTTATAGTTTCTACACATCTTCGTACCTGAACGCAAATTTAGTCCCACTAGTCCTAACCAAGGCAAATTGGAAATTGAAATTCCTTATCTTGGCTAAAATCGAATCTTTCGATGCAAAATCTTTTATAAAATCTCTCCAATATCAGAAATCTATGAAAAATAAATGTATATACAATAAAGTCGGGATATTTACACAGTCTATCACTCGAGAACGGCTGGACTGGTTTTAAAGATCTGATTGGTTGGAAACTAGTATAAATATTATTTCACTTTAATCTTGTCTGATATTTTACAAAAGAAAACAGTTTTCTACTCTGTTCCCATGATACAAATTTCATGAAATTTCTCGGAGATTTGCCACTTGTATAGAAAGTCTTAAGCGTTAAATAATAGAGTATAAATTTGTGTTTCACTTTTTGAGTTAAAGGAGATGGCAAATTTATAATTGAAGGTCGTAAATTAAGGTGACATCGACAGTTGTGGCTCGCAGAAGCGAGATGCGACGGAAGGGAAAGTGCCAATATTTTGTCGAGGAGGTAATTATTTTATCAAACTGGGGTAACAGATGAAATAACGACCCTTGGCTTGTTTCTATTGCATTCAGTTTATGATTGATTGAAAATATTTTGTGATTAAATTTTAAGTACATTCGAAATTGCGACTGGCTTGTTTGTGCGAGTGAGCTCTTCGCTATCAGAATTCCTGGGTTCGAATTAAGATAGGGCAAAATTATCTAATTTGCCTGAGGCTATCGTATCAATATTTTACATTCTGTTGCGATGCTGTATAGAAACTATTACGTGCTAATTTACCTCCTCCCTAATTAGTATCATGTGAGATTACAGTCAAGCACTAACACGTCACCAATAACAAAATAAGCTACCCATTAAGCATAAAATATGAAGCCCTTTTTGTAACTATTACTCAGCAAAGCACTACGAATTGTTTTCGACTACTGTCTACAGTTTGGCATTGCTTCTATTGCAATAATATATATATGATAGTGCACAGATTATGTTAATCGATTTACAAACGTGGAATGTTTCAAATCTAGTTACCCTTTGGTAATAATTTAAAATAATATGTGTTGATTTATTATAATGAAATTAATAAAGAAGGAATTAATACTACCGTGGAATATTTTATTGAAATACCGAACGTTGATCTATACCCACTGCCCACATTATGGCAGATAAAACCCAAGATTGTAACGCCACATCCGAGGATGCGCATTTATATATTGTTGGAGTATTTTTTAGATAATGCTGAGGCATCCGTATTGAACGTCTAATTAGTGAAGCCGTCTACATAACTAGTTGTAAAGATTGTCATATTACGTCTAATAAACCTACGTCTGATAGTAGGAGCCCCGAGGTACATCAGAAATGACGTTATCCATCATGACACCAGGACGCCCACCGTGGAGACGTTCGTCCACCCAACCAGTGAGCTCCTGTTTGTATCACCACCAGACGTCGATGATAATGAACAGATAACGCAGTTGCACCGGTGACACCCGGGCTAAACACCTATAGGATTTGACCAGGATCCACTCCGCGATCCAACCCGTGCAAAAACGGACAAAAAAGAGTACCTGGTATGTATTAAATGCTCGAGGAATGTTGGTCGGGCAACGATGCCCTGTCCCGAGGTCCGTACTGAGCAGAATACTGCGGAGAACTCCACCACGCCATATTGTGTGAGCATATATACTTATCAATAGATATAAAGAATAGAAAACCGGATGGAACCAGTTCCCGATCAATTGCGCGTCACCTCAAAGCCTCCCGCTGGCTGATTTAATTCGCGCCTTGACAAAAACCCTTTGACGCGTTCGCGAGTGACAGATCGCAGTCGGGCGCCTCTCGCGTCGCTGACGTTCTCATTATCACTCAAACGGCTTTTAGGTAACGTATTGAGGGTTCTTTTGATTTAATATCTAACTAGCCGTTGACTACGATTTCTTCTGTGTAGATTTAACACATTACTAATTTGTTACATACTTATGCAACTGCATGTCCTATTAATATTTTATACTTGAAGGTGTGTATTTTTGGATGTTCAATATTCAATCATGCAATTGTTGAAGGATTTCATTGTGATTTAATAAAAATAAAAAGCCTTTATTTCCAAAACGGTATTACGATACACATATCAAATTTTTAGTTATTTTTGGTACACAATTCAAATTATTAGCTATGTCATATTTAATAATAATATTTTACGTCAATATAGATAGTTTGCGTCCTTCATTTAAGTCATTCTTGGAACGTCCATTTTTGGGCAAAGGCCTCCTCCAACCTTTTTCACCCTTGTGTGTGCCGTATCTACGATGTCATCCCTCCAGCGATTTCGTGGTCGCCCTCTGGGGCGGTGTCCGTCTAGGGGATACCAGTGTTGTAATTTTTACGTCCAACGGCCGTCGGTTGTTCTTGCTATATGTCCTGTCCAGCGCCATTTAAGGCGGCATGCTAGTTTCGCCGCGTCAATAATTTTGGTCATATTTCGTATGTCACAATTTTTAATTTTGTCTTTAATTTTTAAACCTAGCATGCTCCTTTCCATGATTCTTTGACAGACCTGTATTTTGTGTGGTATTTCCTTGGTGATTGGCCAAGTTTGGCAGCCGTAAAGTAGAGTAAGGTCACTACAGAGTCCATAGCTTTTATCTTTAGTCTATTGTTCATTCGTGACTTGAATATATGTTTTAGAGACCAGGATGAAGCCCATGCCTTTTTTATTCTCCTTTCTACTTCATCGGCATTGTGTGCCTTAATGTAAATATTCAGGCCGAAATAAACACACTTATCAACATAATTAATAACATAATTTTGTTGTATTGTAGTTTTATGTCTATTACCATTAGTCATTATGAACGTTTTGTCTGAGTTCAACATTGTAATTTGTCACATAGAAATACAAAAGTATTTAAAAGTTCGTGCGTACAAACTACAAATACGAAAATTAATACAATTAATATATTGAAATTTCTAATGACGAATAGTAAATAAAAATGGCACGTGTTTTTGTCATTATTAGAAATAATTATTTACGTTTTGTTTTAAAATTTCAAATTTAGAAAAGAGAATTTATGAAATATTTTTTAATTTATGAAAAATAGAATATTTAATTATTAAATTGCCACAAGTTATTTGGAAATATTAAAACTATCTAACCTTCACACGAATTAGCTTAATAAAACGCTGTACATCTTTGTGACGCTAATTACGCGTTTCATCAGTACAAATTTTACTCTCATTCGCCTAAAGAAGTTCTACTTCAAAACGCTCTGATTTCTTATTTCTCTCATGCTACCAGGAAAGATGTTATAATTTCGTTTCCAGTGAGTTTAGTACAACTCAGTAAAAGGTAAATTATCTTTTAATAGCCTGTTGCTATAAAAGATTTCATTATCTTTACTAAACCTTAGAACTTGACAAAACGTTTCCCAAATAAATTTTGTCCCCTTGAATGATGTTATAAGCTTGCCATGAAAAGAAATGTTTTTCTAAGTTACTTAGAGTTTTTGGGAAGTTTCACATTCACATGAGAAAAAACCGAATTTAATTATACTAATGATAATTTCATAGAAGTATTTGAAATACAACATGCTCATGACCGACATGCGACAAAGAGATTCACCTATAACCTGGAAATGAGATATAACTATATATCAACAAAATTTGACCCGCTTTGTTTGTAGTATAATAATTAGTATGAAATAGTTGCATAATTGACTTATTCTGTGAAATTGTTAGGAAACGGGACGAGGTCGAGCGGACGGGAACTATCAATTCTGAGAGTCACGACGGAAGGTCATCTTACAGTGTTGACAGATATCAGCTAACAGATAGTGCGATTATGTTAATGCAATGTCTTTTTAAACAAGTATTAATAGATCATATGTTGATTATATTGTTCAATATTTCAATCGTTAAAAAAATAATTTATTTATCCACTCGAGTTAAAATATAACCGCCGCCACGTGACGTATCTTATCTTAAACTGTATCTTCACTTACTATAAGTTGGGAATGAAATCAAGTGAGAACTAGTCAGCTATTAATACAAGCAAAAGTACATTTTCAATACAAAAACTGGTAATTACAAAATACAAGTCAGAAGTGAAAACTCTTTGATAAATTGAATTTTAAGTCTTGTTTATATTTATGCAAATCTAAAGCTTTCGATTTCCGAGATTTAGGTAAGATAATTGTCATTAAAATATCGAAAATTCATACAAATAATTTAATGAAATGTCAAATAACGAATTGTAAATAAAAATGTTACGTGTTTTTTCTCAATATTAGAAATTATGAAATGCTTTTATTTTATATTTAATATTTCATGAAAAATAGTATATAAAATGACGAGTGGCAAATTAAAATGCCATATATTATTCGTAAATATTGAAATCTCACCTTCCAATGAATTAGAATAAAAAAAGCTGCATGTCTTCGTGACACTAATTCGGAAAATTTCACCGGTAGGCGCCTAAAGAAGTTTCACTTCAATAACATGTGATATTTTAATTTGCCACTCGTCATTCAATAGAAGATTTTAACGACAATATTTTTGTCCAAATCAATTACATTATATTACAATTTTCTCAAAATTCTCTCACAGAGAAAGGTTGCTAACAGTATCGTGTTACCTAAAAAAAACTCGATCATTGTCATACAAATGTATCTGTTGTTAGAACACGTAATTGCTGCCCTGGTGTGTAATTTGCGAAGGTCCATTGTGCGAGGTTACTTTGTTTGTTGTAGACTTGACTCAAATACATACTAGGGGTTGATTTTAGAGCAAAGCGAAATAATATCAGTGAAGTCAATTATCGGAGATCACAATGTATTTTGTGTATTGGATACATGACGAAGTATAGTTAAGTTTGATACCGATAAATGTTATACTTAAAATCGGAGTTTACATAAAGAGTTTTTAATAAAATCTAAGTAAAGTATGTATGGGAATTGAATCAATGTTATTTTAATTCTATTTCTTTTTGGTTAGCGGTTAACGTTTGATTATGAACTAACTATTTAAAAGTACAATATCTAAAGAATTGAATGTGCTGCTCATCGAGTTTATTCTACTACCAAAATTATATATAATGTATACGTTTTATATTTCAATATATTTTAGCCTAGGATACCCAGTATTATATATAACTATACTAATAAAAGGGCTGTTCGTGCGATCTACAATATGGGTCCAAGAGAGTCACTAAGAAACAAATTCAGAGCAGTGAAAATAATGACAGTTGTATATATATTAGAAAACTGTTGTACGTCCATAAAAATATTTACTCTTTTAGGAAAAAAAAGTGAATGCACCTCATATAACCTAAGAAATAAAAATAAAATTGCATTAAATTCTAGTACAGGCTATATAAAATTGACAAGTCATTCGAGGGTAACTGTATACGTTGCTACAACAAGCTCCCAGAAGAAGTTACAAAGATGTCCCTTAATAAATTTAAATCTTTTATTAAAAGAAAACTAATTGAAAAATCATTCTATAATTTGAAAGAATACTTAAAAGACAAAAAGCGTGGGAGTGAATTAATTGCTCTATATGTATACAGATATAGAATAAATTTAAAATATATACTGTAATGATGATAACAAAAAAAAAACGTACACCCGACTGAGTTTGTTGTAGGCTCTTCTGAGATCAGGGCGCGTAATTTAATGTTATCATCAGTCATTCATTTGAATATTATATACAAGAATATATAGCCTACAAGAATATCTTCAACTAGTGCTACTTGCATAGACAATATATTTACAGATATAAAACCAACTGTCAAAAAGATAATTTCTAATTTAGATTCTGATCACTGTGGCCAACTCATTCGCTTTCCAACCGTAAATAAAACAGTGAAAAAACGTAAAATCACTTATGTCCCAATCACTACTGAGCGTATAGAGCGAATGAGATCAAACCTAATACTAAACTGGAATTCTTCTTCTTTATTGAATTCTCTGAATCCCAATGAAGTATACAACCGTTTTTTTAACAAATTTAATAAAATTTTTAATTCTATATTTAAGAGTAAATCGGCCATGTGTACTGACACATTGGCATTCAGTGAATGGGCAACAGTTGATCTACACAAAAGTAGACAAAAGTTATATGAGCTGTATGACAAGCGTCAATATAACACTAGTGATGAATTCAGAGATTATGTAAGATCATTTTCTAAAGAATTTAAAAAGAAATGTGTTTTAGCAAAATCGCAATACATTAAATCTAGAATTAAAAATAGCAGTAATATAATTAAAACAACATGGAGGATCATCAATGAAGAAACAGGAAAAGCATCCTCGCGCTTTAATGAATTCAATCTTAAGATAGACAATAAGAACATTACATTGGATTCAGAAGTTGCTAATGAATTTGAAGAATTCTTCACTAGCGCTCCTATCTCGACGACTAAATCTCTGAACTCATCACCATCCACTGCTCTCTCTTGGCTGGCTTGTAGTGTGCCTCAATGTTATAATATTTTCAAATTCCACCATGTCAATAGCTCGGACGTTATTAAGTCATTTAATTTAATCAATAATAAGAAAACAAATGATTTATGGGGTCTATCTGTTAACCTAGCAAGATCATTAATTGACATCCTTGCAGACGACATGGCTGAAATTTTTAATAACTGTGTAGATTGGGGTATATTTCCTGACTTAATGAAGTACAGTAAAATTATACCAATGTTTAAGTCGGGCAGTACTTCAGACCCCTCTAACTTTAGACCAATATCGGTTCTTCCGACTTTCAGTAAAGTATTCGAAAAAATGATATTGAACCAATTGCTACAACATTTTCAAAAATATAATCTATTACACAGTAAGCAATTTGGATTTACGCGAGCTCGTTCAACAACCGATGCTGGTGTACAGTTATTACATAATATTTACGAGGCCTGGGAGGAATCACGAGACGCGCTTGGTGTTTTCTGTGATTTGTCTAAGGCCTTTGATTGTGTCCAGTATGAAACTCTGATCGGGAAATTACGTCACTATGGCATCACAGACGCTGCATTAGACCTGATGAGTTCCTATTTAACTAATAGAACACAAAAGGTCTGTGTTAATGGAAAACTTTCAGAAGGGTCTGTAACGAAACTAGGTGTTCCACAGGGTTCCATATTAGGACCATTTCTGTTCCTCATTTACATTAATGACCTTCCNGAAGCTCAGAGTCACTCAGCGTGCGATGGAGAGGGCTATGCTCGGAGTTTCTCTACGCGATCAAATCAGAAATGAGGAGATCCGTAGCAGAACCAAAGTCACCGACATAGCCCTACGAATCGCGAACCTGAAGTGGCAATGGGCGGGGCACATAGTCCGACGGACCGATGGACGTTGGGGCCCGAAGGTGCTGGAGTGGCGACCCCGCACCGGGCGGCGCAGTGTAGGGAGACCCCCCACAAGGTGGACCGACGACATAAAGAGGGTCGCCGGTAGCCGCTGGAGCCAGGCGGCACAGGACCGGGCCTTGTGGACGTCATTACGTGAGACCTATGTCCAGCAGTGGACGTCCATCGGTTGAAGCGAGCGAGCGAGCGAGCGAAATGTTATACTTAAAATCGGAGTTTACATAAAGAGTTTTTAATAAAATCTAAGTAAAGTATATATGGGAATTGAATCAATGTTATTTTAATTCTATTTCTTTTTGGTTAGCGGTTAACGTTTGACTATGATCTAATTATTTAAAAGTACAATATCTAAAGAATTTAATGTGCTGCTCATCGAGTTTATTGTACTACCAAAATTATATATAATGTATACGTCTTATATTTCAATATATTTTAGCCTAGGATACCCAGTATTATATATAACTATACTAATAAAAGGGCTGTTCGTGCGATCTACAATATGGGTCCAAGAGAGTCACTAAGAAACAAATTCAGAGCAGTGAAAATAATGACAGTTGTATATATATTAGAAAACTTTTTGAAAACTGTTGTACGTCCATAAAAATATTTACTCTTTTAGGAATAAAAAGTGAATGCACCTCATATAACCTAAGAAATAAAAATAAAATTGCATTAAATTCTAGTACAGGCTACATAAAATTGAAAAGTCATTCGAGGATAACTGTATACGTTGCTACAACAAGCTCCCAGAAGAAGTGATAAAGATGTCCCTTAATAAATTTAAATCTTTTATTAAAAGAAAACTAATTGAAAAATCATTCTATAATTTGAAAGAATACTTAAAAGACAAAAAAGCGTGGGAGTGAATTAATTGCTCTATATGTATACAGATATAGAATAAATTTAAAATATATACTGTAATGATGATAACAAAAAAAAACCTTAGTTTGTTGTGGGCTCTTCTGAGGTCAGGGCGCGTTCTTGAATGTTATCATCAGTCATTCATTTGAATATTATATATAACAAACGATATTGGACGATTCAAAAGTGCTGTAATAGGCCTACTTGAACAAAGATATTTTGACTTTGACTTTGACTTTATGCTACCTCATTGGTCTAGTGGTTAGCATGTTCTACTACAGACATGAGGTCCTGGGTTCGAGTACCGGGTCGGGCTAAATTGAATTCGATATTGGGTTTTCTATTAAGATTTTATTCATTTTTGCCTAAAGTTGGGAAGTTGGCGGTGTGATCCACCCCCTTGCCACGGAGATCACGTTAAGCCATCGGTCCTGCGCTTGATGTCTCTCCGATCGTGTCGAATTCCCGTTACATTGGTCCAATGAGAGTGAAAGAATAGAGAGTGCACTTGTGTACTATGCCTGCCAATCCACAGTGGAGCAGCGTGGTGGGTCTATGCTCTAAACACCCTCTCTCATATGAGTGAGGAGGCCTGTGCCCAGCTGTGGGACGTTAATGGGCTGCTACATAAGGTAGTAAGTGGGTAAGGACCCAGTATTATAAAGTTTAGAACAAAATATGAAATTGCATTATCCAAATTGTCTAAGTAGTGTTAGTGTGTAGTAGTAAGTACTAGTGGCAGTTCGGCCGTGGCTAGTAGCAAAGTAGGCAACAAACACATAACGCAAAGCAAGAGATTATGTTCCGGTACGATGTTGTCTATGAACCATCAGAGATAACCTCTTAACAGATTAGCGCGCTTAAATAGTAGATTGTATTATCACTTACCATCAGGTGTGATCACAGTCAAGCGCTATCCTGTCAGCAATAAAAAAACATTTACTTATTTATTTATTTAGCTTTCTTATGGAAACAAATAGTATACATAAAACTCACAAATATAGAAATGCCTTACACTAAAACATTTTTCCAAGACACATATTTCTTATAATAACAATTAAAAAGTAAAACGATAAACTAATATACTTTCAAAATTTCAAACCACATTAATCTTTATGAAGTAGACCATTATTGACACAACTTTTTTATTTTGTGAGAGGGAAATGAAATGGATCAAATTCAGAGAATAACATGCTGTACTGTTTACAACTTCTTATGAATGTAATCTCTTAATAACTTGTTTTAGAATGTGAAACATAGTAACAGGTATAAACATGAGAGGTATTAACTGTTGTAGCAACGGTGTTATCTGCATAGTTTTTGATTCGGTCAAATAATGGGAATCTATGTAGCAAAACTCACGTAATTAAATTTCAAGTTAATCGAATGTATAATATTTGAAACATCGTGAAGAGCCCGAGAGTGATAATTCACTTATATTTAAATACTAATAGACATATGTAGATACTAATTCTAGTTATAATAGTTTATAAATTTGTTCATATTTTGATATGACAAATGCTGATATGAAGAATTTTATATACACATTAAACAATAAAGATCATCCAAACACCATCTTACAATACATTAGGGAGACTTCCACTAACGACTACTAAAACAGAAGTGAGGATAGCACTCGTAAGTAGCTCTAATTCAGAGATTTGTGGTTCAAGTTAATATCATAAGCGATTGAAGGATCCTTTTTATGGTACTTAAATTTAATGCAGATTAGATAGGAAAAAATGACTTATCCTTTTTCTGTTTTACTTGCTTGTCTAGTCAAAATTAAGAATATAGTAAAACTGAGACTTTATATTAGTATTACTGTAACTATCGGCCTTTTCTTACATTCGTTTACTCGGTATATCCTATTGAGAGAAACTCTTGTAATAGTGATTAAATTAAATAGATTAAATGAGTACTATTTATTAAATTCCCACTATTATTTCACACTTTCCTTATGTATTATATATCTTGTTAAAATTTATGATGATTAATAAAATATTTCTTATTCATCTACTCAAGTTAAAATCAATTTATTAAACTTGTATTGGATAACTTGATATTAATACAGTTTTAAGTAGAAATTTAACTTAATTTTTTTATGTTCCTTGTTTGCTTTTTAACTTCCATCCGTCGAAATTTTTCTTTTTTCATTAATGGCTATGCCATTATTTTGGTAATTCTCCTCATACTGTCTATGTTTATTTAGATACTGCGTGTAAGAATTTTATTATACTAAATGATTATAAATTGTTCAGAATTCTGTTAGGACTTGGAAAGCTTATAGTGACTAAGCAGATTTGATTATATTACGTATTAATGAAATAAAACGCTTCTGCTTAAAACTTAGTTCGTTCATTTACGCAATAGTGGGGTAGGTTGATTGATGAGCCGCCCTTGTTCTGATCGCTAGCTCAATTACACCACGATTACTTAATTTGACATGATACTTTGGGAGTTTTGAATCTCCCATTTAGGGTCCTTACTTCGTGTTAACTTCTTTCCTTTCGATGTTATAGAATTGTTTCACTTAATAAAAGATAATGCTGTTATGTTAAACAAAGTTTACGTATATTACATAATATATAATTAAGAAGTGGAATATTTGTATTAAGTAGATGGAAAATGACTTATGGTATGATAAAGTATAATGATATTCGAATAACACATTAAAGAATCCGGTAATTTTCACGTAAAAACAATTTCTTCGAAATATACTTTCTCTATCTGTTTCAAGGTAACCTTATTATTGACCGTGGGGAATGACCGTCTTGACTAAGCCAACTTATTCTTAAATCAGACACCAAAACTATACATAAAGTTAGATAATATCAGTTATCGCCCCCGACTCTTTATCACTGGTTAAAGAATAGAGTTTAAAATGTCCAATTTAAATTGTACCGATAAAAGGGCGGCCAATTCAATTTTGGGCCGAATACGAAATCGAAAGACCCGATCGCCTCATAGCCACTTGTGAACCTCCTGGGGCGATCCATCGAATTTATAGCAGCAATAAAATAGCATTAAAAAGTAATAGCCATAGATAGCTTAAAACATCTTCTTAAAATTTATTTTATAAAGAAATCGACAGCAAAATTGCAATATAGTTCAGTCATTTTAGTTCTTTCTGTAATTTCCAACGACATCTGACACAAAAATCTTTCGCTCATTATATAGAAATCTTTAAACCAGCTACCAATATAGGCGATATACAATATTTTTTAATTCAAGTATAATCCACTACAATTTCAAAAATGTGTTTGAATTTAAGTGGATAAATGAAAAAGTATTTTATTAGGGATCGATAATTGTAACAATATCTATATATACCAATAGCAAGACTGGAAACTAATAGTAGGAATTTAATAAGATTTCAACCAAACGAAATACTAAATAGATTTCCTTTAACTGGAAAGAAGATAGATAGATAGATAGATAGATAGTATGCTTTATTGAACACCACAAAAAAAAAATAACACAATGACTTAACTTAAAATAATTCTAGTGTACAATGGGCGGTCTTATCGCTATTTAGCGATCTCTTCCAGACAACCCAACGTATAGGGAAACCGTCAAAGAAAGGAGATAGAAGGTAGGCGGTGTTTATACGTTAAAATGCAAACATATATTACTTGAAATATAAAATAAAAGAAGGTTTGTAAAATAGGATTCCAGATAGTTTGGAAGGCTGTAGAAATTTTTATCGTTGTTTATATAAGATAAATTTATTATTATATCTGATAAGTTACAGGTAAATCTCAGTTTTGACAGTTAAGTTTTTAAAATAGACATCAAAATGGACGTAAAATAAATACCTGTCCACAACACACTGCAGAAGTATTCCAAAACTAAGTAAATCCTGTATCGTAACAAACTTGAAGGTGGCGTAGCGGGACACCGAACTGAATTCTCAATGACCACTACGTGAGACTAGCGTTACCAAAAATACGAAAAAGTAAAAAAAAACTAAATTAAAGTTCGTTCTAATATAAAATAAGAAAAACCGCTTAAGTTTTTACGCCAGCTTTCAAAATAAATTTCAATAATGTATAATATTTGAAAAAACTTTGCTAACGTGATACAATAATGGTCTTGTGCCCCATTGGTCAATATGTTTGCCTACAGATATGAGGTGTTGGGTTTGAGTCCCGTATCGAGAGAATTAAAAAATCGATATAGAGTTTTCTATTAAGATTTTCTCCATATTTGCCCGAAGTTGGGAATTTGGCAATGTTAAGCCGTCCTTAGCCTGTTCTCTCTGTTTGTGTCGGATTGCCGTCACGTCGGACTATGAGAGTGAAGGAATAGAAAGTGCACTAGTGTATTAGGCCTGCCAATCCGTAGTGGAGTAACGTGGTGGTTCGTAGTGGAGTAACATGTGCTTAGGAGTAGGACGTTAAAAGGCTGCCACCTACCTTACTTACCTTATTGAACATAAGTGTATATAAAATGACAAGTCTTGTACAAATTTTCAATCATTATAACACTTGTCGTTCATGCAGTTTATTCATATGTCAATCAATAATCAAATAGATGTGCAGAGAAGTGTGGGAGTAGAAAATAAAAGGTATTTTATTTTTATTTTAAATATATTTTGCATATAAAAGCTATCTACGAGTATTAATATCTAATGTTTAAGAAATTCGTGCTAAATGCCGAAGGAATTTCTTATTTTTTATATGCCATGCTTGGTAATATCTTACGATTACGATGAATAAAAAGTACCATACCCAATAAGATAGCAGTTTTTTTAATTCTTCTGTTTTTAATAGCGTGTGACTTGAGCACACGCTACTTCACCAGTATCACGTAGATTGGGGAAGGCTCGAAGGAGGTTATACGGTTTATGAGATTTTTATTAAAATTAACTCTACCCAAACGTTTCTTTGAAAATTGTTACCCTACATCGGACATAAGTTCTGCGGCGACAATTTTATTTGTGGACTGCCCCCCATTTGGCACCTCCCTTTGTTGGGAATTCGCGATAGTCTCCCTCTACGTAGTTGGAATGCTTGAGCAAAAAATTTCCGCCAACTTGGCTTGGACGTGGCTATTTATGTTGGCTATTACAGTGTAATTCACGTTTTCACTCAGTGCCTTGCATGCCAACTAAATTGCTTCTTTTTCTTGCATTTGTTTTCCTAAAGATAACTAACATTGGTATTACAACTTTTCCATTAGATAGTGAAGACCCTTGACAAACAAAATGTTTACCAATGTACTTGTTTAAAGAAGTTTTTTTGTGAAAGAGAAATTGATCCTTATTTGGATTTATTTACACTGTTTCATGTTTTTTTATTACTTCGGAACTATAGACAAACACTTCGATATATTTATAATTTCCTATATTGGAGGTCATTTTTAGTGAAGTATCAAATAACTAACACCACTGTTCTCATTTGAAAAATAAGAAAAATCTTACTATCCACAAGTCAATACAATAAATATATTATTACTTTGAAATAATTAAAAATAAGTGTATTTACTCACATAAAAAAGGTAAGAAACAGCCCATTAAAGTCCCACTGCTGGGCACAGGCCTCCTCACTCATAGGAGAGAGGGTTTTTAGAGCATAGACCCACCACGCTGCTCCAGTGCGGATTGGCAGGTATAGTACACAATAGTCCGATGTGACGGGAAACCGACAAGTCCGGAGAGGGACCGACGGCTCAACCTGCTCTCCGAAGCATGGGGGTGGAGCACACCGCCAACATCCCAACTTCAGGCAAATTTTTTATAAAATCTTAATAGAAAACTCAATATTGATTTTTGAATAGGTCTGAACCGGGACTCGAACCCAGGACCTCATGTTTGTAATCGAACATGCTAACCACTATACCAATGAGGTAGTATTAACGCACATATTTATTTAATCCTATACCATGAAAATCATGAAATGAATATATATGAATGAATTGCGAATTTAGGTTTAAAAAACGGTTGAGTGAAGTTTTAATTTTCTGCAAAGTATCATTTATTGCTTCTCTCACAAATACCAAATGCAAAAAAGAGAATTAGCGAAATTGGTATACATAGATAACGTTAATTGAATTCTTAATAACTTCGACAAATTCTATGTTCCGTTAGTTTAGGTACGAGATACGATCGCAGATTTTAAAACATTTTCTTTTTTATAGCGAGCCATTGGTATTGAAATCGAAACGGTCAATCCAATTGAAAACTGATGCTATCAGAGCGAAGCTATTCTATTCAATACAAAGAATACCATTTCACGTAACGTCTATTCGCAGTAAGATACATAGTGCCTCAGAAAATTGTTCACAGAGTAAGAAAACATATCATTTTATTGAATAGTGTGAATATCCAGGTAATAACGTAGAAATCTTGTCAAAGTGAATACCTGTCTGTCATTGCTTTTTCAAACTTACTAGAATAATAATTTGCTTACAATAATGGCATAACAATACAATAATTTCTTTAATATTACATTTTGAAACATGGCTTACTTACGATTTCTCACACACACACATGGATTTACACTTACACGACTAAATACAAGTTCTCATACATTTGCACAGCATAATTGAAAAAAATTCTATACTGGATAAGGTTTCTGTGTTAAATTCTTTTCCTTGGTTTTTTTTTTATATTGTCTTTGTTTATATAATTTTGGTTTGGTATATTTAATGAAGAGCGGAGTCTTCTGCCACAGGGGTTACTTCCAACCTTAAAAGAAGGCTTCAATATCTTTATACGTTAAAATGCTGAATTTAACGAAATAAACTATTTTTATTTAAATTTTATTCTTTATTTTGCGTTTTTTTTGTTATATGAATATTGCGGTCGTGTCGGATTCCCGTCACATCGGACTATGAGAGTGAAGGAATAGAGAGTGCACTTGTGTACTTTGCCTGCCAATCCGCAGTGGAGCAGCGTGGTGGTTCTATCCTCTAAAAACCCTCGCTCTTCGAAGTGAGGAGGCCTGTACCCAGCAGTGGGACGTTAATGGGCTGCTACTTACTTTACTTTGAATAATGGTACTTGTAACACAAGAAGTATATATGAGAACGATTTGCAGATTTCTCGACTAGTTTTAAAATGTAATATTGGCAGTTTTATTATTAAAAGTATAATACAAATTCTATGTATGTATAGACAGCTATTCCTTTATTGAGACGCTGTAATCGAGCGACACAGACATCCTTTGTAGGACCACGATTACAGTCCGAGCGCAGACTATCCCCCGCTGGGAAAATTCGCTTAACATTTTCTATAGAAAGTGTATTGAAAGCATTGAAAATATATAATGTAATGCTTTTAACTACAATATAATTTATATTTGCTATAAACTTTATAATTTATACATTGCACATCACCGTCAACGTTATCTACGTGATGGGGTGAGCGGTAATCTGATTCAGGCATTGAAGGCCTGGGAGGATTCACGTGACGCGCTTGGCGTTTTCTGTGATCTGTCTAAGGCCTTCGATTGTGTTCAGTATGAAACCCTGATCGGGAAATTGCGACACTATGGCCTCGCGGGCACAGCATTAGACCTGATGAGTTCATATTTAACCAATAGAACGCAAAAGGTCTGTGTCAATGGCAAGCTTTCTGCGGGGTCTGTGACAAAAATGGGAGTCCCACAGGGTTCCATACTAGGACCATTTCTTTTCCTCATTTATATCAATGACCTTCCTTACTTTGTTAAGGGTGATCATGAGATTGTTCTGTTTGCTGATGATACTTCGCTGTTGTTTAAGATTAATAGGCGACAAACAAATTATGACGACGTAAACAGCTCTCTCAATAAAGTGGTACAATGGTTTGAAGCTAATAATTTATTGCTCAACGCAAATAAAACAAAATGTATTAAATTTAGTCTGCCTAATGTTAAACAAATGCAAACCATTGTTAAACTTAATAATGAGGAACTAGACCTTGTAGACAGTACCGTTTTCTTAGGCATTACGTTAGATAACAGATTACAGTGGGGGCCCCATATAAGTGGTCTATCGAACAGGCTCAGCTCTGCGGCTTACGCAGTTAAAAGAATTCGTCGTCTGACAGATGTTGATACTGCCAGACTGGTATATTTCAGCTATTTTCACAGCATTATGTCATACGGTATTCTACTTTGGGGTAATGCTGCTGATATAGATGCAATATTTGTGCTGCAGAAAAGGGCCGTTCGTGCGATTTACAATATGGGTCCAAGAGAGTCGCTAAGAAACAAATTCAAGGCAGTTAACATAATGACAGTTCACTGCGTATACATATTAGAAAACTTGTTGTACGTACACAAAAACATTGACTCTTTTAATAAAAAGAGTGAATGTATATCATATAACTTACGAAACAAAAACAAACTTGTTGTAAATTCTAGTAGGCTGCATAAAATTAACAACTCATTTAAGGGTAACTGTATACGTTTCTATAATAAACTCCCACAAGACGTTTTAGAAATGTCAATTAATAAATTCAAAGTCTTTGTTAAAAGAAAGTTGATCGAAAAATCGTATTATAAGTTGCAAGAGTACTTAGACGATAGAAACGCGTGGGAGTGAACGAACTGCTCTAATTTGAATTGAAATATATTAAACTAACATGATATTGTAATGATGATGATAACAAAAAAAAACAGAATACCCGACTGAGTTTGTTGTGGGCTCTTCTCGGATCGGGGCGTGAAGGAACCCTCGTAACTTTAGATTTTAAGTCGTTCTGGAGTATCATCATCAAACGTACATTAGAATTAGAGTGAGGAAAGGAAAAGAAAAAACAAAAATATGACGATTCAAAAGTGCCTCTTCTTCTGTAATATGCCTACTTGAATAAAGATATTTTGATTTGATTTGATTTGATTTGAAATATTTTTCTTCTTGATCTTGATTCAAGCGCTTGTGTCATAATAAACGTGGTGTACGTGGAGTGGTTTCCTGTCGAAAGAGGTGTTCGAAAGGGGTGTGTTGCGTTGCGTCCATCTGCGGGTATTGTTACGGTGGAAGCAATCCTACCCCACTTCAAGCAGCGGTTATGTAGGAAGCACGGATCCCTCTCGTTTAAACTGGTGCAGGTACTGACTGGGCACGGATGCTTTGGTAAGTACTTGCACCAGATAGTTGGGAATGAGGACTCACCCGCCTGTCACGAGTGTGGTGCCCTCATGGACACATCTCATCATACTGTGGCAGAATGCCTGGCTTGGGGGCTTCGACGGCACCCTCTGATTTCTCTCGTCGTCAGCTATATGCTCAGCAGTGAAAGTGGTTGGCGGATGGTATCATCCTTCTGTGAGAATGTCATCTCACAGAAGGAGACATCAGAGAGGGAGAGGGAAGCTGCAGGTGAGGCCACCTCTATCCGTAGGAGGAGGCTGGGAGCCAGGAGACGTGCCTTTGCGAGTCTCCATCTATTCTGAATGGTCATGACAGACGATGTCCGGAGTCCCAGAGCGTAATGTCCCCACTAAACCTCTGGTACTTCTATTCGGGACACTGAGGCTCCTGCTGGGTTTTAGTGGGTATTCTGTTCTTCAGCGAGTCCCACACTCCTGGATGAAAGTATGACTTTCAGCCGGGGTGCGTAAATACATTTCCCAGCGAAAAGGGATGTGTTGCGTCACCATGGCTGTTCAACCTATTCATGTATAACTGTTAGACAGATTTAAAAGAAAGTATGTATGGGTTAAGAATGAATGAATTAATCATATCATATTTACTCTACGCTGATGATCAAGTAATACTTGCATCATCTGTTAATGAGCTACAGGATTATGAATGAAGCCTTGAAAAGGAAAGGAATGAAAGGGAATGTAAACGAAACAAAACTTATGCTTTTTGAAAGAGATTAATCTATCATGAATGGCAATATTTTGATTGACGGAGAACAAGTGGAAGAGGTGAAAGCATTTGTATATATTTTGTATATATTATTGGGATCTAAATTGACTAAAGATGGAACATGTGAAAGTGTTATTGAAAGGAGAATGAATACAGAGAATATGGTAAATGGTGCTTTGTACGCCTTTAAGAACAGCCAGAGGGTGTATCAAAGGGCCAGGCTGGCTGTGCATTCAGGAGCGTTGGTGCTAATACTTATATATGGTAGTGAAACTTGGGCGTGGCAGAAAAATCGAAAAAGTAAAATAAATGTGGTAGAGACGAGAGCGTTGAGAAGTATGTGTGGATTGAAACTGAGTGACAAAGTAAGAAATAGTGTGATAAGATATCGTTGTGGTATAAAAGAAGATGTAGTGACTAAAATTTAAAAAGGTATGCTTAGATGATCTGGGCACGTAGAGAGAATGAATTAAAGTTGACTGACTAAAAGGATTTATGAGTCAAGAGTAAACGGGAAATTTGGAAGGGGAAGAGGCGAACGTTCCTGGACCAAATCCAGGACATTCTAAATAGGGTCAAGAGTATTCTAAGCCGATGAACTAGTATGAAAGGTTTAATGAGAATGAAAGAAGCGAAGGAGTTATGCAAGGATCGTGGGTAGTGGAAGGACGTGGTCTCAGCCTGCCCCTATGGAAATGAGGCGTGATGCTATGTATGTATGTAGTTTATGAAGATGTGACTTTGGTTACCTATCTCGTCAATGTTTGTTTATAAATTATAATTTAAGGTATTTAATGCGAGCTTTAATAGGTTAACGAATACATTGTATAATACTAAAACACTTATTCTAGCAATCCCCAGCTAAATAAGGTAAAGGTTAAAGTAGACCACAACTAAATTAAGGCCTCCCAATCCCAGCTGAACAATTGTTTAACTGACGGTAAGTGATAATAGTCTTTGATAGTAAAGTATCTTTCTGGAACGGAGTTATTTGACTTCAGGCCATGTTCTTGCTGGTAGTAATTAACGATAATCTTTCACTGTCCTAAAGTTAGACAAACAAAGTAATAAGTTATAGTACAATTACTTCCATAATGTGTTCAATAAGGGAATCGGATATCCAATTTCAAATGCTACTATCTCAGGCTGTCTCAACGTTTTTCAAAATATACTAATTAAATTGCTTAAACAGTGTTTATAGGTTTCATTGCCGAAAATTTACGAATTTTGGCTGGTACAATATTATTTTACTTATAATATATTCAAATGGAGCCAGAGTCAATATAAACGTACGATGCATACATTGCAAACGATGATATACGAGGCCAACAAACAGCTATTTAAAATAATTTAGCTGCAGCGTGTCACAGCGAAATAAATTTACAGCCATATTACATCATATAAATTCTCATACATTCGGACATGAGCTGTAATGAAACGCTTTAGACACCGAAAATGTTCTGACAAATATTACAATATGAGATATATATATTTTAATCGAAATAAATGGATACACGAGCACACGATACACAAGATACACGAGTTTACTTAATGTTAGGTTTATGACTTATTAACATTTAAAGAACTGACAACACTTACTTTACGGGTGAAAAGGCAAAAATGTTATGTGAATATAAAATGATGTTGCCTATATCATTATCTAATCACTATATAAGTTTCCTTAACAAACTTCATGTAGACGTTGTAGAGATGTCACTTAATAAAACGTAGTATTATATTAAGGGTATCTTCGACGATAAAAAAGTGTGGGTGTGAATAAAATGTAAAAGTAAGTAAGTAGCAGCCCATTAAGGTCCCACTGCTGGGCACAGGCCTCCTTACTTCGAGGAGCGAGGGTTTTAAGAGCATAGACCCACCACGCTGCTCCACTGCGGATTGGCAGGCATAGTACACAAGTGCACTCTCTATTCCTTCACTCTCATAGTCCGATGTGACGGGAATCCCGACACGACCGGAGAGAGATCAGGCGCACGACCGACTGCTTAACGTGCTCTCCGAGGCACGGGGGTGGATCACATCGCCAACTTCCCAAATTCGGGCAAATATTGAGAAAATCTTAATAGAAAACTCAATATTGATTTTGAATTGGCCCGACCCGGGACTCGAACCCAGGACCTCATGTCTGTAGTCGAACATGCTAACCACTAGACCAATGAGGCAATAAAATAAAAAGAAAGATGAAAATAAGTACAATGTAAAAGATAAGTAGCAACTTATAAATCTGGCCCATACCACACTGCTGAGCACAGACCTCCTCACTCATAGCGAAGAGGGATTTTAGAGTATACACCCTGGTGGGTGTATACTCTATAATCCCAGCATGGTTGCTGCTCCACTGTGGGTGGGGTGAAAGTAAATTTCTTTTATCTTAATGAAATAAATTAATATTATATTTAATGATGATGGTAAAAAAAGGATACCCGGTTGAGTTTGTTGTGGGCTCTTTTCATCTAAAACCTCTTCGAAGAGGTTGTAGACTTAACATATTTTTTAAATATGATATTAAGAAAAGATGTTAATTCTAAAATCTCTTATCATCAGTCGTAAATTAAAAACAATATATGGGATAACTTTTGACGATTCAAAAGTGTTGTAAAGGTCTGTTTGAATAAGTCAGTGCCTGATTGAATGCATTTGGTTCTATAAATATACTATATAAGAAAAGTAATTGAGAAATCAAACTATAATTTCAAGGACTACTTCGAAGATAAAAAGGGTGGGAGTCTTTTACATCTTTTTTTAATATCATTATTAGTCGTACATCACAAATAATATGTGAGAAGACCTTTAACGATTCAAAATTGCTGTAAAGCTCTGTTTGAATAAGGACAATTTGAATTTGCTAACTAATGCTGGTAATCATTAAGAACTAGATGCAGCCAGTACCTGACTGACTGTATTTGGATCTATAAATCTATATTTATAACAGAGATATCCAGGTATCTATTGACTCATCACGATATCACGAGACTTGAAATTTGTTAGGAAAATATCTTTTGCCGAGTGGAGGTCAGCTCGGAAGAACGGATTTGACGAAATTGATTGAAATTTGGTACAGCGATAATCTAGAGCATGAAAAAGGACTATAAGCTCTGCAGCAAATAACTCATTGAAGTATTTATACGTATGTTTTTTATTTGTACCGTAATGTACAAATAAAAAACAAACGCAGACGAAGTCGCGGGTTCAGCTTGTATATAATATAAGGAAACTAATTGAGAAATCATTCTATAATTTGAAGGACTACTTAGAAAATAAAAATGGGTGAGAGTGAATGAATTGCTCTAATCGGTATAGATTAAATTATAAATATATATTGTAATGATGATGCCAAAAAAAGTGATGAGTTTGGTTGTGGGCACTTAACAGGATAGAAAGCAAAGGGAATAATTTTAGATTTTACACCTTTTTTAATATCATCATCAGTCATACATTCGAAATAATATGTGGAAAAGCTTTTAACGATTCAAAAAAGTTGTATTCTGTAAGAACCAGATGCAGTCAGTGCCTGACTGCCTGCATTTGATTCTATAAATATTCTATTTGTACGTTTCAAATTAATTTATATAACTTATTTCTATCTACTTAACTGTTCTTAACCTTATTTGGACGTGACTTTGAAGGGCAATAGCTATTGGGAATAAAATAGGCTGATTTTTATACCACAATTATCAAGAATACTGTAAATATCAACTGTATACTTAATAGCATACGCTATAAGAGAAAGTAATAATGAAAATTTGCTTAATTATATTTCTCATTTAACAATATGTCATTTTTTAATATGTGTCCGTTAAATTGATTACCACATCAGCTGGAAACAATTATAAGAACAGTGTGTGAAAATTGATTCTGTTTATCACACATATTTTTATTAAACAAACAGACACTTGCTAAACAAAAATCTTTATAGAAATACAATCCTTACAATTTTTTTGGATGAACACTGGTTTTAATTCTATAATAGAAGTAATAGGTACAACTTTTTTTAACAGATCGTTAATAATAATATAGTTGACAGAACACTTTAATTAAATCAAAATGTATTTAAAATTTTAATATTTATGAATTACGAATGTTTGTAACAAATTAATTTTTCAATTCGTTTCTGTGGATGGGTCTTTTAAAGCAAAACTCGCTAATAATAATGACTTAAAAGTTGTTGTTATTTTTCGATTGAAACTAGCGTTTGTATCGAAAAATTAGTGTTGAATAGCCCATTTAAAAAGAAAAGCTATACAATTTTACGTTACGACCAATATGAGCGGAGTCGTCAATGAAAATTATAGGATAAAGGCATTTATTCCAGTGGCGTTTTCTGCATATATAGATAAAGTTTCGCAAAAATCTAGTATGACAGAATTATTCTTCTTAAACATATCTTATAAAAGTCCGCGAAAGAATATGTCTGGTTTTATAATTTGATTCACTATAAGCTTTCTTATAGTAATCAGATAAATTATTTCTCTCTCATAGTAACGAAGACACTGTTGTGTAGATGATTTTGTTTTTTGAGGCATGTAGAGAATGGAAAAAAGGCGAAAGTCTTTAAATTTTTCTGTTAGGCTATTAAATAGTAGATTTTAAGTATTTCAAACTAAGATTTAGTAGGTAAAATTTCGTTGTAGCAACAGTATACGTGTATGTGTTAAATCGTTTATTGCATCTAACGAAATCGATTATTGGTTGACGTGTCTGTGAAAATCGATTTCGATTGTCACCTTCACGTATGATAATTGCACGACTACAATTCAGGGCGTATTCAATCATTCTCATAGAGATGAATAAAAGAAGCTCTCAAATACAATATTTTTAGGTACTGCGATTAAAAGTTAAATGTAAACTAATAAATAAATACGAGTAAGTCGTGGCCGGGTTTCTGCTCGTATTCCTCCGAAACTTTTAGAGATTATTTTTATATGTAGGAGATATTAGAATAGTCCCACCTTTCATTATAATGGAAAATTCAAAATATTAAGTAGATGTTAGCAATTTGCAGAAGAGATTTTATTATGTATAAGTGTATGCGGAAACAAACTCTTATAATCCGATGGAATCTAATATGATAGGCAAATATTTAGAAATGCGCCTGATCTCTCTCCCATCATGTCGGATTCCCGTCATATCTGACTATGAGAATCAAGGAATAGAAAGTACTTTTAAAAGTGAAAGTAGAACACTTTTGTATTATGCCTGCCACCCCGCAGTGGAGTAGCATAGTGGGTCTATGCTCTAACGCCCTCTCTCATATGAGTGAGGAGGCCTGTACCCAAGAGTGGGACGTTAATGGGCTGCTATTTGCCATTTTTTACATTATGTCTGTAAATTAAAAGAGTTAAGAGTGTTCTAAGTTGTTATTTTTCGATTAAAACCTGTGTTTGAATCGAAAAATTTGGGTTGGATGGCCCATTTATCGAGAAAGGCTGTACAACATCACGCTACGACCAATAAGAAAATGTTACCAGAACCGAAACTAGGATCTCACATCAGTCGAACAAGCTGACTACTAACTAGACTAATGATCATTACAGTTAATATAGTCCATAATTCTATCCAAGTACAGATAGACTTTTCCGTATACGTATACTTACATATAGGGCAAAGTCAATTCGTTGTTGGATGCGCGCGGCACCTGTACAGACTCCACTGACAGACAAAGACGCAGATAATAAGGAGCATCCTATTGGTGAATCCGTCGCCGGCCACGCCCACAGCCGCTATCGACCAATCGCACCAACGGGCGCAGATCTCAAACGTTATCTAGTTATCTGCCGTCTCACTTTCCAGACTAGCTATTTTCAGAAACTGTATTGCAAAACTGAAACCATCAATTTTCCACGTGTCCTTCTGACGATATGATAATCCAAACACTAAAATCGACCTCCATTAATAAAACGTCTTATAGACTACCCATACGTAATTCGTATTTAATTTACATTAGCGCAAATGATCTTTGAACCTTTTTGTAGTTAAATTTCAATGTCTCAATATTGTAATCAATTCCGTCCATTGGTTGAGAAATTAATGTTAATCAGTAACCATTGGTTTGTATTTTGTAAAGGTATTTTACGAAAAAAATATGATAATGCATAAATATATAAAGTAAGCACGGTGAGATCGTATATCGCTACCTAGAATTCTTATAAACGAAGCCGATAACTATAGTGCCATTGTTTAAGCGTTATCGCCATAAATCATAGTTTTGCTCGCATAGCTGCGTCATCGATACACAAGAAAAACACATTTTGATATTGTAACTAGAAGCCTTCGCTACTAGCATGAGTTTATAATAACGCCGTTGAATTTGATAATAAAGACAGTGATTGTACGATGGATTTAGTGAAAAATATCCGGTGTATGTTTTCAGATAACCTTGTGTAAGCGTCCCCGAAACACATATGAAAGAGAGGGGTGCGGTACAAAGACAAGGTGGGGTGTGAGGGGTAGGGGCGGCCCGGGCGAGGGTATGATTCGGGATTCTAGGGATGAGCTCTCGCCTCCTCTCGTTACTCCGGGAGCGCTCGTCGCAGCCGTCGCACATATCTTGCGATTACCGACGGCATTACACTATCGGCAACGTATTGTGCGTGTCACACGTATCGCGTACTCATTACAGACGTTCACATTGTCAACTATTACCAGTGCAGTGTTTTAAGTGATTTATGTATCACTAATTATTACATCGAACGTTATGATTTCATCTATTCTTTGAACAGTGTTTGTATTTTGTTTTTGTAAATTTCTGTTAACGTGCCGATGGACTTATTGAAATTTTAATATGCTGTAAGAAAATTTGACAATGAAGATGTCCGGTAAGAGATAATGTTTTATCATTAAATGATTATAGATCGAAATATCTTCAGTTATTTTTCGGTATAATAAATTTTGACATTAAATTTAATTTTAGATTTGTTTCCTGAATCCACACAACAAACACAAAAAATGCATCATTATCTGTTTAGATTTTTAAGAGGAGTTCGTTTAATATGTATTTTTTACTTTCAAAACGCATTATATAGAGAAAGATAGGTACAGCTGACTTGTCCGTTTACTAGTCAACAACTTCAGCAAGAGATCGTGATATGCTGTCTCCTGGGGGTAGAATATATTAAATTTTTCCGTCATTTATCAGCTGAATACAGATGTTTGTAGGTGATGGTAGTGTTTTTGGATACCCGTATGCCTAATCTTTCGGAGCTTTTATAGAGCTGCAGTTGAATTGTGTTAATATAAAAAAAAATCATTTGGCTTTGTGAATAGGCAAATATATATTGTACAAGTGTTTACGTTCTCAATTTTTTCAACGTATTTTTTCAATATTCAGTGTCTCATACTCATTTCAATCTGAGATTCGCTACCAGGGCAGAATTTTTGTTAGAAGATAACTTTATTATATGTATGCCTTTCATCAATATACGTTAAATTTTAAAACTTAGCTAAGTTTCGTCTCTACTTACATGCCCATCCCACATTTATTGAATCTATTTTAACTGAGTATGTCTTTTATGCCCAATTTATAATCTGTTTAACTATTTGTTTCCTTTAACAGACAGTGAATTATGAAATGGTCACTAAGATAATAAAATTAAGAAGTAATAGTTTACTCTTTATTGGAATCTCACTTTATAAAGGATTATAAAGTGTACCTCCAATAGACTTACATGTTGTTAACTGGATTTTATTAATTTGACTGTACATGACTTATAGAAATGTAAATCAATAACATCTAGCATAATGATGAAACAATTATTTGAAAATGATATTATTTTGTTATTGTATGGTTAGGTTGTATATTGTACACTTGATTTTGCAATAAATATATTTGATTTGATTTATTTCTAGAATAATGTGGGCTATTGGTTAGTATATTGTTCGTATTGATATTTTTTTTTGTGGATAAGAAAAGGTTACTTGTCCAATTCAACTGTTTTGGCATTATCGCTGCAATGAATTGCAATTAAAATTAAGTTTATTGTTATTCTAAAATATTTTAAGGACTTCTGTCTATAGGACACGTCAGCCCCATTGTAACCTCCTTCTAATTTTTAAAATTTAATTCCTACTACAGAGGTTGGTATTCTTAGAATATCCGGCACAACACGTACATTTTATTAGTAATTTTTTAATATTGATATAATAAATTCATTTTGTTGTTGTTATCACATAAGTGTGTGCAATATTTTTTTGTGTATTGATTCGAGGACCTTTTTACAATTATAAAAAAGACTTGCCTATTCAAGTTTCTTAAAAAGTTCTTATGTTAGGTAAATTACATAGCAATCGTTCTTATATTTTTATGATATATGTGTTATAGATATTTATATGTTTGTTTATACCATTGCCCATTAGTTTCGATACTAACTGCTTTTTAAATCCAAAGGTTGTCTGGAAGTAATCGCTATTTAGAAATTAGACCGCCTTTTGTACATTTATTATAAAGATTTATGTGTTAATATCAAAACAATTTAGAGCGAAGAGAGTTTTTTTTAAATTCATTTTTTAACTTTTATGAGAAAGATAACAAATACAAAATATAGGTAATATACAAAATCATGTAGCGTACAAAAGGCGGTCTTATCGCTTGAAAGCGATCTCTACCAGACAACCTTTGTTATAAGAATAGTTGTGGCAGAGAGTACTGGGTGGCGTAACATATACATAAATCTTTATACTCATTATATACACACAAATACAGCCTTTTAAATATACTAATAAATATAGTATATATAACAGATTAATAGTTATGAGTGTTCAATAAAAATATTTCGATACCTAAAATATGCATCGCCAAATAAAATATTAAATATTCTAACATGTTTTTTAATAGCAATCGAGTGGTATCTAATTCTGTTAAGGGTGTGCGAAAGGACCAAAAAAATATGACAGATTATAATGTGTATTTTATCTGTGGCAACATGGAGGTGCAAGCTTTTGGCGGGCGCCGCCGGCTTTCTGAAGATTGTTTGTATTTCTTGTTAAATACAGTTTATATTGTTATGCGGTTGTTTACACCATCAAGATGCAAAAGTTTTTACAACGATACAGTTCGAAGGTGCTCAGTTATATGTTTAACTAGCGGTTTCACATTTAGATAAAGCAAAAAGTTTTCATTAAAAAAATATATAATCTGTCCTTAAAAAATAATTCGTTGTTTGATCTGATTTGGGCACATAATCTTAGTAGTCCATCATGTTATAATTATACGGGAAGCCGTATTAAAAACAATTACTGCGGTGTAATATTTATCTCAGAGGAAAAACTTAATTAAATACTAAATATGTTCCAAGTTAATGTATATTAATTAACTATATGAGCACGCGAGTATCGATAGATAAGTAAAATTTAATAGATTTTATCAATTTGTTTGATACATATTAAGAATAACATGAATACTTCCTATTGTCTTGGTAGTGAAGAGGTTTTTTGAGATATTATAAGGTTGTTAGAGTTTCGCTTTGGGCGAGTAACATTAGATCTGTTTCCGTAATTTAAAAAGAAGTTTAAATTTTTAGCAAAAATTTTATAAAGATTATTTTTTTAAATACTTCATTTAAGTTTTTTTTATTACATACATGTACATATCGCTTGTATATTTTTAAAAGCCTAACTACGATCTATGTTATATTAATACGCTGTCATAAATAAGAATTTATATTATATTACAATTTTAACAGTAAGATAAGGAAAGTAGTAGCTCATTACCGTCCCATAGCTGGGTACATACCTCGCTCATATGAGAGAGGGTTTTTATCATATAGGTGTAGTACACAAGTGCACTCTCTATTCCTTCACTCTCATAGTCCGATGTGACGGAAATCCAACAAGACCGGAGGGAGATCAGGCGCAGACCCTAAGGCTTAACGTGCTCTCCGAGGCACGGGAGCATACCGCCAAGTTCCCAATTTCGGGTAAATATTGAGAAATTCTTAATAGAAAACTCAATATCGATTTTTTAATTGGTCCGACCTGGGGTTCTATCCCAGGACCGCATATCTATAGTCGCACATGCTAATCACTAAACCAATGAGGCAGTCATTTAAACATTAGTAAAGCACAACATTAGTCAGTCAATGAGAGCAGATTGTCATAATGCTAGCTTAATAAGGGAAGTACCGTGTCCTCATTCTTTATTTCGTAGAGGTGTGAGGGATCCGAAAGGCAATAGGTTTGTGATGGAAGATGTTCTTAGCCATGTAACTAGCATAGAAAATTCAGGGTTTATATATGTGTATGGGTGAAGAGATTCTCTTAACATCAACTTAACCAAATGCTCGTTTGCCGATTTATTTCTATAAAAATATTAGGTATTTTATTATTTGAAAGTAGTTTTCTTCGAAGCACTTGAATGGGTACCTATTTTGCAAATGTATGTCCGATGAGGCATGCAGTTTGCACGCCTGGTTAATTCTGCAAATTGTTAGTGCTATTTTGACCCTTATTGCTTAGGGATAAGGGTGTTAATTTATTATAATGAGTGTCATTGTCGTGTTGAGAGAATTTTATGATGTTCGGGCTGTGAACTCTCTGTGACAGAGTTCGTAAGCTGCGGTTATTATCAGTCGCCGTAACTAACACGTGAAATCGGCTTGTCGTAAGGTCTTCGGACAAAATTTTGTATTTTATTTAAAATATTAATTTAGTTTGTATGTACTCTTTTACAAACGGTTGCGATGATGACTCTCATTACAAGAGTTTAAAAAACAACGCACTTTATATTTAGGACGTATAGAAATTCATCACCTAAGAAGGTAAACGTAGATAGTAGAAATTATATGACGAAATCCAAGAAATTATATTAAGTGATGATAAAAATTTAAAATGATATAGCGTCATACTTGAATGCTTATATTGAGGTTTCAAATAGCTAGGGCCGAAGTCTCACTATGCAATTTCCAAAATTTTTGTTCTGCCAAGGATCTAATCCGAGACAATCCGAGGCCGAGAAAACTCCACAATTGAATCATATTTTACATACATACATACATACATAATCATATTTTGAATATTAGGTATATATTAAAATAAATGTAAATGTATTTTTATTTCGACAAAATACTTTTAACATATTTCAAATCTTGTATATTTATGCATTATTACAAGTTTCTTTAATCGATTAGTATTTATTATTACATATATTTTTGTTTTTACTTATTTTATCTTTATTCTTTTGTCGCACCACCTGCTTTCTATTACTGACAATTTTCTTTACCCAAAAGTTGTATATTAAGAGATGGCTCTTGCAATAAGACCGCCTTTGCATGTTGTAGTTCCTTAAATATTATATATGTGTTCCTGTAATTTTTTTATGTCTTTGTTGTGCGGTAAAGTATTTGTCCATCCATTTCTCTTATTTTTGACTGCCTTGCTGGCGCAGAGGTGCGATGCTCGATTTTCTGGCAGAGCTTCGATCCCTGGTAGGGATTGTATTGTGTATTTTTGAATTTGCCTGAGTATAGGCTAGTTACCACCCTACCAGTAAAGACGTACCAAGCAAGAGGTTTGTGTTCCGGGAACCATTAGAGGTATTTTTTATTGCTATATATTAACGCTTGTCTCTGATCACACCTGATGATATAGTCTAAGGTGGAAGCGAACGAATGCGAAGATACAATCTACTTCTTATGGATTCTACACAGTATTATACCAGAACACAAATCCCTGTGTTAGGCGGTACGTCATTGATGGTAAGGTAACTAACCACTAAAATCTTCCTACACTTCTGACTCAGGTAAGTTATAAAATTCAATCACCTCTTTCCAGATTACCGCGCTTCTATCGTAGTCTAGATCATCAGAGTCAAGAGCTAACCTGTCAGTAATAAAAAAAAAATTTGCAGTGTCACGTATTTTCGCATGATATAATAAATTTCGCTACAACATGTCTCGATATCTTTCCTGTTCTTGTTCTCATTTTAAATCCGGTGCGAGTTTCTGCGGAAACCGGAGCTTTAACGACGACTCCTCCGCATTGTCCGTGCACGAAGCTAACGCTCACAAAACTCCAAACGAACTATGCGATGGCTAATTTGAATTTGAAATTCGACCACTTTTTTACGACTCGACATACTTTTATGGACTTTTTTACATATTAAATGGACTCATGTTTAATGTGCGAGATAACAATTTTTATTTGAAGTGAATAAACAATTCTTTAGCCGCGTTGAGCCATTTTTCTTAGAGGAAAATGTTATATCTACGCGTGATCGTCACACACATGCCGATATGACACATTTTTTGTTAAGTTTGATTTGTTTTAAAATTTCCGTATTAATATTCATTTTTTAACAATTTATAAAAACAGAATTAATTTATACACACTAACATTAGGTATTATTTTTAAAGGCAAAATTTATTGCCTCTTAAAATATGCAAACAAATATAATATATATGATAACATTACAAGCTTTAAACTAAAAACAGAAAATACATAGTTGCACACGGATATAAGTGAATAGTTCGTTTATATTCAATGTACCTATAATCATTAGAAGTAAAATTTAAGATGTAAAGTTTTTACAACGATACAGTTCAAAGGTACCTAGTAATATCACGATAATTTTATGGTTACTTAGTGTTGTGCTTAAGTATTTTTCAATTTGCGGTTTCTAATTTAGATAACGCAGAAAGGTTTTATTAAAAAGTTTATCTAATATATAAAATTTCCCTGTCACAATGTTAGTTGCCGTACTCCTCCGAAAAGGGCTTTACCGATTTGTACCAAATTTTATATGCGTATTCAGTAGGTCTGAGAATCAGCTACTATCTATTTTTCATACCCCTAAGTGATAAGGGTTATTCACCCTTAAATTTTTTGTTTTATTTTTTTGTGATACAGCATACAAAAATACATACAACCCTAAATTTTCACCTTTCTATCACCAACCCCTATTTTTTAATAGCGATAATAATAATTATACGGCAAAACGACGTTTGCTGGGTAGCTAGTATATATATAATTAATGTTTACAAAAATCGTAAAATTGAATGGATTTATTTTTTTGTAAAATTATTCTTATTTATATCTTTGGTGTTTGTATAGAATCAATCAGGTTATTTAATACTATTAACTATAAAAATATACTATAAAAATAACTTGAGTGGAGGTAATTATATAAATAAAATATTATTTATTCGGCTTATGTATAGAATTATTCATGTAACATATAGGTGTTTTTATAAGTATTCATTTATATAGGCAATCCCTATGACTCATTTTCTTAAATAAATCGATCTTAAATTTGTCGAGACTCTAGACCATGGATGACCAACCTTTTCTTAGAGAAGTTCAGCATTTTATCCAAATAAACACGGTTTTTGAGATCACAATTGTAAAATTTGCATTTTCAATCATGTTTATTATCATTTTCGAGTTGGTGAGTGGCCTCACGGATTTCTTAACCCTAGACCTAGACGTGTGACTGAATGGAATAAAAGATGAATATTGCTTATACGAGCTATATATAACGTTAAGTACATTTTTCAAAAAACATATTAAAAATTTATTGTGCGGTGCGTTTTGTGGCACAGAAATGTTGGAAAGACAGCAAAAAGCGCTATCAAATCTTGTATGTATGTACTCTTCAAATTAACACTTAAGAACGATAGTAGATCTGTCGCGGCTGTATTTTCACCGGTTCAATGATCATTAATGCTTATTAATCGCTACTAAGAGACTTTATCATTTTTTTTATTTAATGATACTAACAAGCTTTTAATCTTGAGTAATGTCTTAATTATAGGTATAAAGATAAATGCGAAAAAGGTAAACCAAATATATCTGTGTACCAAATATATCTAATTGAAATTGTTATTTCAAAATTCATCTTAAATTTAAGTATTTTGTTGTAATTAATGGATTCAGTAACATCTATAGTCGCGAGTGAATTCGACTCAATGAATGTTCGCCATAAAGGGAAATTATAACATCTTACTTACTTACTTATTGTTTATTATGCCACATTTATTTTGTAAACTATCATTTTATCCATATTGCCTGATAATTTCCATGTTTGACATCTCCAAAGCGTCCCATGATGGCTCTTCCCTTTTATTTTCTAAATAAAGTATGACTGAGGATAATAAAGACTTAACACAGTTATACATACACATTCACACCTTGCGTAATGAAAATGTTCCCTACCATAAGAAGTTTGATATCAAAATTGTTACAAAAAAGGAATTTATATGTATAGATATGAAAGAATAAATACCGAAATGGTTTAATATAAATTTATGATATTAATTGCGACAGGTGAACTGGCATAGCAACCGCATAAAGAACGCAGTACTCCTGTTAAAAAAAGGGATTCTTTAGACACATTCATGTACATCCTGCGCATTGTTATACAGTACTGCACTTTTATAATGCTAAGCAGTTATCATTCCTTCTGTAATCTCATTGTATTAGAGGTCTATCGAGCATCTAATTTAATAGTTTTTTTTACAGCCACGTGCTGGAAGATGTATGGACAAGATAGGGGTTGTTTTAACAACTATATTAGTAGTAATGGGGCGGTTATGATTTATGGAGTGTCTCTTTCAGCTGTATTTGCCTGGGGGATGTAGTTTATTGATGACACGCGTGCGTTACGTTGCTTGTAATGAATTTGTTTCCTTCACTAAACACCATTGTCAGCTATTTATCTTTCTACTTTTGTATCATAAATGCGACAATAAATCATCTACTGTAAAAAATAACTGTATTTTTTATTGTGAGCTCTTTGATTGAAATATATACATCTATCATGGTTGTAATTTAAAATAAGGTTTATACTTTAAATAACGAGCTATGACCGTTAGTGTTTCATTAACAGTGAAACTGTAATAAAGACGCATATTGATATATCACGCAGTTCCTATAATAAAATGATATCAATATTATCCTGTCGTGATATCGGTGTACCTCTTCGCAATCGTCTACTCTAGAGTTACATTTGGCCTAAAGCTCTATACAGATGTGAAGCTTGAACAAACAACAAAAAGATATTTGCAATCGAATACAGAGTTTCGAAATGTGGAAATATCAGCGCATGTTTTCCATCAGGTGGACCCAAAAAGTAAGTAATACGGAGGTTACGAGACGAGTCGATCAGTCAGGTCAGAGAAGTTGTCTACGTAAGACAGAAGATTATTGGCAAAATTGTAGCACCGTAATATTCGAGACTATACAGGTGTTACAATCGCCGCCAAACTATTTCAGCTTGCCAGAGATCAAGAGAAGTTCTCAGTAATTGGAGAGGAACAAGAAGAAGAACATCAAGTGTTACTACAAGTTGAATAAGATGTATGTGATCTGATATTGTAGTTGGATTTTAATGTTCTGAATCTGAGAATATATTTAGCTAATAATCGCCACAGACGCAAAAAGACGAGAATAAAAAAACAAAGGCATATCTTCATGTTGATTTGCATTTCGGAGGGATGCTCTGAGAGACAAGAGACAAGCGGAAGCCTTTTGTAGCGGGCGGAAATCAGGCATAATGCGATCACCATCTTGCATTCCATTATTTTTTATACAGTCTGATATAAGACAGGTTCGCGTTGTCAAGGCGCAGGGATTGCTTGGATTATATTAATAATTCCTATACTCTCCTTATAAAGACAAAATAGCATAGATGAATAAGCATTAGATAGAATTTTTTCCCATTTATTTATAAGGTTTCCAACAGAGCTTATAACTAGGTACATGGTAAAAAAAAATAGATTTACGTTAACAGAAGGTGAGTAACGTTAAAACAACGAAACAACGACATAGTATAAAATAAAAAGAAAGTGCACATGCAGCTACTGTTACAAAGTGATAAAATTATAAATATTATATTACTATCTGAACCCGCGACTTCGTCTGCGTGGAATGTTGTTTGGGTAACATTTTTATTAATTTAGGTAAATTGTTTCACATATAAGAAATATACGTATAAATACTTCAATGAGCTATTTGCTGTGTATTTCTGCAATAAGCTTATAGTCCTTTTTCAGACTCTAAATTATCGGTATACCAAATTTCATTTATATTACCATAAAACCATATATCATAAAGGATGTAGTTTATAAATGTGAAGTTTTAATTTTATTTTAATGTAAAATTTTTTTTTTTTAAATTAATTCTGTTAAATCCGTTCTTAGCTGACCTCTACTCGGCAAAAGGAATATTCCTACCAAATTTCATGTCTCTACGCGTTATGGTTCCAGAGATATCATGATGAGTCTATATATATAGATATAATATAATGTTTATTATATTATATAATATGATAAGAAAATTACAATATTACAGATAAAAAGAAAATATATTTAATGATAAGAACTAAACTAAAAACTAATTACAAGATGTCATTAAATATCGGTAATGTGTCCCCAAATATATCAGCAATATTGTTATTATGTAAAATTTTATGTATTTATTAATTTATTAATTAGTGCAAACTGTCCTAGGTTTATGCCTGGCGCACATGAGACCAAGATACAATGATGAAGATACCATAATAAAAAAATATGATGTTATTACCACATTTATTAGTTCTCACACTTCCTATATATCTTGTTCAAAGTGTATAACTATTGTTTATAGAAATCGTTAATAAAATACTTTTATTCATCCAAGATTGAACTTACAGTGGATGGCACTTGCTGTTAATACATAATTTTGTTTAATATTAGTTAAGTAGATGAATAAAGTATGTGTAATTAAAGCATCTTCAATTGAATGCTCACGTAAAGGTTTCTAAGTTGTTTTCTATGAGTGAAAGAAGTTTGCTATAAAATTTATTTTTAGTAAATGTGCTTTAGTTCAATATCATCATGAGTAGAAATGTTTATCTAGATAACATCGTAAGAAGCAAGATTTAAGTTTTTACTAGTGTTTTAGAAAACTATCACATAATTTATGTTTTTAATTAAGATATTTATAAATTGATACGTTAAGCGAATGCTGTGGATTCATGTTTACGAATATCGAGGAGGCAATATCAAAATGACATTTAAATTTATACATAATGGAAGTTCAGGTATCTAAAATTTAAATAGAAATTATGTTTATTATTAGTTAATCTCTATATTAATTCATAAAAGGTGACTGTTGGCGTAATAGTGCGAGTAGTCGTATCAAGGTGAGATTTCGTGTTCGATTCTTGAAAGAAAATTTAGGAAAAAGTATTTATTAACGTCCCTAATCCCATATTAGCAATCTAAAAGCATTAAAGCTAAAGCATTAAACTTTAAAGCATTAAACATCCTACAGGCATTAAACATCCTACAAGCATTAAATCCTACAAGCATTTAACTTCAAGGAAAACATTGGGATCTGTATAGAAACGATTAAAACGTAAATTACAAGGGAAATTAGAATTAATCATAACGTACTATTAGGTTAGATTACAGTCAAACGCCAACTTGTACTTTTAAAAATATGAAAGAAATGTGTGCTGTAAGTTTTGTTTTACAAAAAATATATAATTAACATTATATTGTTTCTTTATCAACAGCGGCAGACAGCCAGGAGTCTGGCAGTCCACCACCCAGCCCAACTGACTCTGCAGTATCAGAATCTGCGCCCACCTTAGTTCATATCAAGCAAGAAACGATGGCTCCAGGCACAGACATGAAAGAATATTACAACGCTTTGGACTTCGGTCTTCCCGATTCGTATCTATCAAACTACGACTACCCTCAAAACTATTTGAAAAGGCCTTTGGATTTACAGAATCAAAGATTCTTAGAAACTAAAAGTCCAGAGAGAAATGATGATTTTAAAGACGAAATCGTGAACTTTGCACGAATGCATCTGAATGAGCAAAATTTACCCAGCGAATTGATGCTTAAATCAGATGGTGTTTTTGCTAGGGTAAACATCCCTTGTGGCACCAAATATGGACCTTTTACTTCTAAATGGGTAACGAAGCCCTTAGACAGAAGGTACGCGTGGCCGGTAAGTTCATTCGTACACTACTATTTAATTAAAAGGTTAATTTTTAGCTAATAAAATAATATGTATAAATGTCGTTCCTTAATACAACACGAAATAAGTGAAAATTACACGAAAATTAAACTACTTCTTTTTGATATTACTATAAATGTGTATTGTCGGTAATTTTATATTTAAAAAACGTGTTATATATATTTATCAGTGCCGTGTTGAATACAATTTCCCCGTTTCGTTAGTCAACGAGATCCAACTTTCCCTGAACAAGTGCCTAAATATTTTTTCACTTCAAAATTCATTCAACATGTCTATAAATGTTTTATGATCGTCTATGTATTTGTTTAGACGAGACTACAAATGACATTATTTTTGGTTTAAAATAAACATGTTTTCATTATTATATACTACTGTAGTTACTACTTAGCTATATTTACGGTGGTATTTCATAAGATTTTTATTGCAAAAAGCAGTCAACTAGTATTTATAACGTCTTTTACGCATCTATATAAACAGAAAAAAGTTATATAGAAATACTTAAGAAAACATTTTTCAATTAACTAGAATTTTCGTTTGTATTGTACGATATATAGATATTATAATTAAGAAATAACGACACCATTTAAAACCGTATAAACAATAATTGTAATTTTAAAATAAAGTAATTATTGTTGATTTTGTAGTCTGTGTCTTCATAGTTTACTAAATTATTATTAATTGTTTGGTCTATTAAAAAAATAGTGGCACAGATTGTTGAAAGACTGAATTCACTCAAGTCTGTGTTGGTGTATAACGAGGCAACCTCGTTTAGGGTGTCAACCGTTTAAAAGGCCCACTTATGTCAGGGTCAGGAGAGGATTAAGTGTAAAAAATCAATGAGTGGACTTGTTAATAAATAATACCCTAAAACTGAAGCTTTAGAACAAATGTCAATGGCGGTAGTAAACTGTTTATTTTATTGGTGTTCTTAAGTAGTTCTGTTCTTTTACTTATGTTTTTAAGAGCTTTTTTCACTAAGCAAGTGGCATATATTTCAACAGAAAGAGTAATTCATATAACCGTTTTTTGATGACAGAATATTATATGAAATATTCCCAAAGATTGCAAATGAATTTATAATCCTTAAGGTAGGTAAGCACATTACAGTCCCACTGCAGGGCACAAGCCTCCTCGCTCATCTGAGAGAGGGTTTTTAAAGCATAGACCCACCACGCTGCTCCACTGCGGATTGGCAGGCATTTATAATACTTACGTATAATTAAATTGTGGTTGAACATAAATTAATTCAAATATAACGAATTAGCTATACATGACAAATTGATACGAAAAAGGTTTTATAATAAACTTCAGTTTCACCGTTTGTGTAACTCACGATATTTCTTGTTTAAGTGAATTTTTTTTAATACATTTGATTTAGTAAATTTATTAAATCAAGTTATCTGAATCTTTTCAAATGTTACAATCTTGAATACGATTGTCCTACTTATATGTTATTATATCTAAAGGTTCTACAAGTAGTCATTTTTCTCTGGTAAATACCTAGTTATCAGAGAAAAATGGCTACTTACCTAAATAGCCTTTAAATATCCCACAGACAACAGGTTTTCTTACTCAAAGAAAAGAGGCCTTGACAACATAGACCCAATGTTCTCTTCCACTGCGAATTAGCAGGTTATGTATATCCTAGAATTGTCCACGATGTCTTCCTTCGCCAAAAAGCATATTGATGAATTTAAAAACAACAATTAAAAACATCAATTTCCCAAAGAAACCTTACTAGTACTCACTATCTGAAGACATGATTCTAAAGAGAGTCAATATGTTTATCCACTCATAGATATCACGGCTAAATTATAATTTATAACAGAATTTATAAATAAATTATAACAGAATTTACGAAGATTCTAAGTATTTTTTATTACAAATTAAACTTCAATGTGATTAGTTAAGTATAAAGATTAAAACAGATAATCCTTGAACATCTATACAAATAAGGACTTCTTTTCGAATCAATGACTCATGTCTCATATTTAAGGGGTGTGGCGTTATCTGCCCATAGGAAGCGGATATGAATTGTGTATTATGGATTCCTGGTTTACGCAAAAATTTATCGTTGAATTTAAGAAAGTGTCGTATTTCTAGTTATTGGCATATTGTAAGCACAGGGTGTTCCAGCGACATATTTTAGATTGATTCTGTACAATTTTTATTAAAATAGAAGACTCTTTAATTTGAAACATTGATTTTAAATGCAGTTAAAAATATACAATACAAAGCTCTTTATTGCACACCCAATACATAAAAAAAACAAAACAGTTAAAAACATAATCGTATACATTATGGAGGACAATTGGCGGCCTTATCGCTAAAATAGCGATCTCTTCCAGGCCACGAAAATCGCTTAGAAGGACACGTACAAAAGAAACAGAGGAAGGTGTACTTAATCTATTTACAAATAATAGTAATAACACTCATAATAATTAATAAAAACAGTATCAATTAGTCAAATCTTGGAAAGGATATATAATATATTGACCACGTATTGAAAGACACTTCAATTTTAAATTAAAAACGTTCAGATATACATGTATACGGCAGCTTCACAAGTGAATTCGGAAATATTGATTTTACAGCAGAGCCGATTGAAAATTAAACGAACTAAATTAACCAATACCATAATGAGTTATTTAGTCATTTTTACCGATTTTCTAAAGTTTTTATTTACATATAAAATTAGCAGCACCTCATTATTGCACAATATTCGACTAAAAACAATATGGCGGCTTTAGTTTTAGACATTATACCAGTAATTGCGACATGCAATCGATAGCAGAAAAATTTGAGGCGATGTAAAAATCTTCAATATAAAATATATATTTTTAAACTTTAATATGTATATTTAATATGTACGTGCAAAAAAATTTCAATTACAAATAATAAGATTGGAATATTCTCAAATTACAATGAACCGGATGCATCGTAATGCGTAATTCGCATTGCAAGAAGATAGCGACGCATCACGTTCTAATGTTTAAAGCGCAGGCGCCGATCAAATTACGTGAACCTTTAAGCGCTTTTATAGCTTTAAACATAAAAAATATTTGCAAACAAAATGTGTAATTCGCTGTTTAGCAGCAGGTACATTTAATTTGTCCACTTTCCTAAGTAACCTATTGTTTTTTGAAGTGAAACTTCTTTAGGCCATGAGTGTAAATTTTGCGTGATTAGAACGAAGTCACGAAGATGTGCAGCATTTTTAATGCTAATTCGTTTGAGGGTTAGGTAGTTTTAATGTGTAAATAACATGTGGCATTTTAATTTGTCACTCGACATTTAATCATTCAATATACTATTTTTCATAACATATAAAATATTTCATATTATCAGTCCTAAATTTTAAATTTAAAAACAAAATCTGATCAATATTTTCTAATAATGACAAAATACTCGTGTAATTTTTATATACATTTGATTTGTATTAGTTTTCGACACTTTTAATAATTGAATGACAATCAAATTCATTAAATTCCTAACACATATTCCTTTTTCCCTAAATCTAAAGTTTTACATTTGTATAAATATAAACAAGACTTAAAAATTAATTTGCCAAAGAACTTTCACTTCTGCCTTGTATTTTGTAATTAATACAGTTTTGTATTGACAATGTTCTTTTACTATCTGTACGTATTAATAGCTGTCTAGTTCTCACTTGATTAACTTTGAAAAAGAAGTAAAGTAAACATGTAATACCAAACTTTTTTCACAAAAACTTAACACACGAAAGACGTAAAAGCTTAGTCAATAATGCGATGTACATATATTTTCTTATTGTACGTTCATAAAGTTATCAAATTTACAGGTTACATAATTATAATACGTATAAATTGTTGTCAATGTGGTAATCAGCTGATTTACTCAGTCTCATTTAATACCCACAAAATAAGATGCAATCCAACTAACGAAAATTTCATTTCAATTCAATTAATGTTGCTGAGATATAAAGTCGCTTAAAGTTCTGAATGTGAATAAGTGATATCAGAAGATAGTTCCTGCAATATTGTGGGTGTCAGGTTACAGTCAAACCGCTCTATTGTGATCATGCGAAGCGTTTAGTTCCGGCTCTTATATGGATGTACAAATATTGGAGCAGATAAAATGTTTATTGAATGATGGGTTCATTTTTTGCTCTTCTACTTTCCAAGAATGAGTTGCATCAATATATTTAAAATGATCTATCATTTAACCACCAACTTACGAAAAGTATTCAAGAAGTAGTCAGGTTTTAGTTATACGTTTGTATTTTTCTCAACTAATTATGTTTTCTTTCAATCATGCATGGTTCTTTTAAACTACAGCTTTCAGTAATAGATAGTGATTCAAGTGGAAATATAGACAAGCCGAAATATTCAAATTTTAATAATGTGTTTGTAACGATATCGTTACAAACGTTGTCTAAATTTTACGAGATAGACAAAATAAATGTACTACGGAATTGTATATCCTAAAAAGATCGATAAAAAGGTCCATAATTAAAAAATAAAGGCCTTAACAGTATTTCATTTAAATGGATACCTTAGAAGGCAAGGGTCGCCAGGTACAGGATGTGGCAAAATTATACATCCATCAAATAGATGTCGCCGAACATATAGGTGTCTGCAGACGTAGTTGCGTGGGTCGACTAGTATTAAATGATGTTTCGTTATAAAATATGTCGATTGTATCGATACGTGACGTCAGAGTAAAGGCGCCAATCGTGTGCACATCATTAGGATGCTGGAGTACAAACGCTGACCGCAGTAATTCCGCACCATCGGGCATAAAGTCTTTGATGTTCTTTTCCCTATTAGAAACGAACTCGTTTCTGTTAACTCCTACTTGTATGTGCATTTTCATATATTGAGCTAAATTTAATTTATTTTTGTAACTTAGCTGACGTAATAATAGAAACAAAGTCAATTTCTCATCATTTCAATCAACACGAATGTAACCATTAAACCTTTTAATTGTACTTTCAATATGACACTGTATTCTTTCCTCAAATACGATTGTTAATGAGTTAAGTTTAAATAAAAATGAAATATATACTAGCCAACTCGACAAACTTCGTACTGAACTTTAGTAAAAATGTGGTCAAAACTTAACTGGACCAAAAAGATTTCGTAATCAAAAAAACCCGACATTTAAGTGAAACTTCTATCGCAAACTAATTTTTAAGTCTTGTTTATATTTATACAAGTTTAAAAAATTTAGATTTCAGAGACTTAGAGGGAGGGAAAAAGGAAGATATGATATGAATTTAATTAATTTATTTGTCATTGAAATATTGAAAGTATCGAAAATTAATACATATAATTTATTGGAATCTCAAGTGACAAATTGTAAATAAAAATGACATGTATTGTGCGTCAATATCAGAAATTATTAATTAATTTTATTTTTTGAATTTAAAATTTAAAGAGAATTTATGAAATATTTTTATTTTATATTTTATGAAAAATAGTAAATTAAATTATTAAATGACGAGAGGCAAATTAAAATGCCACATGTTATTTGTAAATGTTAAAACTACCTAACCTTCTAATTAATTAGCATAAAAACCCTGCACATCTTCGTGACGTTAGCACGAACGCAACTATAAAACTTTTCTTAAAGACAATTAGTAATGAGTTATTTAAATAATGAATGATATTCTAACCGACCTGACAAACTTGGTACCGCGTCAGAATGAATAAATTATTAAGCTGAACGTACACATCTCAACTTTAGAAAAAAAAATGTGGTCAAAACTTAATTGGTTACCAAAAAAACACAACATTTACGCCCAGATTCCTGACAAAGTCCCTAAAATATTATAGTTGCGATCAGATATTGTTGGTTGTTAATTTCAAATGTCAAAAATAAATGAAAAAAAAAAACAAAAGAATACTTTTAAACTTAATTTGATTTCTAAACAACGGGACGAACATAAAATATTTGACATTTAGGTTTCTACGGGAAATCGAAATTGTTGTTTTATACTGTATTCCAAGAATTTTTTCCTGATGGTATAAAAATACTCACCTTATAAAGTTTCCCCGGAATTACACAAATAATTCAAAACAAAAATTAGCTAAATCAGTCCAACCGATCTCGAGTTACAGCGAGACTAAGGAAAAGCAATTCATTTTTATATATAAGATAAGAAACCTGTACAATATATAAAGTAACGTAACGAAGAGTTGCCCAAGATATTCAAAGGGAGCTTAATAATGGGGATTGAATAATTCTTTATAGTCATTTTAAATAACTATTAGTGTTCGAAATTAATGTCCCCATATGAGGACTATCTCAATGATGAGCTATTGAGCACAGGTATGCACTATTTCCTTTAAAACGCCCTTCTTATATTAGCATATAAGATCAACAAATTATGCAATTCGTGGTACATCTTGGAAACATATAAAATTATAAACGGCTGGACGAAAACGAAAGTTCACATGCCTATTTTAACTGAAGGGGTTACGCTTATTGTTCATTTTAAAGAAGGTAATATTATCTAACCACCGTTTCCCAAATTTTGATATCTCAATAAAGATCTTCAAGTAAAAAAAACGGATCCGGGTAATCAAAGAATTCTTTATGTGATCATCCCGTGTCAAAGTGCAATAAAAGGTTGCGTTCGAATACACCTTAATTTTGGTTTAGGCGTGACCCCCGTCAACAATTTTTTCCCAAAAATTTACACTTTTTTAAAGTAAAAAACGAAAGTAACGGTAGTTTTAACAATGGGACACGTCAGCGAATTCTTATTTAAAAGTTAAACTTGATTGGCAAGTTTTTTCACTTGAATAAAATTGTCACGAAATCTCTTGAAATGCATCTCTTCCTTTTGAATTTGTTATTGGCATTTGTTGATAAAGCTTCTCTTTTTGGTTTAATATTGTTAGATTGTAGATGGGAAACGTTCTCACAAGTTTTAAACATTGTTATTATTATCAGTTTTGAATGTCATAAGCCCTAATCATTTCACAATCACAGATTTAATTTTAATAAAGTTTATTATTGGGAGCAATACTTCACTTATGTTATTATTAGCAACTGAAAGCGCACAGTTTTTTGTGGATGGTATACATATATAAGTATGAATCCAAATAGGAAATTATGCGTACAAAATTCATCTAAAACTACTGAAATTAGGTATATTGTGGATATTCATTACAAATCATAGCCACGTTTACTTGTAATACGAAAACGTTTAGATCGTTAAAAGCAAATAATTTATTTATTTATATCCCTATTATTATTCATATCTTTATAATGTTACAAATTATTCATTTAAAGTTTCTGGGAACTCATCCGAAGAATGAATATCATATGAGATAAACTTGTTCCACTGGGGGATGGGATAATGTCAATCAAAATATAACTTTTTTTAGATTAGCATTAATTTTGTATTAGTTTTATAGATGGGGCGCGTCAAAATTGATATAAAATTGGCAAGTAATGGTTCCCACTAATTATTATTGCAATTTTATATCATTGGATATAAAGAAACGAGTTTTTAAAATCAATATTTGTCTTTGACCTGGCTAGGGGGATCGGTTATGAATATTTTATAGCTCACTGTTTATTTTTCAATTCGAAGCGTCGAAGCTCGTGTAATATGTTTGGAATATGTATAATTAATTGAGTATAACTGCATTCGTTTCATAAAGAAAATTACCGTACTGGCTGTTAGCGGAATGTTCTCTACAATTTTCTTAATCCGAGCGATGTTTTTCTTTACAACAATTACATTTGTATGAGATTCTGAGGAACATATATCGTATCGAAGCTACTAAATTTATAGCTTGAAATACTGAAGTGAAACGCAACCTCGACTGAGTAAATCTCAAAAGCTCTAAAACATTTTGGCAGTGTTTTATCTATATTAAATTTTTAAATATATATGAGTTAATGTGATATCATCCGCGTTTTTTCAGAAAGTATTATATAAAAGGTTAATTATAAATAGCTTTTGTTAATATTGTACAATGTATTAATGTAATAATAATGTATGTTTTTCACCGGAAACTTCAAAAGCTTAAACTTAGGATCAAAATTTCAACTTTTAAAACCTCTATACGTGACTAAAAGCTGTAGTTTTTAGTAGAGACAGTAAAGTGTGATAATTATATATGTATTAAATATGACGTTACTTCGTCTGTCATCAAGCTGTTGGTTTGTCACCTTTTGACTTAACCAAAATATAAATATTGATATATTTGATTTATATAACCACGTCATGATGATTTAACATTCCGTAAACAAAAATATAATATTTCAATGCCACATATTGGATGCTAAAATATAGTAATTCTTTCGAAGTAAAATTATAGAATGGTTTAAAATCTATTTATTCTAATCCATATGGGAAAATTGTTGTAGACTGCTAAAGTCATCTTTCACTCACGAGGGCTCTAAAGCTATTCCGGATTGACTTGAAAAGCGAAGTGACTTCTTTTGCAATATAAATGGTCACTATTTACGGATTCCACAGGGATCAGGAATTATGCGAGTACCATATATCAATTAGGATCTCGTGCTTCTCCAAAAGGTAAAATTTAAAGAAACACATATTCTCATAGTACCATCACAATATATTTTGAATAATATCTTATGTAACTGTGATAATATTCTTATACAGTAAAAAAATTCATAATTTTAAAATTCATTTTTAGATTTGCCTCCGCGTAGTTTTAAGAAATATGTTTAAGAAATATGTCAAAAAAAAAACATACTTTTACAAAAGGCATATTATAATGGTAAAGATTATTTGAGCGATAGAAATGTTTGGAATCTATTACAGTTGCACTCAGAAGCGAAAAATTACGCTTACATAACTATCTCTACAAGAGTAACCGTTGAGNAGCTGTAGTTTTTAGTAGAGACAGTAAAGTGTGATAATTATATATGTATTAAATATGACGTTACTTCGTCTGTCATCAAGCTGTTGGTTTGTCACCTTTTGACTTAACCAAAATATGAATATTGATATATTTGATTTATATAACCACGTCATGATGATTTAACATTCCGTAAACAAAAATATAATATTTCAATGCCACATATTGGATGCTAAAATATAGTAATTCTTTCGAAGTAAAATTATAGTATGGTTTAAAATCTATTTATTCTAATCCATATGGGAAAATTGATGTAGACTGCTAAAGTCATCTTTCACTCACGAGGTCTCTAATGCTATTCCGGATTGACTTGAAAAGAGAAGTGACTTCTTTTGCAATATAAATGGTCACTATTTACCGATTCCACAAGAATCAGGAACTATGCGAATACCATTTTTCAATTAGGATCTCGTGGTTCTCCAAAAGGTAAAATTTAAACAAACATATATTCACATAGTAGCATCACAATATATTTTAAATAATATCTTATGTAACTGTGATAATATTCTTATACAGTAAAAAAATCATAATTTTAAAATTCATTTTTAGATTTGCCTCCGCGTAGTTTTAAGAAATATGTCAAAGAATCATACTTTTACAAAAGGCATATTATTATATTGAAGATTATTTGAGCGATAGAAATAGTTGGAATCTACTTCAGTTGCACACAAAGCGAAAAATTATGCTTACATAACTATCTCTACAAGAGTAACCGTTGAGTTTCTTCCCAGTTACTTCTCAGCGGATTCAACTTTCCGAACCGGTGGTAGATTTGTAACTAACGAACAGACTGCTGACGTTTCAAAGGTGCTTTTTGAGCCTACTTGAATAATGAATACTTTGATTTTGACGTTGCCAGGGACATCGAGTCTAATCTTTATATATATAATGTAAAACTTGGTCAGAAGTTTTTTTTTTTGAAATCATGGAACCCGTCAAAAGTAAATTTTAGGAAATTCCAACCTCAAAGGGCAATCAATGCGAGTATGTTTCTTATTTATAAAACATTTGCCTAAATCAATGTAAATGCTACCAAAAATAGTATTCCACTCAGACGAAGTCGAGGGTTCAGCTAGTACTATATAAAATAAATTAAGTTTCACACGTACAATGTAACAAATTAGAAAATTGAAATATCGTATTAGAGAGCGCTAATTGTTATTTTAAAGCTTAGCCAAAGCCGAATATGTTGCATTACTGTCAAAATATCTGTCATTTTCGTGTGACATCTTTTGAAAACTGGCCACCCCCTTCCAGTAAAGGATTATAACGTCCCTATTACACCTTCATTACGGTAGGCGGCTGACACACACGCATTGTTGTCGGCAATAATAACATTTTTTTTATATTGTTATTATATTTATTGTATTGATAGTCTCATCCGAGGATCTCCGTTTACAGCGCAGATGCGATACGCCTATGGTACTATTAAATAGATACAAAATTGTAGTTTCGTTCATATGTCATTGAAAAATGAATGATATTTAACGTCCAAAACTTGACAGCAATAATCCCATTCCTAGTAAAGTCCAGGATGCGATTCCCGATTAGAGAAAGTAAGGTAAATGTATTTTCTAATTGGTTAGAGTTATGATTAGGAGAGATGCTGTTTAGAAACCATATGAGCTATGATAACAGTAAAACATTAACATGTCTGCAATAAAAGAACACCTGTAACTAAATTTAAAATTACTCAAATTCATAAACACGAATATATATTACAGTTATTTTGCGTGATTATTAAAATGTATGATTGTGTTTATATTTGGTTATAAATTTTAATGTGCTAATATTGTTTAAATTATCGAGAATGTCGTTCAATGTCGGCGATAAGTTAATTATTCATTATCGACCAGCGTTACAATTTAGTCGATAGTATGACATTCAATATTATATTTTTATGATTTATTAATGAATTATTCGTGTTTATATATATATCTAGGAAATAATATTCTGTGTTTCAAGGGCTATCAATTTATGGATAAATTTCTGATGAATTTTTCTTTCAAAATTCATCTCGGACAGCAAGTACATCATTAAAATCTAATTTAAATTAAAAGAAAACAAAAATAATTTGCCTACAACGTAACCATGTCAGAAGTGAAACTTCTTTGGCAAAATGACCTCGCTGACGTAGTAGTGCGAGTACTTTGCTAGCAGAGGTCCCGGTTTCGATCTCCGGCAGGACGATTTTTTAGGAAATTGGATTTTCTAATTTGTCTGAGTCTGGTCTGGTGGGAGGTTTCAGCCGTGGCTAGTTTACCACCTATGTGGCTAGTTACTACCACCAAAGACGTACCTCCAAAACAAAGACATTTGTGTTCCGGTACGAAGTGTAGAAACCATAAGGGGTATATCGCTTCCATCCAGATTAGCACGCTTCCATCTTGGACTTCATCATTTACCATCAGGTGCGATCACAGTCAAGCGATAAACTGTAGAACATAAAAAAATAAACTTTTAGAATTCAGAGACTTAGAGGGAGGGAAAAGGAAGATATGTTAGGAATTTAATAAATTTAATTGACATTAAAATATTACGTGTTGAAAATTAATATGAATTATAATTTTTTTTTATATTTATTTTAAAGTGTTGCACACTCTCGCATTACAATTTTTGGCATAGCGATCTGAAATGCAAACTAATTTATAGAAATCTCAAATGACGAAAAGAAAACTATAAGAAGTCAATTGCTTCTAAAGAGATCTAATTAGCTTAGTAGTGAGAGTACTCGCTAGCAAAAATCCTGTGTACTCTCCTTGGCAGAGTAAATTTAGAAAAATATATTCTACAATTTGTCACAGACGTACGTACCGCAAAAAAAAATCAAGTGGGCATCGTGGAACCGTGAAATTCATTCAGTTTCTGGTATTCTTCCAATTACTAGAGAACTCCTATGAATATAAAGGATCAAGGCTTAGGCAAGCGAACCTTTAAAATGATATCATTTATTTCCCTGGATGATACACGTATCTATTTGATGAAGTAGCGGTATAAATAATACAAAAGGGTCGCTTCACCCTAAATGTACACAATCCAAACATTTTTATTATTAACAATCAGGCACTTATCAGTTAATCTTACACCGTTGCACAATAGCGGCTAATCTCCAGGCGTGATAGAAATTTATCTTCGCTATGGGATCATTGTCACTTTGCCCCGGCGTCCCCTCGTTTTGCTTGTTAAGGAAACATTTCGCTATACACTAAGGGTGTGTGTATTTATGTAGTAAATCAACACTTTTTAATGTTTTTGCATCTGATAGATAGACTTTTGGCAAACACTCTTCCTGGTTAACATATATGGCTTTTTTAGAATTCAAACTTTTGTTAAATATATATATTTTTGTGTTAAAAATATAAAAGTCAAATCGACAAAAATTACGACTATACAAAATGTCATTGGTTGGCTTGTTAAATTTTCAAGCTGTTTAAATTATAACATTATTCATACAAATTAACACTAAGTTGTTCACTTTTTGTAGTGAAACTTCTTTAGGCGCATGATGGTAAAATTTGTGCGGAGTAAACGCGTGATTAGCGTCACGAAGATGTGCAGCGTTTTTAATGCTAATTCGTTTGAAGGTTAGTTTCATATTCACAAACAACATGTGGTATTTTAGTTTACTACTCGTCATTTAATAATTTAATATACTATTTTTCATAAAAAAAAATTCTAAATTTTTATATCAAAAACAAAATTGAATTAATTAGTTTTCAATAAATTATTTGTATTAAGTTTCGTCACTTTTAATATTTCTATCACAATTAAATTCACTAAATTCCTGACATATCTTCCTTTTCTCCTCCCTTTACGTCTCGGAAATCTAAAGTTTTATATTTGTAAAAATGTATTTTGTACGCACTTTTAACTTTTTTAATACCACTTGAACAACATTTCTAAGCGATGACATAAAAAATTGCACTCCAATATTGTTTTTTTAGTTACATAACATCTACAACTTTGCAAAAGTTAGAAAACCTTACGTAAACCTGGAAGTTTTGTTAGAGCTTCACGAACAAACAGACGCCGTATAAATACTTCGGTGACGTTAAACTTTTTGGTAATTGTTTAAGAGAATTTGATACCATTTAAAATAAATTTTCTCCCTCAACGTGTATGTCTGCGGCATCTTATTTGTAGCAATATTTTTACCAGCAAATTCGTGCTCGCAAAAACAGTGCGAGCGTGCACAGTGGGGCAATATTTCATCTGAGCTGGCTTGAACAATAATAGCTTGTGCAGTTGAAGCCACGGCACGTTCGCGCCACAATGTTAGTATCCGCTGCTTTACGATGACCCCTCTTACAACGTCCAGGTCTTTAAAATTATTGGGGGTTATTTCAGACGTTAGGGCTCAATGTATATTAGTCATTGGGTATACCATCGTCAGCATCCGTGTAGACAAAATAACGAAATACCCCGAAAGCAATGCGATATATGCATTGGTTATTGGGTTAGGTTATGATGTGTTTACACAAGGAACTTCAGTAGAGGCGATTGTTGATGCGTCGGATGCCAAGAGGCTAACTTCCACTGTAATATTACGCAGTTTGTTTTTGAATAATCGTACAGATGTATGCCTATTAAATGTCAAAATGTTTAGAAACTCATACGTGCTTCAGGCGTAAATTATAGCAGTAATATTTAGAATCAGAGCCATCTCTGATATTTCCGTTTATAATACAATAATATCATGGATGAATCATTTAAATATTTGTATACTGTGTTTATTTGCTCTGGTTGAATTTACTTTAAAATATTTTAAGGAATATCCCAAGTGTGTTTTGGTATTGCCAAATATGACTTATTGACGACAAGATGAGAAGAAGGATAATTAGTATGTTATATTAAACTATGAAGTCAAATGCGTAGATCAAAGATGTATAAGAGGAATGTTTGTTATTAGCCAGAAGTTAGTCTAATTGTATCCTTTGAAAATAAATTTCAAATTTAATTAGTGTTTATTTAAGTCATAGATAATCTTAATTTTTCCATCTTCTAATTTTTTTCCAAATCTAACGGATGTTATTACCTTATATCTTGGTCTTGATTTCGGATCACTTTTTTTTAATAATCGTTGCTTAGATACTCGTATGACATCTCATTCGCTAAACCAATTTAAATTCAAAAATTCATTATTCACGTTGGCCTTACAATACACTAATAAAGCACTTTTGAATCATCAAATATTCCAATGTAGGGTTGATGATATTATAGAATGACATACTTTCTAAAGTTATAAGGATACTTCGTGCTCTGTCCTGAGAAGAGCCCACAACAAACTCAGTCGGGCATCTTTAATATATAACTTTTTTTAGATGAGAAAATTCACGCCCATTCTTTTTATTACAGTTAGAAATAATATTATAATTTCAATAATTTTACTATTTTGTTACTTAATAGTTAAAACAAACTGTACATTGACCGTATAGAGTATAAATATTCTATAAAAAAAACAGCGATACAGTTAAAAAAACCTAACAAACCGAATAATTCCATGTCCCACCAATTGTCACGGTGACAGCCACCGGTGTCTTTGTCAGACGATTTTTTTCGGCTTGTAATCTTCGCGATAATCCGTTTTAACGCAACCAGATGTGAGAATGCATTTTTAGATGGCTTTTTGATCACAGGAAACAAGTTGATATTAATATTAGGTGTATTTGCTAGTTGTTTCATCATATAAAATATTTACATGAAGCAGTAGCGGTACTACATTCCATTTATTTATATCTATCTTGCACAAATATATATTATAGGTAAATACGTCCAAAAATATTATTTAATCTTTTTATAGATGTGTTACATGTAAGAGGAATTGAATTTTTAACATTTTTTGCCGTGATAATGTCTTATAAAATCATGGAATGCGGCACGAATAATCATTATTCGGTGTCACATTACGGCTGAACCGAGCGTGCAAGCAAAATCACCGAACAAAGCGATGGAGAGGCGTGATCGGCCTAAGTCCATTGTTTATTACAAAACAATTTTCCATCAATGTATTCTTATGAAGTTATCACGTAATATTATTGTTTTCATACTCTTTAGTATTGTTTTCAAAGGCATTAATTAATTTGAGAAGTAATTTGTATAAAAATTAATTAATTATTCTTGAAATAGGACGGTATTATAAAGTCCAATTGCTTATACAGTCATATATTAAAAATAACCTTATTTAGAAATCCTTCAAATTTATGTAATAGAAACTAATATGCAACCTTCTATAAAAAACATTAATTTAATTGTTATTAGAGATAGCAAAATATAATCTTTATAAACTAACCACTTAAAAATTTTGACGTGGTCATTACTCGGCTTATTGATTATTATATATTTCCATTTACAATATAAATAAAAAAACCTATTGTATCAAATTTAAGATTTAAATATCTATCGATAAATCTAATATAAATACTTAAATAGACACTCTATGTTTTTCGCTAGAAATTGAAGTGTGGTTCTGATGTTATTTTAATGTTATTTTATGTAATACTTAATTACGTTTATTAGAGATATTATAAACCCTGATATTGTGTTTTTGTTGGAATATATTTATGCATATTTTATTTCAAATGGGCTTTCTCTCAGACATAAGGCCTCTTTTCCAGCTACTGAACATTTACATGGTTTTTAGAGAACAATTATTATCTTCGATTTTATTGTTGTAATCTATAAAAGCTTTGAAATACCAAATGCCCTGTTTTTCTAGCAAAACAAGCGTAATAGGCTACAATTGACAGCAGTCTTATTGTTTACCCATCACTGAACGAACGATAGCCGTTCTTTGTCATAATCAATGGGGTGCCATTAATACTGGATCAATGGGACACGTAACACCCACCGATTGTGACCAGCTAGTTATATACTCAAATAAACTGGCTCTTTTTCCATATTACTATAAAATTAAGGTTCAAATTGTTTAATATAAAAAGAAATAACAGCAAATTAATCTTAGTTATTGTAGTTTTTTTGCGCAATGATAGTACCAGTTCGTGAATATTTTGTCGCGTCAGGAATTAGAGCTTTTTGTCTCCTGTTAATGGTCAAAACGTGATCTTGCGGCGATATCCTAATTTCTGAATAATTCGTTCGGGATGCGGTGACAATAAGCGGTAATATTCTAAAGCGGTAAAGGAAACGTGAGCATAATAACGCAAGTTTTTGGATGTAAAAGATAATTGATAAGAACCTACGTGTGCTTTTACAAACTTACTCGTGACATTAATCTAGAGGCATCCAATAAGTCTGGTGTACATAGTGAAATGAAATTATAGTTTAGGACACAGCAGAATCTAGAATATTCTCTATTTTTCTGTGTATTCATATCGATAATTTTGACTGCCTCGCTGGCGCTGAGGTGCGAGCTCTCGCTTTTCCAGCAGAGGCCCGGGGTACAATTCCCAATTCCTAGTAGGGCGGATTTAGAAAAACGTGGGAGGCATCAGCTATGAATAGTTACCACCCTACCAGCAAAGACGTATCGCCAAACAAAGACATTTGTGTTCTGGTACGATGCTGTGTAGAAACCATAAGAAGTATATCGCCTCTTACCAGCATAGCTCGCTTAGTACAACAAAACGCCGTTATGACAGTGGTTGAATCGGTTTTTTTTTGTATATATAAATAAAGAATTCTTTTTATTGTCATTAAAACGATTCTTTTTATTACACTCAGTTATGATATTTTGAAATTGAGCATAGTAATTTTGTGGGACATCAATCAGAATTTTTTTCCTTTAAAAATAGAAAAAACATAATGCTATCAACTAACAATAAGATGCAGATCCAATCAAATCTTATATAACTGCAGAGCAGTTGAATAAATCATATTCAAAATTAGGATTGTTTTTAATGTCAAAATAATAACTTTTTATGTTCAAATATTTTAACCAAATACGAAATTCGTAAAATACATTTTTTAGCGTGACAGCAAATCGCGAAAACTTAAGAAAATGTAATAACTTTTAACGAAACCACAAAAAAATGGTTTTTAAATATTTGTCCATTTGCCGCTTTACATATCCTTTGAAATGGAGCTTCAGGCCAGGACTTTCGCTTGTATATTATTTTTTTTCCATGCGTAATTATTTGTTTATAAACATAAAGTATACGATAAACTAGGGAAATAAGCTCAACTATATATAATTTATTTCTAAACATGGACACAGACAAACTACGATGAAACTAAATTAGAATGTAAGAATTATCAGAAGTTAAAACCGCCATGGGAGACAAATGGATGATTATTAAAACAGCCGGCGGTGATACCACTTAAGACAAATAATTTTGGAAAAGTAGTTTATAAAGACGAATGCTTTTCCCTCGTTTTTCCGTTCGTGCGCAAACAAGATAGCTGCTATTATCTAAACGAGCAATAAAACAAAAGAGTTTCCTTATAAAAACGCTTTAGTATCTGTTGACATTGGCGGAAGTAATTCTTTTTCCGGCTGATAGCGAGGACAGCTCAAGGAAACGAGGTTCCTCAGAACACGACCTGAAATGTCGGGAAAAACGGAAAAATAAATAAAAATTACGGAAAAACGAGGGTGTTTTTTATGCCTTTGAATTCCATCAACTATTAGAGATTATGTTAATTTGACAGCCTTGCTGGCATAACGTTGTGCCTAGTAAAAGGCCTGTGTTCGATTCTCGCTAGGGTAAATTTAGGAAATTGTATTTAAGCATTGGCCGTGAATGGTTACTGCGCTTCCAGGAAAGAGATGACGCCCAACAAAACATATTCCAATACAATGCAATGAAGAAATTAGAAGAGGTAAATTCCATTTTAACAGGTAAGCGCGCTTACACCTTTCTCTGAATCAACACTTACCGCTAGTTTAGGTTAGCAGCTAGACTGCCTCATTGGTCTAGTGGTTAGCATGTTCGGTCACTGTTATAAGGTCTTGGGTTTGATTCCCGGGTCTGGAGAATACTAAAATCGATATTGGGGTTTCTAATAGGTATATCTGAATATTTGCCCGGAGTTGGGAAATTGGTGGTGTGTTCCACCCCCGTGCCTCGGAGATAACGTTAAGCGGTCGGTCCTGCACCTGATCTCTCTCTCCTATAAGTGAGGAGGCCTGTGCCCAGCAGTGGGTCGTTAATGGGTTGCTTATCTAATATCAATAAATAATTGAAGAGTTATTTTAAACGAGGAATAAAGGCACTTTGCACATTTATTCAAGCAGCGTGATTGAATAAATGTGCAAAGTGCCTTTATTCGTCGTTTAAAAGCAAGTTTGATATTGATTTTTTATTTTATACATGTAACTTTTGTTATATGTCGTCGTTATTGCTAGAATAATACAGTATAATTAATTTATTTATACATAATAAGAGATTTGCGTGACGCCTGTCACAGATTTTATGCTTAAAAGGTCTTTGTCCGATCTATTTTCAATGGTTGCATAGAAATACATTTTCATTTCATTTTATTTCAAATAGTAGTCAGTGAGACCGCTTTGGGGTATGTCGGCATAATGATTTCAAAGTCTATAACGGATATAGATACAAACACTTTTTGTGTTGTATTCATATAGATAGAGCTGCTGTTAGTGATTAACTGACTCTGTGACTTTTAATCGCTTTAGCTAATCATCCACTGATGTTAATTCAATAACCATTTTCTCATTTATATATAGGCTATGTAAATACGGGGTACGCGATCCAATTTGGCGCAGGCTTGTACGTACGGTAAATAACCGGGCACAAATTGTTATCTTGTGAAACCAGACGTGTGATTCGCGCAACGACGCGTGTTCGCCGCAACTGCGGCACGGAACGCTCTTCAGCTTGTTCTAGTAATGTAACGAATATGCTATCGATACTTTAATTTTTTGCTTCGAAATTAGAAAGCGTTTTCGAATGCTTAGAAACGCTATGTTTCAGCTCCATAGAACGTGGACAGATAGGAGAATATCTCTTAAAACTTAAATAAGACTTTTACGAAACCCTCGTCTTTTCAATATTTACCTATTGCGCTGTGGCTGCAACCGCATTGATGCATTTTAAATATGGTTCTGAAGAAAATGCTTCGTATACCTTAGACGGCATGTCAGACCAACGCATCAGTCCTCAAGAAACTCAAGATTACCTACTCACTCTAAAACATCTGTCTGAAGAAAATACTTGAGTACTTTGGTCACTTTTACACTACATTTGAAACAGACTGATAATTTAGTAATGTTTATAACCACCAGTAAAATATATGGCTAAGAGCCATAGGTCGCAGAATCGCACCAGTTTAGAAACTCCTGTCTAGGATGCTACACACGCCGTGAGCAGATGCAGATGGCGTTACTTAATAAAATAATGTATCATAATAGGAGTTGGTGGTCACGACCCTCAGACATCAGGAAGCGGCTCAAGGATTTAAAGTACTAGTTTCGTATCTCACGATAGCCTTAACTGAATTAATATCTTTAATAAAAACAGTGCTACATATATAAATTTGACATACTATTTTTGTAAACTACATAGCATAACGAAACAAGTACATTAAAAATAGGCATTCTTTCGATGGGCGGTAGAGTTTATATATGAAATTTAATTTATGAGTTCTTTTGGCATAAAAAAAATAGAGAAATCAAATAACGTTAATTGTTTTACATATTACACGTATAAACTATTATGATGTATTATAACTTGCATAAAAAAATGTCACGATCGATAAAAATAGTTCGCGTCACTAAAATTTATGAAATGTAATTTTCCGACGGGAGCTTGCGAACATTTGTAGCTTTTCCGAGTATTCCGGGAAATTGCGATCTCTGAGCGCAAAATATGAGATCTACAGCGGTACGTTTAAATTAAAAACACATTTTTATAATAATCTGCAGTGCAGTCGTTTTATTTCGCTGCCTAAACCTACACGATGGAAATATCTAGGCTTTTGAACATATAAAAATGTTGTTTTATTTTTGTAATACTTTAACTTTACAAAAGCTACGATGGCCTTTTGGTGAAACACGTGGCTTATATTCAAAGAAGTCGTAGGATCCAATCCCGAGCAGATACCACTAAGTTTCTCTATATAAAAAGATAGACACGATAGACATGTTACACTTCGAAAATATATCAGACCTCAATAGCTTGATTTAAAACTCTTTTATATTATTTAGAAAACTATTACACAATTAATCTGTCGTATTCATTATAACAAATTAGTGGCCCGTTCCATTTATTATGAATTTAATACCAAAACCAAGTAAAATAAGAATTTTTGTTGTAAAGTAACAAGTCGTGCTAGTTAATATAGGACATTGGATCTACATATGAGCTACTTTGAGTCCTGTCACGTTTAGTGGCCTTCAATTTTGTCGGGACAACAGCGAGGGGGCTTTTAAATTAAATGCTTGAGAAAGTAATGTATATAAGGTGATAGGGATCAATACTGTATCCGACTCTCCATTTGTTTAGGAGATAAAATGGATATAGCATGCCTTCCTTATGAGATACATATAAGTCCTTGCGGTATTATTCGCGAATAGATTAGGCAGTGTTTCCGATGAAAGCTACCAGACTAAATCATATACTTACACCCTTCTTAAAAATCTATTTGTGTAAACCTCATGAATATCCAGTCAGTATTTTGAGCTTAATGGAAACTGACGAATTACTTATTATGATTTAATATTAATACAATACAACAAAAATATATTTCCCATATATTTTTATATTTATTATATTTCCGATCAATCGTGAATTGTATTTTTTTATCTTACATATCATTACGGAAACCCAGTAGGAGTGTCAAAGATATTTCTTAAATAGATATCTCCGGCGCAGCGATACGAGTTCTCGCTTTGATAGCAGCAGTCCCGGAGTCGATCCCAGGTAGGGCGAATTTAAACAGTTATCTACTTTGTCTGAGTCTGGACTGGTGGGAGGCTTCGGCCGTATCTAGGTGCTATCCTACCAGCAAAGCGTAATGCTAAGTAAAAGATTTTACTCCGGCACGATGCATTGTAGTAAAACATAAGAAGTAAAAAACCTCTTACCAGTTTACTATGCTTTGACTACATCATCACTAATTCTCAGATGTGATTACAGTCAAACGTCAGATAGGTTAACGTAATAACTTAAAGTATAAAGAGGAAACATTTGTATTTTTATATGTAAGTACGTATGTATGTTTGTAACGTTTGCACACAAAAACTACTGGACCGATTTCAAAAGTATATCCCCCATTAGAACGCTGCATTTTCACTGAGTAACATAGGCTCTATAGTTTAAAAAATATATAGGGATCCCTAATAAAATTGCATTAATGTAACCCAAGGTGTGAAAAAATTAGTCACCATAAATCTGATACCGGGTGCCCTGCAAAAACTATGGAAGATAAAACAAAAAAAAATTCTACAATATTATAAAATGTATTTATATGTACAAAAAAGTCCGCAATACCATATGTCCAACTATTGCAGTTAAGCCACTATAATTACTTTTTTTACATTTAAAAGACTAATTAAAGTGCCGACAATAATCAAACCATTTTATTCATACCTCTGTTTTAATAATTATCCTATTATATATTTTATTGAATATCGTTTCAATACCTCTAAAATACTTTCTAAAATTTTTAAAATCGGACATTCCATTCAAAATATATGACGAATTAAAAAAATGGTAATCTAAGAAAATAAGACTTTGAAACCGCGGGGCATATAAATGGAAAAAGAAAACAAAAAAAGTTGTTTTATAATATGTAAAGGTTACTGACATTGCGTAACATCTTAACGATGGCTTGACTCAAGTGTTAAATCAAACACCCAACAAATTGAGCATGAAGCACCCGGCTCAAGACGAGGGTTGCTAAGATAATTATCTTTTTTACCGAACGCACCCAACGCAGTTTTAATAACGTGATAAATGCCGCGGAAAGGCTTGTCGGTGACGCGTAAAGAGGGTTTCCAGACTTAGCTTTGATTAATACCTTACTTGTTTCTTTATTACGTTACTTTTATTGAGCAACAGATGCTTTTTATATTTGCTACATAATTTTCTTCGCGTTTTTTTCTCCCAAATAGGGACAGCGTTTTTAATTTTACGCCGAATTAGATGCACCTCGTTTTCGTGACTGCTCTATTTTACGATCGAATTTGTGTACCAAATATTTAGGACATGGATGTGTGCAGTCTGCCTCAATGGGCGGGCCAATTCAAAAATCAATATTGAGTTTGCTATTAAGATTTTCTTAATATTTGCCCGAAGTTGGGAAGTATGTTCTGCGCCTGATCTCTCTCCTATCGTGTCGGATTCCCGTCACATCGGACTATGACAGTGAAGGAATAGAGAGTAAACTTGTTTACTGTGCCTGCCAACCCGCAGTGGAACAGCGAGGTGGTGGGCCTATGCTCATGAAACCCTCTCTCCTATAAGTGAGGAGGCCTGGGCCCAGCAGTGGGATGTCAATGGGCTGCTACTTACTTACATTATGCGAAATCCGATATATTTTCAAACTAATTTTTTCCTCCATTTGTTATTACGTGTACATCGCATAAAATATTAGTGTTGCTATATACATATTTAAAAATTTAATGATTCCAAAAAAAAAAAAAAAAAAAAAAAAAAAAAAACAAATTGAGCAGTCAAAGCAATGAAATTATTGTAACAAATATTGAAACAGTTTATCCTTAAATAATCATAATATTGACATATTAACAATTATCATTATAAATCTGGTCACACAGAAATTAGATGGTTGCCTTACGTTGATTATCCTTGGAACTTTTTGTATATTAATAATTCACGTAAAACTGTCCTCTTTATAACTACCTAAAATGATTTTTTTTACATCGCAAAGTGGTCTCTGCATAAAGCCCTATTTAAAAATATTCTTATAACAATCAAAATTATTCATTATTCAGGTAGATTTAAAAAAAAACTCTTTTAAATCAGTAGTCTGGTGGCAACAATTCTACCACCGGTTTGGAAAGTCGATTTCGCTGAGGAGAAATCGAAAAGAAACTGCGGTTACTCTTTTAAATATAGTTTTAGTAGGTTACAGTGTGTCATATTATGCTTCTGTGTGCAAATGAACAAAGAAGATTTTTTAATTATCTAATACAACACGTATCCTTTACTTAAATTTCGCGCTATTTTGCTAGAATATCAACTATATTTAAGTCATAATCAAGACGATAGATCAAGTTAAAACCCCCTTATTTAACATGGACGTACAAACATGAAGGCCTCAATCAAAAAGGTACACATCTTTATAAAATATTACCCTGTATATTATGACTCAATCGACTACATATCCAAATTTCAAAGTTGTTCCTACTCACACAAATAGTACAAGCAACATTGATGCCTAATTTCGTTATATATTAGGCTTGTTACGGTTTAAAGTTCGTAAATTTAATAAATTGATAGACGCTGCCTATTGTACGGGGATATGAAGTGTCTGTTAGAAATTGTAGGTTAGGCCACCCCTTATTACCATAACGGGCGAAACAATAGTTCCCTTGTATTCTTATTGTCAGGATCAATTTGTTTAATTTATAGTACTCCATGTATGTGTTGAATGAATGGTTTTGTTTTTAGTTTTAATATTACAATCGTTTAAAAATACTGATAACTTAGGCATCTATTGAGGAAAGTATCTATATGGATCAAGGGAAAATATGACCCATTATATTTTGAGGCTTTTGAATGGGACTTACAACAACAAGACAAGACAAGCATCTGCCCTGAAAGTAGAGGAAAACCGCGAAAGATGGGGCATAACAACGACCACCTCACTGAAGAAGTATTTTCATAAGGCACGCCTTCCAGTAATGAAAAAAGAGACCGAAAGGAAGAATAATGAGACTTAGCCGTCACGGTCGGCTGAGTAACTTTCATTCAAGTCGGCTGTTGTCGACAAAGGAAGCGAGAGAGTTATAGTCAAAGCATCACTGCCATATCTTAATTTGTAATATAATATCACGCCTTTATGAATAGCCATGGAGGAGAGTTGGTGCCAACACTTACGTGTGGTAGAGAAAGTTGTTTATGGCAGAAGAAGCATTAAAGTAAAATACGGTAGAGCGTTGATAAGTATGAGTGGATTGAATCTGAGTCACAAAGTAAGGAGTAGTGTGATAAGAGAACGTTGAGAAAATTGAGAAAGGTATGCTTAGATGGCTTAGGTACGTATAGAGAATCAATGGAAGGAGATTGACAAAAAGGATTTATGAGTCAAGAGTGAATGGGAAAGTTGAAAGGGGAGGACCAAGCAGACATTCCTGGACCAAATCCAGGACATTTTAAATTAGAGCCAGGTCAAGTGTACTCTAAACCGACGAATTTGTATGAAAGGTTTAATGAGATCGAAAGAAGCGAAGAAGATATGCAAGGATCGTAAAAAGTGGAAGGACGTGGTCTCTGCCTATCCCTATGGGAATGAGGTGTGAGCTATGTCTGTATTTATATCATATAACTGACAATATTAGCAATGATTTATACACAATTATAATCATTGTAAATATTATTACGTTACTAAAACAGAGCAAAATTTTTATTTATATTAATTATCTCGCCTTGATGAAATTTTGATTTATGAAAAATACCCCTAAAGAAGAAGACTTAGACAACGGATACAACCTATTTATATATATTATTGAATTTAGCTTTGATTTCCTATCGAAACAAAGTGATCCAATATTGAGAAAGCCCTCCAATTTAAAATCGGTAATTGAAAAAGAACAAAGACAACCGTTTCTGGCGGTGTTACTCGCGTAGTTCACGATCCCGTGCAGATTCGATTATTATCGGATGTATTTATCAATCTAAACCATTCTCGAATCCACCTCAAGACATACATATTCACGTAAGATTTGTGTACCTAGAGATAGAGAGAGAATACTTTTATTTTACACCACAAAAATAACATTAAAAAATGTGAATACAGAAAAATCAGTACAATAAGGCGGTCGTATCGCTATATAGCGATCTCTTCCAGGCAACCTTTGGGTTAGGGAGATTCCTGATAAGTGAAAGGGGTAGGGCGTGGTGACATATAACGGTGAAGAAATTTATATCATAAATAAAAATACATACATATAAGCATGTAAATATATATAAATATATATCTATATACATATATACATATATACATATTCGGATAGAGACAAGCAATATATCTTTACCTGTCTCTTAAATATTGTCAAGGATTTAGCTTCTCTTATTGTTCGCGGTAAAATTTTGTTGTGTGTGCTATTACATTTAATTTTAAGTTTTGGGATGGTCTAATAGATCTCAAGTCCGACTGATGATAATCAAAATTTTCTTTTAAGTAAACAAGTGCCCTAGGAATAAATAGTACACAATACAGAACAGAAAGTATATTTAGATTCCGGCGAAGACGTATGGGTAACTTGAGCTTTTTACGAAAATGTGATACGTGGTCATATTTGGGTAAACCAAATATGAATCGAATGGATAGATTTTGAATCCGCTCAAGTTTATTTAATTGATTGGTTGATAAATATAGTAAGTTTTTCAAGGCATTGATAATTCTATCAAGTTAATAGGCAGCTGGACCCGATGTCGTATTTTTAGACGTTGAAATATTACAAATATGACATGATAAATGCCCGGTCAAATATGAAAATTAAATTATCGGGGGTGGTCAATGATAAACGTCCAAGCTGTGACGATTCCGCAGACACTTGGCATAGACTAATAGCGCCATCTATTGTCATGCCACGTAGACCGCTTAATGTCAGATGCTACGAGATGACGCTATGATGTATATTCAACATGATTGCAAGACCTTTAATAATGGTTGTAATTTATTAAATAAATCATTTCCGCATTTAAAATTAAATCAAATAGAATGTATCCTTTTATTTAATTATCATGTTTGTAGTCTAAGTAAAAAATACTATATACGAAATTCCGTCACACAAAAATTTAAATATAAAAAGAACGTTTCATTGTGGATAATTGAAATTTATATATAAAAGATAAATATATTGTTTTTAACGATATAAAATGAACTGTATTCAATACTTGTTAGTTTTACTCTAAAAACTTAACGCGGTATACTTTTCGAAGAAGTTCTTACAATTACGTCTAGATGTCACTTTTACAAATATGATGTCTTGTGTTTTTAATAGCGATTTTTGAAGTGAAACTTCTTTAGGCGCATGAGGGTAAAATTTTTACGGATGTAATGCTTGATTAGCGTCACGAAGATGTGCAGCGTTTTTAATGCTAATTCGTTTGATAGTTGTAACATTTACATATAACATGTGGCATTTTAATTTTCCACTCGTCAATTATTAATTTAATATACTATTTATAACTGCCGCATTGGTGTAGTGAATAGTATGTTCGACTACAGATATGGGTTCGAGTCCCGGGTCGGGCCAATTAAAAAAATATTAATATTGAGTTTTCTATTAAGATTTTCTCAATTCTTGCCTAAAGTTGGAAAGTTGGTGGTGGGCTCCACCCCCATGCCTAGAGCAACCGTCAAGCCGTCGGTTCTTCAACTGATCTTTCTCAGGTCGTGTCGGATTCCCGTCAAATCCCGTCAAATCGGATAGTGAAGGAATAGAGAGTGCACTTGTGTACAATGCCTGCCAATCCGCAGTGGAACACCGTGGTGGGTCTATGCTCTGAAATCCTTCTCTCATATAAGTGAGGAGGTCCGTGCCCAGCAGTGGGACGTTGATAAAAGATAAAATAAAAATATTTCATAAATTGTCTTACCTAAATTTTCAATTCAAAAACAAAGTTTAACTAACAATTTCTAATATTGACCAAAAATGCGTGGTATTACTATTTACAATACGTCATTCGAAGATTTCTTTTTCCCTCTCTTCCTAAGTCTCGGAAATCTAAAAATTTGTATAAATATAAACAATATTTCAAAATTAGTTTGCCAAAGAAGTTTCACTTCTGATTTGTATACTTTGTACGCACGCACTTTTAATTTTTTTATTGCTGACAGGTTCGCTTGACTTGACTGTAATCACAGATTAAGGTAAATGATGACACAGTCTAAGATGGTAAGAGGCAATTTACCTCTTGTGGATTCTTCACAGCTTCGTACTGGAACACAAATCTCTTGCTTCTCGGTATTTCTTTGCTGGTTGTTATGATATATCCATGAAAGGAATATATTGCATGGGATTCGTTAGTCATTTTATAGTTAGGTGTATAACTTAGAACTATGTAAAACATTTGTGTTATAATATTGAGTGGTGGATGGCTTCGGTCGTGGCTAGTTACTACCCTTCCAGCAAAGATGTACCGCCAAGTAAAGAAATTTGTGTTGCCTCTTACTAGATTAGTGTGCTTCCATTTTAGACTGCATCATTACTAACCATCAGGGCCCGTAGACAAGTCACTTTCGAAAATTGCTAACGCTTAAAAATGTATGAGAATGACGTTTAATTTTTCGATAAGCTTCGTTATGAAACGTCATTCCCATACATTTTTTTAAGCGTTAGTAATCTTCGAAATTGACTCGTCTACGGGCCTAGGTGAGATCACAGTCAAGCTTTAATCTGTCAGCAATAAAAAACTTACTGTACATATGAGTACTATTTCTTCCGAAAGCCGTGACGGTCCAATAGATAGACGCATTGATTTTTGGCACTAGTCACTCGTTCGATTCTTGGGAATGCACCACCAAGTTATCTTTGTAAAACTAATGTGTTCAACCATTATTATGCGTTTAGGGGAGGATATCGTGAGGAAACCTGCATATTCCAAGAGTAATTCTAAGATACATAAAGCTTGGTCTATGTTCTAAAAATCCTATCACCTGTGGGTGAGCAGACCTGTGCTCAATAGGACAAAAATCGACTACAACTCACCACACCTTTTATTTTTTCTTCAGGTTGTTGGCTTGAATGGTGTCCGCGGTTGGCTGGATGGCACAATGGACAAAAACAACTGGATGAAGATCATCAACTCCACGAATTATCCTCATGAGGCCAATCTTCAACACTACCCTCACGCAGGCCAAGTATGATCGTTTTGTTTGTTAATTGTTAATAAAACTCCTTTTAAAACCCATTTACATAGGCCAAAGTTCATTAAAATGGATGTCTACGCAGACAAAATTGCAGTATCTAACGATACTGCCATTTTTAGACATCCATATACTTTATACTTTTAGACGAGGAAGGCACCCAATTTTGGGATTCAAAATGTTTTTATGTTATATATTACAAAGCAAATTGTATTTAAAAAGTTCTTAAAATTTATTTTCTAGTTGTTAATATTCTTTAAAGAGATAAATGAAACATATAAAAAGCCCTGAAATCTACAAACACGATCTTTCTCTGACCCAATTTAGTGACTGCTCTTACTCATTATGTAATAATTTCTTTATATTCCCGCAAGATCGGGCATTACGAGGGTAATATTAAGGGGAACAGCTAGTGTATATATATGAGAAAAACCACCCAATAGCTAATAGACTCAATATGTACTCAACATATCTCTAAAACTCCCGATTGACCAAAATTTTTGTTGACTCATTTCGTCGATGTTGTTGTGTTTTAAGCATATACCCATATTCCCAAGAGATCGGTAACTATGCGGGTGATTTCATGGGGTAATGCTGTTATACATAATATCATAGTGTTCATGTTTTTATCAGATTTTTCCTTGAAATGATTGCAGTGTAAAAACTGACGAATCACAACCCTCATTAAACCGCGTCTTTGTCACTACCCCAATAAAATTTGAATGTGGAACGTTCGCAACTTCCGGTGACAGAAAATTGTTCGGCTGAACAACTGTGTCTCACTTCCGGTCAGGGGGAACAGATGCGGTGATTAGATTCACTCACCCCACGGGTTAAATGCCATTTGATTTTTTGACCCTGTATATAAAATTTAAATCAAAGCTTCTCATACATTTTTAAATTACAGTGAAACCTGAATAAGTCTGATCTGAAGGGGGTCTATTTTTTATCTATTTTTTATTGTACTAATATTATCAATCTTTTTCATTAAAAAATTAAAAGTGCGGGCGTACAAAGTACACATGTCAGAAGTGAAACTTCTTTGGCAAACTAACTTTTAAGTCTTGTTTATATTTATACAAATCTAAAACCGAGAACTTAAATTTCCGAGACTTATAGGGGTGGAAAAAGAATTGAATTGTCATTAAAATATTAAGTTTCGAAAATTAAAACAAAAAAATTAGTGCAATCACAAATGACGAATAAAAATGCCACGTGTTTTTTGTCAATATTACAAATTATTAATTAAATTTTGTTTTTGGATTTCTATTTTCTATTTTATGAAATATAGTATATTAAATGACTAGTGACAAATTAAAAAGCCACATGTTATTTGTAAATATTAAAACTACGTAACCTTCAAACGAATTAGCATAAAAAATGCTGCACATCTTCGTCACGCTAATCACGCGTTTCATCCGTAGGACAAAACTATGTGTAAATCGTGTTTTACCAAGATTTTATCGAGAACATAACGAATTGTTCGGTGTCTTTACAACAATATGTTTTTACATCTATATTAACTGTAAATAAAGCACATGTCGCTGCTTTGATAGAATACTGGAACAACTTACATTATCGTTAAGGTTACGGCAGAATCCAGAACAGTCTTTTTTTTGTGTTAAAAGCTTCATGACGGTGTGTCAGAACAAACTGTTATTAAGTCATTGGTTGGCTTAGACAGTTTGTCTAATTTTCAAACAGTTGTTCTGTAATATTAGCTTTTGAAGTAAATCTATGGCATCGTTGTGATTTGAAAGTCGGTGAAACGGAAAAACAACAGTAAAAAGGGACAGACGCATAAATTCGTAAAATTTTACTTGGGAGAAAATGAGATAGGAAGCATTATATAGTTTCTTATGGTCGTGGTTCACTTTGTGCTCTGCTTCGAACCCCTTCCACTCGTGTTAATCAAGACATTGGGGGAAATTCAATTAGATCGTTACTAAAACCTTCAATTATCCTCTTGCCGAAATTTTACATTTGTTTCAGCCAAAATTTTGCTAAGTCTATTTCTACCACATGTGAATTACACACGAGCCAGGTTTTTTTTAATTGTTTCGTTATTTTTATATAAAGCAGTAACATTATAACTTTAGAAGTTAATCTTGAACTAAATTTCAAAGCAGCTTGATTTCAAGCTACATTAATCAAGTCTGATTCATCCAGGACACCAGGGATGAATGCGAAAGTTGAACCCCTGGTGCTTCAGTCATGAATGAAGAGGGTTCCGCTGGGTTTTAGTGGGTATTGCGAGGTCTGCTGGTGCGCCGAGTCCCACACCCCTGACACACGGTCGGGTCAGTGCATAAAAGCATTTCCCAGCGAAAAAAAAGCGACATTCATCAAACTGATATCAGCTTAATTTTGAAAAAATTAAATTAATAGCTGATTTTTATGTTTATCACGTCTTTCAATTGAATACCTTGGGAAATTACTGATAATTCGTAAAGAAAAATACGAGAGTATCTAACAAAGTGTTGATATAATAGTACATATTTTTATAATGTGTTTTTCAGGTGTATTATAAGGCGACGAAAGATATTCCGTCAGGTCAAGAGTTGTTGCTCGGTGTAAGGACGCCATTGGCTACTCAAGACATCATTGCTCCGACTGGTGAGTGTTTGAAATTGTATTTTATTATTAAAATATTAGTTTTTAGCACACAGCTTTAACAGTTCACCATTTAAAGGTAAAAGATTATACATTCAAAGACGGTGATGCATTCTGATATAAGATAATCAGTCTCTCTTCACAATTTTACAAATATAACTTTTCGTTAAGAAGAAGAAGAATTTTGGTTAAGAATTATTTTGTATATAAAAAAACTGTATAAACATCAATTACCGTCCGGTGTAAATTAAAAGAAAACTAATTTGAACTGAAGTAGATGAATAAAATGTAATTTATAATACATAAATTCGTGCCATGGGAATGTAAGATAATATTATATTTTGAAGTGAAACTTCTTTAGGCGAATGAGTATAAAATTTTTACGGATTAAACGCGTGATTAGCGTCACGAAGATGTGCAGCGTTTTTTATAGCAAATCGTTTGAAGGTTAGGTAGTTTTAATATTTACAATTAACATTTTAAATTGCCACTCGGCATTTAATAATTTAATATATAATTTTTCATAAGATAAAAAGAATTTTCTAAATATTAAATTCAGAAACTAAATTTAATTCATAATTTCTAATATAGACAAAACACACGTGGCATTTTTAATTACAATTCGCCATTGGAGATTTCAATAAATTTTTTGTGTTAACTTTCGACACTTTTAATATTTTAATGACGATTAAATTCCAAAGCTATCTTCCTATTTCCCTCTCTCTAAGTCTCGGAAATCTAAAGTTTTATATTTGTATAAATACATAAACATAAACAAGACTTAAAAATTAGTTTCCCAATAAAGTTTCACTTCTGACATGTGTACGCACTTTTAATAAATAAAAACCACCCAAAATTAGAGACAAAATTAATATTTAATGTAAAGAAGTGCTTATAGTCCAGAAAATACGGTTACCGCAAAGTGTATGTACATCACTCAATGTTATATGAACTTTGCAACAGCTCAGTTCCGCGCGGGTTGAATCACAGACGTCGTCACGCCCTGGTGACTCCGGCGGTTAATTGGAGTCACCTGCCCCACCTACACGTGTGACTTCAGCCCCCACATGTTTAAATATAGGCTGTACCATTTTCATTTGGAATGAATGTAACCTTATTAATTAATTACTATACTGTCCAGATTTAAAAGTTACAGCGCCCGCAAAACATCTACGAGCGAATAAATGCAACATTTATCCATATAACTATGATAAAATGCATTGCCCACTAAATAGGGTTAGAAGGTCATATAGGAAACTTAATTCAAAAATCGATATTGAGTTTTCTACTAAGATTTTCTCAATATTTACCCGAAGTTGGGAAGTTGGCGGTGTGCTCGACCCCCGTGCCTCGAAGAGCACGTTAAGCCGTCGCTTCTATGCCCGATCTCTCTCTGGTTGTGTCGGATTCCAGTCACATCGGACTATGAAAATGAAGGAATAGAGAGTACATTTGTGTACTATGCCTGCCAATCCGCATTGGGCAGCAAGTAGCGTGGTGGGTCTATGCTCTAAAAACCCTCTCTCATATGAGTGAGGAGGCCTGTGCTCAGCAGTGGGACGTTAATGGGCTGCTACTTACTTATTTATTTGAAACTTGTAAAAAAATAAAAAGACAGATGTTTTTCGCGATCGTTTGCTGCATTTCAAAGAAAACTATCCTTTTCTAGCCCAAATTTATTCATTTTTTCACACATTCATTAAAAACAGTTTCGTTTCATTTTTTCTGGGGCTGAAAAACGTCCAAAAATCATTTGCATCATCAAATCATTTTTTTCTTTTAATGATACAGCAATTGATAGTGGCCTATGAGAGTTTTTTAGTTTTCTGATTAAGGATGTCAACAACCTTACTCATGTGATGGATGGTTTCTAAGACAGTCTCATATGTTAAATGTATGCTTTATTGAACACAATGAAAGAAAGAAAAACTAAATTTATTGTGTAATTATGCGGTCATATTCCTAAGTAGCGATTAGGAAGACCGTCATAGGAAAAAGAAAGAGGATAAAAGGAAATATTAATTCTATAAAATAATTGATAGAAGTTGATCGACCAAACTTTTAAGATTGAAAAGAGCTTGCTAGGTCTACTTGAATAAAGAATATTGCTATTATGATCCAATGGTTATGTCCTGTACAGGCGCCATTACGTTATCTATCCTTCCTAAAGTTCATCGTTTACTTTTTCTCATTCATTCCCCATAAAATATGTCACGAATAAATACAATACGCAGTTTACTAAAACAATGACAGTCTAGTGTTTGGATATGTGGATTCTTGCTTAGAGAATAACAGCACTTATGTATTCTATTGTTGTTTAGCAACTGTATTATTAGAAATATTACTAATCTACTGACCTAATTATTCCATAAAAATAAACTTATTAATATTAATAAATTGTAGGAAAACAACTATAATTTTATGCCACTATTGTGATGAAAATGGAACATAACTAATGTACAAATGTAATAAACTTGTGGTTTTTAGAAAATAACTTGTTATTTATTGTCAAGACATAGTTAACCCGCTCATGCTGTATGTATAAAAAAGTCATAGGGCGCGAACACACAGCGGCACGCGCGCATGCGATATTTAATTTAGATAAATCGCGACGTCGATGTGAAAAATCACGCATATGGTATATTACCGTAGGGGGAATAAAAATAGACAGTGTTGTACTGGAACTGATTTGAGGTTTTATATCTTTATAATATTATATGAATGGCCCTAGGATTTATAATGTATACGACTCATCAAATAAATGTTACTTTTTTACCTTAAAGTTTATTTAATGATTTTCAGGTTTTATTTTGATATAAAGTTTTTGTGATATATGAGAGACTGGGCATTAATAAAACGTCGTATACTAATTACAGCCGATCAAACCTTTTTTCTAGATATAAAAGCAAACATTTTTATTCTTCCTCTTTTCCTTCTTTGCCTTCTACTTTTTTGTCTACGATCTAAACTATTAAAATATTATACTTTAAAGTTAGTCAAATTTTGTGTTGACCTGTGAAGTAGGTCTACTTGCATTTTAAATATTGTGATGGTTTCCATTAGTATACCACCTTATTTTTCAATGAAGGTCATAATTTATTAATCCATATTGACTCCAAAATACAGTCAGACTTAACTTAACCAATATATTACTTGCTTTCTACATGTAGGACTCATTGATATAATAGCCAAGTGTAAAAATGATTATAAATATACCTAAAATTTTTTTAAACATAAACATTTTCTTATTTTGATCATCAAAATCTCTATAATGTTAAGGAACATTTAACAATCCTTATGAAATGAGCAAGCAACATTTAGAAATCGTGTAATCCAAATTATTTGTATACATATAAGACATGTAAAGAGACGTGCATTTAATAGTATAATATAATATGTCAGGAATATATTTACTTATCAATAAAGTTTTCTGCGTATAAATATTGCATATATAATAAAATGTCATTTCTAGTGGAACAAACAAAAGTGAAGTAGTGGTCTTCGAAGCTTCCTGCATCGCTTCCGGTAGACGGCGTCGTAGCACCGGCGTGTACTGTTTTGTGATTTATGCGATTTGAATTGTCCATAATTACCGACTAGATACAAAATTATCCAATTGAGTATTTCTGTCTGCTTATATTTATCTATATAATTGCGTCTGTTTACTCACAAAAAGGTGTATTTATTAAATGCAGTCATACAAAGCAAATTTTTTTTCAATGATAGCCAGAAATAATTTGTCATATTCGTACTTTAATGTGTTATTTGTAAAAATCAATCAGCTCATTTATGGATTTATATTTATATTGTCAATGCTTTGCTATTTATTAAGGACTTTAAAGATTTACGGTTGCTTAAGTAACAGTCATAATCAGTTATTATAGTATATTGTTGACTTCTGCTAGATTGTCTCAGTAAAATGAAATAATTCTCCAAAATAATTCAACATAAATTTAGACTTTCTCATTGAATTGAAAACAACTACCCTCATCATAGATTTTAATGGTTGACCAAACATCAGCTGCATTACAATATTATACAATCCCACAATGACTCTTAAATATTATCCCTAATTAGAGTCGATTTGCAGTGGCTCCATTCAAGCATTTGTCAAAATGCTCCGGGCTCTCTTGCACAAGACATGATTGATGACGCCCATACTAAGGCCACCTATCGCTCCTTTCATTCAATATTTCGATAACACAAAATTTTGCTAAAGGATTAATAAATTTCACGTCATCTGTTCAAGATAAATGCCTACGATGTTCGAAAAGTAAAAGCTTGACTGACAGATTTTTGATAACATGATTGATCATTGTTTTTATGATCAATTTGCGTTCATTATTGGTATTATATTTTGAAAAGCTTAAATTCGATTAGTTAAGTTGTAGTCATTTGAAAATCGTTAAACTTGTTTAAGGCGATTCTTCGATGGATTACATTGCTAAAGCATTCGTGTTTGTTTACAATGGTTTAAATGTTATACCTATTGGTTTTTAACATCCTATGTAGTATAGTCGAACGGATTGTAAATATATCTGTATAATATATTGCCTGACAGAGATTGCTTAAAGCAAGGCCGCTCTTCCACATACATTAATAGCTTAATTTTATAAGTTTTAGCATAAGTTTCTGTATTTTTATTTCATGTGCAATAAAGCATTTCTATCTATCTTGTAAAACTACAAGACAGCTTGTATGTTAATGTTTTCATGTTCCAATCGCATATATTCTCAAATATAATCCGACTGCAATCAAGTAATAATAAATGAAGTTAACCCTTTATTAGCCATTTCTTTATCGAAATGCCGCGTGCGTTCGTGCGCGTAATGAATGAGTGTCGCGCGTTGACATTTGTCATCGCGCAATTGTCGCACAGATTAAAATTGATGACGTTGCTTTGTTCGACGCAGCGTATGGGCTATTGTTGTGTTGAGACCATATTATCATAGCATTATTCATATATCTTTTCGGCCTGATAAAAATTAGTCAATGTACAAGTTATTACTAAATATACAAAATATATTGTTTTTTAAATTATTAAAAATAATATATATATATATATATATATATATATAAAATCTGTGTTACCTTCATTACGTTTTTGTACAATTTTTCATTACATATATAAAATATAAGAAAGCATCCATAGGGATTATTATCTGTTATTCAATAAGACGAATCATTTGCACAAAAGCATATTTTACACAATTGCTATGGTTCCCCCACATATAATGATTAATCAAAAAATTAACCAACGACAATAACCTCACCCTCCATTAAACCAACTACAATCGCTCAGCGTCCCACATCGTGTATTTATTTAACAATCAAATAAATATTACCGACAATAAAATAGAAATATTTCAATTTAATATTCCCGCCCTCAAAAAGGGTTGAATCCAGTACGGGAGATTTGTCCCGATTTTTGTTTACGGATTAGTTGCTTTGACTATCTTGATGCAACGCAAAATTAAACTCATTTGCTTCTATAGCAGATAACGCTATAATATTTAGGACAATAGATTAATCTAGTGATTGTCGGTATTGTTAATTCACATAAAGTTTGCTACCGTGCTAAATAAAATTTGTTTATATTTTTATAAAACTTATTGACTGGCAAATTAGAATTGGTTTTTGATTTTGAGCTATTATATGTCTATTTTAATAAGCGATCTTTATGTAATATAATAATATATTAACGTTTTTCCTTAAAAACATTGTTTTCTTATTGTAGATGTAATATTTAAGTAATCGTGGTGAAGACATTTCTAAATAATTGATTTTTGTACCACATTAAATGTAACTTCACCTTCCATGTTATAAAAAACAAATATGATAATTATGATCTTCTGTCGAATTCTGGCCCATCATGTAAAGATTAGCCATTTACTTAGGATATATTATGGTACACAGAAGTCTTTGCAACCACACGTGCTATCTCTATTCCTTTACTTCTATAGTCCGATGGAGTGCCACGACTGGAAATACCTCAGGCACAGGGCCGGCATGTAGATGTATCATATCCCCAACTTCCTATGTCTGGGCTAATAGTGACACTTTTTTAACAGATAAATCAATATTGATTTTGAATTTATCCAACCTGGGAATCGAAACCAGGGACAATCTGACTAGTAGAGCAGTAAGGCAGTTACTAAATATAACTATTATTATAGATTTGAATCACTAAGCATCCTGTGTAATGCTCCGCACTCATACCGGTAAAGGTCCGTTCGCACCGCAGGGCGTAACGGTACGTGCAACGCACCTGACGCGACTAGATTAGACGCCGTGAGCGTTTAGGGGTTAATATCAACTTATAGTATCAGTTTAGATTAGTTGATATAAATGGGCATCATGTACAGAATTTCATAGCATTACTAAAATATACAGTAAAGTATACTGTATTAGTATTTTTTTAAAATCCTTATGGACAATAACAATTTGCACGAAAGTGTGTAAAGGCGGCCTTTTACAGGCAGTCTTCGGTGAAATTAATTTACTGGATCGCTGGGAATTGTGCAAATTTGATATAAAATAAGATATACTATGTGTATCAAATATACAAATGTATTATTATGTATTATTCTTCCATCCTTTCCAGTTCCCAGATAATCATTGGCTTTAAAATTGATATTGACCATAAAATGCAGGGGATAATTATGTAAATCTTTCAAATTCTGTGTTATTTAAAGACACGTTAACTAAATTATGTATAATATAATTTAACTTTTGTAATCCTGTAGTTATTTGCATGACAGTTTAGTTTAAAATAGTGCGTACGTAAAAAGTACACATGTCAGAAGTGAAACTTTCTTTGGCAAAGTAATTTGTAAGTCTTTTTTATATTTATACAAATCTAAAACGTTAGATTTCCGAGATTTAGATTTTAGGAATGAATTTAGTTATCATTAGAATATTTAGTCTCGAAAATTAATACATATAATTTATTGAAATTTCAAATGACGAATTGTAAATAAAAATGCCACGTATTATTAAAAAATGTTAAAACTACTGAACCTTGAAATAAATTATCATAAAAAAACGCTGCACATCTTCGTGACGCAAGTCAGGCGTTTCATCCGTAAAAAAATTACTTCACGCGCCTAAAGAAGATTCACTTCAAAATGGTATAATGATCTATAACGAAAATATCGTTGCAAGATTTTCAAAACCGAAATTCCTTTCAAAAATTCACGAAAGAAGTCTATAAAATTATGTTATTATAAGTAAAATTCATTATAGACCTCTAGAAATCACGAAAGAGAACAGGTGAGACACATAGGGGGCAGAGAAATTAATTTCAAACATCGGTAAGTCACCGTTACGGTTCGCAAACGCCATCTACACCATTTGGTCATGTCGTGGGAAAACTTAACGTACGCGCAAACTGACGCTTTTTAATGTAAGCATGTGAAATATGACTGCCTCATTGGTCTAGTGGTTAGCATATTCGACTACAGATATGAGGTCCTGGGTTCAAGTCCCGGGTCGGGCCAATTCAAATATCAGTATTAAGTTTCTATTAAGATTTTCTCAATATTTGCCCGAAGTTGGGAAGTTGGCGGTGTGCTCCACCACCGTGCCTCGGAGAGCACGTTAAGCCGTCGGTCCTGCGCCTGATCTCTCTCCGGTCGTGTCGGATTCCCGTCACATAGGGCTATGAGAGTGAAGGTATAGTGAGTGCACTTGTGTTCTGCCGGCCAATCCGCACTGGAGCAGCGTGGTGGGTCTATGCTCTAAAAACCCTCTCTCCTATGAGTGAGGAGGCCAATGCGCAGCAGTGGGACGGTAATGGGCTGCTACTTACCTTTTTGTGTGAATCGGGCAGTAAACGTGGAATTTATAAGATTCGTTCAATGTTTTACATGCCACTTAATCTGATACTATACTTTTTGTAAACCAAATGATTTATAGAAATATAAAATACTGTCTTAGGTAGTGTCAACCTTGTTGTTTCGGATACCGCGGAAATATCATTCTCAAAAGATTTAATCAAAATCAGATAAATGAGGCGTAATTATAAAAAAAAAACTCTAGCAATGCCCGGCGGTGTTACCCGCGTAAATACCGATCTCGTGGCAGTGGAAAATCTACTAAGTAGGACTATAGATTAATTTTCGTTAACATAAAACTTTTATTTCACTTAGTTTTTATTAAGTTCCTTTCAGATTATTAGATACACACTTACATTCATAATCTAATCAATATACAAAGAGTATATGTCTAACAATTACATTTTTAAATTCGTAACATCACTCAAAATCAAAATCAAGAGTATCGTCGTGACCACGATCCATGCAACTGGGTCGAAATATCGGCAAAATTAAAAATTAAAAATCGCCATCGTGATATGTACCCGTTCAAATAGTCAATATGTTAATAAACCACGAAAATTTAAGTTTAAAACAATTAGTTATTTTACCGTTCATTTAATTCATGTCGCATTACAGCCGGCTCCGGAGTGGAAGTGAAACGAAAGGCGCTCGGCAGAGCAACCAAGGTCTTGACTTGCATCAGCTTTTTCAATTTAAAAGTAATACAAAATTAATGTGAGTGTGTGTATGAGAATGGGTGTGAGTGTGTGCGGATGTGTTGGTGGGTGTGAGTGTATATTAGTGTGGGTGTGTGTAAAGTCCTAATGTGTATATGTGAGTTGCTGTGTATGGGTGTGTGTTTAGTAGTACAGGGGTTGTGTGTATAGTGTTAGTAAGTACGCGTGAGTNTGCAGCCTACTAGAATTTATAACAAGTTTGTTTTGGTGTTTCGTAAGTTATATGATATAAATTCACTCTTTTTATTAAGAGTCAATGTTTTTATGTACATACAACAAGTTTTCTAATATATATACGCAGTGAACTGTCATTATGTTAACTGCCTTGAATTTGTTTCTTAGCGACTCTCTTGGACCCATATTGTAAATCGCACGAACGGCCCTTTTCTGCAACACAAATATTGCATCTATATCAGTAGAATAAATACTTACGTACACTTACGTAGAATGTCCGATATTAGTCAATTTAAAAATACTCTTCAAGTATTGAAAGAATTTTTTTAATCGCTCCAGTCTATATTAGCTTGTTAAAAAGAAAAGTATAGGTATATGGTGGGTATCATTGGTATCCTTGGAATATGCGCTAACTCACCAGTCGTTGTCCAAGTTATAAGGGATTATTAAAATGTAAAAAAGTAGTTGTAGTGGCATAACTACAGTAGTTGGACATATGGTATTCCGGATTTTTGTGGATATTAATACGTTCTATAATATTGTAGAAGATTTCTTGTGTTAATCATCAATAGTTTCCCCAGCGACCAATTTTTTGACACTTTTGGGTTACATTGATACATTTCTATTAGGGATATTATTATTTTCTAATGGTGAAAACTTTTTTGAAATCGGTCCAGTAGTTTTTGTGTGAAAACGTTACAAATATACAGACGTACAAAAACAGAAATGTTTCCTATTCATTATATTACTTTAGATTTCTATACGTGTGTATGGGACTGAATTGCTACGAAACAACTGGATTGATATTGAGGGAATTTATTCAAATTCAAATTCACTGTTGTAATTATGCTCAATCTGTATACATTTATATTTCATTTTCTATACTACCATAAAGCAATTTAACAAAATAACCCAGCGAACTTTGTTCCGCCTTAGAGGTAATACGTAAGCAGATTTTGAATTATACTTTTATAAGGATAACAATAAAAAAAGTCAAGTATTTTAATGATCATGCTTGACCACGGAAAAAAAAAATTCCTAGACAACAAACTTACAAGAGTGCAAGATGGATCGGAAATGGAAGTCGTTTAAACTCAAATGGCATATCGGTTGGGATCATCGGCATCCTCGGAAGTAGAATTTCCTCACCTTCGAATTTTCCTTTGAATATCGTGGCGTAAATTACATTGCTCATCAATTTATTTACTACAAAACCTTTAGTCGTAAATTGTGCAGTAGTAAAAACTATCCTTTATCTGTCTCCTAGTTCTTAGCTACCTTTCCTATCAATTTTCAAGAAAATCGGTTAAACCATTCTTGAGTTATAGATGATGTAACTAATATGACTTTCTTATGTATAAAGATTAAAAATCATTACACAAAATTTGTTTTTGCACTAACACTTTATTATTTTCACAATCGTTAGTTTCATAATGTATTATTATATTGACAATCAATCGTCAGTCGACGGAATTCAATGTGGTATTAATGTAAACTAATGAAAAACTATTTATTGAACACGACCTATCCAATGGGTGATTAAAAATCGACTTTTCCTCATTCCAATGATTTCAGATTGCCAATCGATTGTAGATGTTTGTGCGTAATTGTGGCTATGGGAGGAATTTAACGAGCAAATTCTGTAAGCTGTAGTTATGATCAATATTGTATGATCGTTATAGTTTATGACCCGGAATACATATCTTTTGCTTCCCCATTCAAATGTATTACATACATATCTAAAAGGTATATTTTTTTTATCTGAAAAACATCTTTCAAAAGTTCTGATCTAATATCAGAAAAATTTAGGTTTTATGTATAAACATGTGATTATATTGCAAGTTGACGGGTAGATCTATTGTAAATAAGATGTACATATCCTACTACAGTTTTACTTTTCTTAAGCAAGAGATGTCGCAATTACAAATTTATAAACCCTTCAAATAGATAAAATTCTTGAAATAAAGTCTTCCGCGGCGTCCGTTTATCCCTTCACGATAAACTCAAAAATTACTACACGGATTTTCATTTCGTTTTCTTTAATAGTTTTTTCTCAATCATTCAATGCATATTTTTTATAATTGTATATACATTTATTTAATTGTACCTGTCTGCACCGAATAAAGTTCATTTCTTTCTTTCTAATAGATATAGTGGTTCATGAGGGAGGTTTATGTGTATAATTTGTATAGGTTTGGTGTAAATTGCTCGAAATAAAACGAAAACTGTTCTGTTTTGATAACGTGATGACATGTTTTAAGATAGAAGTGCGCTAACATAACTGAAACTGGTTTTGTACCTCTTGGTTCTTAATGGTATCTTATGCGTAGATACACCATGGTACTTAACAGTATTTTTTTAACTTGGCGGCACATCTTTGCTGGTAGGATAGCCTTGGCCGAAGCCTCTTACCATCCAAACATGGTATTAACACGTTTAAAACACCACAAAAAGTGGATAAGTCACGCATAGATGATTTCCAATGTGAATGGGTCAAGTACTTGCCCTCTGTCAGGTGGGGTGGGGGTGTATACCCCTGATAATTTGTAACCAGCACTTTAGTATCGTGTTGACATCGTATACCAGTTGAACTCTCACCTTTGTTGATAATATTCTAGTAACCTGTCGTTAATGAAGTTCTTCTTGTCTATTTTTGATTACCTATGTGCCTCATCTTAGCTGTTGCAAGGTAGTAATTAATTTTTTATATATTTCATACTAATTATTATATATAAAACATAATAATTACATTATGACCATTGAATTAAAAGTATAGATTTATTTTTTTATAATATATTTCTTATCGTAAACTGCGTATACGAGTTCAAACTCATAAGAACTCACGCGCAGTCATAAGTGATTTCTTATAGAGTGAATAAATTTTACTTATTCTAATTGGATTATAATTATATTTATGTTAACTGTTAATTATAATTTTTATTCGTGCATAATATTTCTAAGAGCTGTATTTGCAGTTAAACTAAAAAATATTCATTTGCATAAAACATCCTCTTCACGATTTTTTTTTAAACTAAAATTTCAATTTCCTTGAGTTCTAATGGGTATGAGTATTATTTTAGGTTGTGTTTGTGTTTCTCATTTAATTAATAGTATTATTCTTAATGAAATGGTATGCAATTGACAAATTTTCTATATAAATACAATATTCTTGTATACATACACTTTTTATCGTCTTACAACCGAATATCCTTCGATAAATTAAGGTAACTTTTGTCTTACAATTTCAATAAGACTAAGAGAGTCGAAGGCATGAAAATTGTTTTTTATTTTATCAATTTATTGTATTTGTAATGGGTTTTATATAAAAATCTGTAAATATGAGAATTTTCACTTACTTTATCAGCGTAATTGTCATAAAAAGAATAAAAGCTTTTATTTTACGTATCTAATTATGTCGAATTTAGATTAGATAATAAGATTTTTAAACGAAATTCCAATTCGAAGACTTTAGGAGTATAAACTAATCCCACAAGTATAATAGAAATAGTTTGAAATTAATATTTTTGTGATTTATTATAACTATTTCGTTCCTAGTTCATTCTAAGCCGATGATATCACTCTCCTTGCTTATCGCGGATGCAGGCGTTATACAATGTTTGAGGCGTGGTTCCACTTGTCGTGACTCGAATTAATTCTGCGTGTGTCAATGTAACATATTTCATACTTCCGACGCCCCGCTCGTGATCTTCGAATCACAATTGACGTTTTATAGATGATGTCTTTGTTTCTTGCGAAATAATTACTCATGTGGATATGAATTTATTGAGTTTTCACGCATTTGTTAAAATTTCTTTTGATGCATATATGTTAAAGTTTAAATGTCATATCATCTAACAGGACAGGGCATGTGGACTCAGAAACTAAAATTATCTAAAGTTTACCTCCTGATAATAACCTCAAGGACTTTTACTAGCGAGTTTTTGAACTATGAAATCTTTTAAGCGTATCTTACGCTTCCCCAAAAATAATTGCATAATGTGATTAATTTATCAACGAAACTTCAATAAATTATTAATAACAATTAATTTTTGATAACTATAATGTTTTAGAAATAAAAGAGGTGTTGTCGGAAAGAAATACGTAATAACATATGACTATTTTTGAGGAATTGACACAGAGAATGACACAATACAAAAAAGCTAAGTTTACAGGACAGCCGTTTGAAAAATATACATAGATAGATAAATAGATAATATGGTTTATTAAACACCACGGTAAAATTAGGTAAAAATTAGTTACAATTACTCAGCATTGGGTACTGGGTGTTTCGTGTGGAATTGGGTGCAAAAAATGTACCAATTATTTAATACCAAATTATGGCATTTTATAGATCATTTTTGTTTTTATGATTGTGACCTTTTAATGAAAGAAAATGTAGATATTTTTGGATTCTCCGGAGTCTTTACCTAAGTCTTTTAAGAAAATTGGATTGTGTAATTATTCGTCCTAAGTTATGTGTGTTTTTATTTATGAAAGTTAGCTTTTTACTGGTATCTTATCTGATGGTATGTGGATAATACAGTCTAAGATCTTATGCTTAACTGGTAAAGTACAATTTAAATCTCAATGATTTTTAGAAATCATTGCGTCGGAAAGTATTTTTTTGTTTGGCATGTCTTTGCTAGTAGGGAGGTAAATAGCCGAGGCCGAAGTCTCATACCAGTTCAGACGCAAACAAATTAGAAAATATCACTTACAATTTTTTTTGACGGATACAAGTTTAAATTATATTCCGTTGATGACTAGTTTAATGATAACTGCCTCATTGGTCTAGTGCTTAGCATGTTCGACTACAGACATGAGGTCCTGGGTTCGAGTCCCAGGTCGGGCCAATTCGAAATCGATATTGAGTTTTCTATTAAGATTTTCTCAATATTTGCCCGAAGTTGGGAAGTTGGCGGTGTGATCCATCCCCGTACCTCGGAGAGCACGTTAAGCCGTCGGTCCTGCGCCTGATCTCTCTCCGGTCGTGTCGGATTTCCATTACACCGGACTATGAGAGTGAAGGAATAGAGAGTGCACTTGTGTACTATGCCTGCCAATCCGCAGTGGAGCAGCGTGGTGGGTCTATGCTTTAAAAGCCCTCTCTCATATGAGGGACGAGGCCTGTGCCCAGCAGTGGGACGTTAATGGGCTGCTACTTACTTAATGAGAGGACTGACATTTAATAATAAAATTTTAAATATTATATATTTTTTAATACAACGACCATAAAAATCGTACCACCGAACTTGTATAACAGTATACAGTGAATAAAATGTTTTATATTTATTTCAGTTCATTCTCAAATGATATTTTTTGCATATAAAGATATTTAAAGCATATTTATATAATATTACAGACCGTGAAGCACACAGCGTTACTTCGTCAAGCTCACAACCTTTAACCGAAGACGAGGAACGAGAAGACACAAAGCCACGTTGTTCTTTTTGCGACGCACCTTATCCTAATATTGACGCGTAAGTAAAATTACTCCACCTTCTTTAGGTGCTATAGCATTTTTCTATTCCAATTACTAGTTCATTCTATCCCTATAAATACCAGGTTCAAATTTGCAATCGTTACTTAATCATTTTTTGTTTATCCACTCAAATTCAAACACATTTTTTAAACTTGTGGATGGTATACTTGATTTGAATATCGTTTTTATTTGAAATCGACTTAAAGATATATAAATGGTTATCAACAATTTCGCCTTTTGTGTTAAATGCCATTTACTCTAGTTTCCGTCAAAAGTGAAACTTCTTTGGCAAACAAAGTCTCGGTTATATTTATACAAATCTTAATATTTCCGAGACTTAAAGGGAGAGAAAAAAGGAGGATATGTTAGGAAAATAACGAAATTAATGGTCAATAAGATACTAACAGTATCGAAAATTAATACAAACAATTTATTGAAATCAAATCAAATTACGTATTGTTAATTAAAATGCCACATGTTATTTCTAAATATTAAAACTACCTAACATTAAAAACTGCACATTTTCGTGACGCTAATCACGCGTTTCATCCGTAAAAATTTTACCCTCATGCGCCTAAAAAAGTTTCACTTCAATATTATTCTTTATAGCTGACAGTTGTCACTTGCTAAGTTGTGTTTTTGCTAGATAAGTAGTGATACAATCTAAGATGGAAGCGCACTAACTTGGTAAGAGGCAATTTACCTCTTATGGTTTCTGCACCAAATTGTAGCGGTACGTAATCTTTTTTGCTTGGCGTCACATCTCTGCTGGTAACTAGCCAAGGTCGAAACCTCCCATTAACCCAAAGTGCACTAAAACACACACACATAGGTGAAAGTATTATTCTTTGCTGCAACGAAAACATTCTCTTCAAAGTCTAAAAATATATCAATTTTTTACTGTGAAAGCTTCTACTAAAAAGTTATCAGCATTCACATTATCCCAATCGATATAGTCATATAATATTTGATATAACTTAACTAAAACACGAGAACTTGTTTTCTAGTAAAGTATGTTTCATATGAAACAATAAGAGCAGATTTAAAGTGATGGATTAAATAGATATATTTCATTCCCTTTCTTTCTTATCTCGAGCATCCATTCAGTAGAAGTAGTCAATCAATTTCAAGCGTCTTCAGAACCATTAGCCCGCAGTTGTTGCTATTCGGTCATCTAATACTGCTTAGTGTCGACTTACACTATTGGATCTATCATTAAAGATATATAATTTCTTTCATCGACTGTTCTAATTTTATCGATTTTGATAAATACTATAATAAAGTTTAGTAAATATTTTTCTGATATTATAATAAGACACCAATAAAATGTTAAACGGTTTTATTAAAAATATTTTGGTAGATCCTAAGTACCAGTCATTACATCCTGATCCTCGTCAGGATAATTATTGATCAGAAAAAATAACCGTTAAAAATCAAAATTTAAGTACCCCCAATTGCTGGAGCGTATAGACACTGTGATTACTTAATTATTTAAATATTAACTAGCTACCCGTAGCTACCGAACCCGAGGACTCTGCAAAGCGAATATTCGCACCACTGCGCCAACGAGGCCGTCAATTCAACGAGCCAGTTGATTTTAAATCAATTGTTAATTACATAAATACAAAGCATAAATTAAATTTAAGTAAGTAAAACATCGATTATTCAAGATCCCCTGAAAAGGCATCAGTGGCGTAATAATGCAAGTGTTCGCTTCGTTTTGATTTCCGGTAGAACAACAAACAAATTTTCACAAACAAACGAATTTACGAAATCGTAATTTATGATCAGATAAGGTCTGAATTGTTTCGAGGCTTGGACCTTGGCTACTTAGTACCCAATCAGGATAGATAAATTTACGTGATAACGTCATAGGAAAACATTTATGAAAAACTGTATTAGGCTGATCGCGCTTCTCTATCGCTCGTTCTCGCTTCATACGAAACATCCGCTGTTTGTAGATTTATAAGACGTTATAACAACAAAAAATAACGGCCCCATAAAGAAACTTTTTAGATGTAATTACCACGCTTCTAGATCATCCGCTGCCATTTCTGTACCATTACTTACCATCAGGTTAGTTGACTATAATAGTCAAACACTGATCAACGATAGAAATTCTTATCAATATTTTAATAAAGGATATTGCAAAAATCCGTGTTGCTATAATGTGTTTCAACACTTAAGCTTTTTACTGTACTAGAGATGTACTCGTTCGATAAGACACGCGTCGATAATTTGTTGCAGGCACGCGAAGTCGCAACATCGTATATTTTTCAAATCTCCATAACATCTAAAGTATACATTTATATTGTACCCAACAACACTGGTAGAATGTTACCTAATAAATTAGGGCCTAAAATACACTTCAATATCCCAATATGTTGCATAAATATATTATTTATATCACAATAAGGCGTGATAAAACTTTATGTGTAGACAAGTGGTATAAAAGGAAGTTCAAGTCAACTTTCCTAAATCATCTAACACGATCTTCTTAAACTTATTATATAGAAAGAAACCATTTAAACTAAAAAATAATGATAGTTCACGGCGTGTATATATTTGAAAATTTGTTGTACGTCCCTAAAAATATTGACTCTTTTACGAAAAAAAGTAAATGGACGCCATATAACTTAAGAAATAAAAATAAAGTTCCAGTAAATTCTAGTAGACTACATAGTTATATATTATAATTGACAAGTCATTCAAGGGTAACTGTATGATTGTATAACAAGCTCCAGGAAGATGTTACAAAGATGTCTCTGAGTCAATTTAAATCTTTCATTAAGAGAAAACTAATAGAGAAATCATTTTATAATTTGAAGGAATATTTAGAAGACAAAAAACCATGGGAGTGAATGAAGTGCTCTATATACATCTTGATATAGAATAAATTAAAAATATATATTGTAATGATGGTGAGATAAACAAAAAAACGTACACCCGACTGAGTTTGTTTTGGGCTCTTCTCAGATCAGGGCGCGAAGGAACCCTCGTAACTTAAGATTTGTAAGTCATTCTTTAATGTTATCATCAGCCATTCGTTTATATAATATATGGAAAAAACGATATTTGCCGATTCAAACGTGCTGTAATAGGCCTACTTGAATAAAGATTTTTGACATTGACTTTAAACCTTTTACGTTATTTAATAATTTCTAAGTGAAACTCCTTTGGTTCATATTGAATTCTATAAAATACTCAAAATCAACTCGAATAAATATATTTTTTACTCTAATAGGCTCAAACGGCAGTTTAAAATCGTCAGTAGTTTGTCCGTTGGTAACAAATCTACCATCGGTTCGGAAAGTTGAGTCCTCTGAGAAGAAACCGGCAGGAAACTTAACGGTTATTTTTTAGAGATAGTTGTGTATATCAATGAGTATCAATGAGTAATGAATAAATATATTTGAATGATTCACTTTTTTGATCCAATCTGTTCAAAAACATTAAACTTTAGAAGTTTTGATCTTGAAAGGTGTTTTAAAAGGCAATAAAGATATTCGCTTTGATTTCGCAGAGCTTCAAGTGTTTTAATACAATAAGAGTTATCATTAGAATTTAATTGATCCGTATCAATCGTATATCTTTGTAATTACCTAAGTCTGAATGCTTTAAAGAATGCATAGTTTTAGACAGTGTTAAAACCTTTATCATCTTATACAGTAGTATAGTCATCTTATACATAGATACTTTGCCGTATTTTTTTCTGAGAGTGAATAAAGTAATGACCTAACAGTCTTTTATACATACGTAGACACATCGCGTAACGTGTGACAAAATGTTTTTCTTATCATGCTATTAGGAGATTCACTACAGAAATAGTAGAAATAGAAAAAAAAGCTTTTACTGAAAATCTAACAGCACAATTTTGCATGTTATGACAGTCGATGAGTAGTTGTAATAGCGTGTGTCATCATACACTATCAGAAACACGCGTCAACTCCTCAATAATGCAGAATCTCGATTATCGACATGCAGCCGTTTCAACGTATCCTTATCGTTTAATCATTATTTGATTTGTTATTGGAATTATTAAAGGAAAAACAAGGATCGTACATGACAATCTAAAACAATAAAAAGATTGTAATGTCTCTTTTTAACGGCAATAAAACTTTTTACTAAACACTTTAATTGCTGCTATTAGTAGATAATTAACAAAAACAATACATAGATACGTTGTACATAAAATTTATGTAATTATTGTCAATGATATCTAATAAATTTGTTTAATTTGTTTACACAATTCGCACCATCCTGTAAATATTACTTTACAAATGTGTTGGGCATCGAGCCAAAACCAAGGTCTTATTATGAATGAGAGAAATTATAGATAACTGGATCAATAGAATAATAATATACTCGTAACAACTTAGTATAAATCTAACAGTTATGTTTTCGGCATAGGAAAACATTGTGGATAAACTGGCAATTTTTTGGACCCAAATGTAGGTATATGTAATATATACATAGTCTGCTGAAACACAGGGCACGGTGGGTATATACTTCAAATAATTTCTGTACTATAAATGAGAAATCCTAAGTTTAACAGGTGAATGTTGATAGGCTCTTACTTGCCTTTTTACACGATACTTACAGCCTATTACACCAAATAAATAACATAATCGTGCGGGATTACAAATAAAAAAGGAAGGTTTTTTTTTATAGAACAAGATAATAAAAGTCGATAAATAGCTTAATTTTGTATATACAAAGGCACGATTAAAGAGTGATTTACAAAAGTGTTAGCAAAAGTAACTGAAAGCGAATCCATAAACTGTGTTATCTAAAATAATAGCATCACGTAAATCTGGCATAAACCTGTGCGTAATAATAAATTTTCCATCACCCTTAATTTATGAAAAAAGGAACTGTAGTTTAAGTCTTCAAAAAAGTTAGACTGAAGTAAACCAGGTGAGTTTAATTATCTGATATACAACTATTTTATTACTATCGAGTCAAAAATTAATAACATTGTATGTATAATTTTGTATAAATTATTGTCAAGAATATAATTTCAGTAATATTATGTTATGTAATAAATTAAAAATAACAGTGACGCGTTCATCTCCCGTTTTATTAATTGACGAGAGATGTTTTTTTCACAAACGTAACATAAACGAGCGTGACGGTTAAGTCTCATTCAATTCTATATAAAATACAATGCAAAGCGTACCCAGAGAAGTTTTCACGTCAATTTAACTTTGCATACATTCACATTGTAAGCATATTGATGTACTGACAAGACAGTTCAAGGTTCCACATACTGAAAGAGCTTTTTATATGCGTTGAATATCATTTGTCCATCAAAATTTAATGCTATTTATAAATTGATCTAGTTTAAATCATATTGAATTTAAAGTGCCTTTTTCTCACATTGACATTTAATGTAATACATCCTTTTTTTATACTGCGAAGATATTTCACGTTTGTTATGTATGATCAAATTTACACATAATGAATTGCCTTGTCTTGTAAAATTGATTTTAAAATATATAGAGCAACATTCTTGTTATAGTTTTTTACTGAGTCGAGTTTTTGTAACACGATATCTTCGACGTGTATAACATAAATTGTCATAATTGCTTTTAACAAGCTTTTGTGGTGTCTAAGAGATTATCAATATTTGTTAGTAGTAAAAAATACAAAAGTTTATTATCCCATTGCTAGACTGTGGTCTTCATACTTATAAATGAGTTGGACGCACCTCGCTACTTGAATGCAATTGGCAGTTTATAAATAACTCAATGTTACTCAATGTTTGTTCCTTTACCAAAAAGCTCAATATTTTTTCAATAGAAATAAGGTGCATAATATTTTTTTAACGAGAATATTAGTGGCGCCTGGTTAGGCGGTATATATGTCGCCTGACTTATTCTCCAACATACGAGTATATATGTATAGATAGATAGATAGAATAAGAGAGAAAGAGCATAAAGCATAGGGGCGTAGGGTTCTCCGCCAACATCGTCATTAGTGGTATCCATAATTCAATTTGCATACTCTGGGCCTTTGTTGGATAATGTTGGTGCAATCAAACACTTTATTAATTAACTCAGATTATAATGTTCAATCACTTAATGTTCCCGATATCAATTTACACAAAATCATTAATAATAATAGCTAGAAACAGTTTCAATAGTCGACCGCTCTGGCGGCCCGTCACCCGAGAACTGGGGAGACGCACGGCGGATTGTCACTTATTGACTCTGCCCCACGCCGATAGACAGATGGCGCCAGCGTTCCACAGACTATTGCACTCCGACATATATGTATATATCCAATAAAGATATGCCCTAACGTCGAATGTTAAAGTCTGTTTACACTTTTATATAATATTTATTATATTGTACCTTATGGAATTCCCTGTTGGGCAAGCCTTCTCACTCATACTGGAGAGAATTTAGAATTTACTAATGCTACCATTACGGTTTGTAAGACATAAAAATTCGCAAAATATATACGAGAAATAAAAACTAAGTATTTAGTTTCAAATTAAATTATGTAATAATGTCAATATACGTTATCGCTTCATCTAATCTCAGTAGTACATGTGGGTGGAGTTAAATGGATCAGCTTCCAACGAAAGTTGTTTAATGAAAGCATAGACTATCTAATTCTAATAGACAAGGAATGTTAGACATGTTTAGCTTCAGTGACATAATATTATTAATTATTCTAGTCTGTCCCTAAGTAGACTTTGGAGTGAACAAACTAATCTTTTTCTATTTTATCAGGAGTACAGTTTTATTAAGCGTTCTCATGCCGTTTTTTTGCTAAAGGCTAATCTGTACTAATAGTAGCTAATACATTAAAAAAAAAAAAAGCGACTTAAAGTAAGGCGGCACCTATTTGATGATTATATAACTTAGTTGACAGCATATCACTGTCTCTAAAAAGTTATTGTAAATTAAAATTAAACTTTTTCTATATCGCTTAGTGGAACAAATCCTGAAAACGAAAAGAAAAGTTAAAAGTGCGTGTGTACAATATACACCTGACAGAAGTGAAACTTCTTTGGCAAGCTATAAGTTTTCGAGACGTAGCGGGAAAAAATTCCTAACATACTTATGTTAGGAATTTATTTGAAAAAAAAAGTTAAGAGTAATTTTAGTTAATACAAATAAAAATATAGAAAAATCTTTCCGTACTGGATAGTCCGTTTATCAAGGGTGATTATAGACTATATATCATCACGTTACGATGAATCGGAGTGGAGCACCATTGAAAAATGTTAAAAACAGGGAATTTCATTCCTTTTGTGAGCTTCCAATGCGTGCTCTGCATAAAGGGGTAAAGTAAGGTAAAAATTGTATAAGACGAAATTTACCATAAAAAGATCTAAAAAAGGTCAAGGGTATAATATCTATCTAGTTTAATGTATCACTATATAACATTTTTATGGTGATCAGATTTACTCCTCAGTCTTATGTGTCGCAGACGAAATTGCGCAAGTTAGCTAATAATATAAAAGCCATTTATTATTTTGGTGAATAAATAGAATAGGTTTCAACCCTGGGAGATTATGCTATCATCATATACAAATTTTGTGATGAGCGGTGGAATTTATAGCGTATTTTGACTGGGTTGACGTGTAAAACCTTTGATAATTTCGATCATACTCGTTAAACAAAAACAATTATACGCCATGAAAAAGTTTGCTTTTGTACTTAAAAGAAATATTTGAAAGGCAATTTTATTATATCAGAAAAGGGATTGTCTTTTCTTTTTCTGTGCAAAATTAACCGTAAAACATAAAATAAACCTTTGAACTAGTTTTTACTAACCCAGTCGAATTATCTAAAAAGAAAATTAGGTGCCATTACAATAATTGTTAAGTAGCAATCTTCTTCGTAGCATAGTTCATCGGGAATCATACGGTAGGCATAACCGAAAACTTAATTTTCGCTTTTTTGGGTGTTTTTTAACTTAACTCGCTTATTACGTCTAATTCGATTGTCTTTTTGTTATTTTATAAAGTAAATATGATTTTATAGCATTTTTTTAATCCTTTGATTTAGTTGACCGCTTGGTATCAAGTAAGTTATCATTGTTGTACAGACAGTCAATAAATCCTTCCTTATAGCAATTCTATTTTTATAAATATTCTGTGTTGGGTGTTATCCGTTGGATCATACGCATATCGCTTTTATGATCAACTATTTCTAATTGCCTTCTCTGCTGTATGTTCTAACTCTACATTGAATTAAGACTGTAACAGTACTTTTTATGATCATTAAAAGAAAGCTAAGTTTTTTTAGAAATAGAAGTTTAATTAAGGAATAATTATTGCATAAGTATTTACGGAAAATTATAAGCGCCTTCGATTGAAAAATCATATAAAAGATTTTTTCTATGCAAGTAAAGTCAACTCATAAAAATAAATACTAAATAATCCAAACAAGTGCATACATAAACTTCATTTCTTAATTCAGATCTTAAGAAACATTGGGATGTTAGAAAGGTACACAATCCGTGAATAGATAATGGAAATAAACCTGTTGTAATATTCACTCTTACTTTCTGGACTACTACAGGATTAAACCACGCAATCGACAAGCAACATGTAACTGATAGAACCATTACTGACATTATTTTATTTCTGAGATTAATTAAAAGATATGCGGAGCGCGCCGCTGAGAGTGAAAACGGCTTATCACATTGACAAGTACGGTCGGCTAAGAAATCCGGTGACCGGCATTGACAAACCACGAGAAACAGTTGGCTTACTTTTATAGACTATTCCAACCCCCATCCCAATTTATTTAAGCAACAAGGGTATCCTTGAAAATCATTTCATCGAAATTGAATGGCACCGAAACCGGGGCAAAAAATCTTGTAAATTGTTTATAAAGTTCTATTTATTTTACAGTAAAGTAAAGTAAGTTGCATTGCATTGACGTCCCCCTGTTGGGCACAGGTCTCCGCACTCAGAGGGTTTGTAGAGCACAGACCTACCACGCTAGTCTATTGCGGGTTGGTTGGCATAGTACTCTCTATTCCTTTATTCTCATAGTCCGATGTGACAGGAATCCAGCACGGACAGAGAGGGATCAGGCGCAAGTCCGACGGTTTAACCTGCAGGCACTGGGATGGAGCACACTGTCAACTTCCCAACTTCGGGCAAATATTGAGAAAATCGTAATAATAAACTCGATGTCGATTTTAGAATTGGGCTGACCCCGTACCCGAACCTCATGTCTGTAGTCGAACATGCTAGTAAAGGAATAAAGAGTGTATTTGTGTATTATGCCTGCCAATCCGCAGTAGAGCTGCGTGGTAAGTCTATGCTCTAAAAACCCTCTCTCATGTGAGTGACGAGGCCTGTACCCAGCAGTGGGACGTAAATCAGCTGCTATTTACTTTTCTATACTTTTAAATAAGGATCGGACGAATTTCGTGCGATATATCTCAGTGCCTGTAGACCAAAGTCTTCGAACACTGCGTGTTGCAAGTGCTGACATACGGTTCTGAGTCGTGGTCGCGGACTATGGGCTTCATGCGGAAGCTCAGAGTCACTTGTGCGATGGAGAGGGCTATGCTTGGAGTTTCTCTACGTGATCGAATCAGAAATGAGGACATCCGTAGCAGAACCAGAGTCACCGACATAGTCCTACAAGTCGCGAACCTGAAGTGGCAATGGGCGGGGCACATAGTTCGAAGGACCGATGGACGTTGGGGTCTGAAGGTGCTGGAGTGGCGACCCCGCACCGGCCGGCGCAGTGGAGGCAGACTCGCCACAAGGTGGACCGATGACATAAAGACGGCGCCGGTAGCCGCTGGAACCAGGCGGCGCAAGATCGGGCCTTGTGGACATTACTTAAGACCTATGTCCAACAGTGGACGTCCATCGGTTGAGTTAAAAATATTATTTATCCTAATTTTCCCCTAAACATACCACTTTACAAGCAGAAGTTCTCGGTTAGATTGCTAGTACGCCAAATATAGGAAATTGTATTCTATAATTTGTAGGTCTTCTTGGAAAGCTTCAGCTACAATCACCAAAAAATGCGTTAAATCCCTTCTTTCCAGCTACAATTGAATACTCTATTACCTCCTGCTATTAAGTAAGATTACAGTTAGGCGTTAATCTGTCAGTAATTGAAAATGTCTTACTTGTCAGCCTAATAAAAGATATCTTATACCAATTTCTTGTCCGACGGTACGAATGTGTCATATAAGCCATCATTGTTGTACCTTTCCTCAATGTCTTCAACATATCTGTACAAGTTATAGTTGCGACGTAATCTGGTCGATTACAGTTTTTCTTATGTAACATGCAACAGGTGTAACGTTGTCAATAGCTAGAGGCGATCGGGGTTGCGTGTGACGAGTTAGTGCGAAATGGACACTAAATTCATCAACCGACATGACAGAAAAGCGAAAATCCAAACCTGTTTCTCTGTAAGAATTTAAATAGGGTCTTAGTATATAATTCTTTTAACATGTAATCTTTATACATAAGTATAAACTACAAGTGCAAGACTGTGATTTCGAAATACAACTTTTTAAGATAGACTAAATTAGTGTACGTTGTAATTAAATGTAATTGTGATTTTTATATAGTTACATCTGATATCAAGAAAAGTTTCCAGTTTCACATAAACCATAAAAAATTGACGTGCGATATAAGTAATATAGACATAATACCCATAACGGTAAGACCGGGGATTCTAATTAAGACAATAGCTTGAACGAATTTTAGGCAGCCAATTATAAATTGTCTTAAAAAAAATCATAAACACAATCATTCGTTAATATATGATTTGACTTCAAGAATCATCTACTAAAATTTAAAAATGGCAAACTAATTTTTAAGTCTTGTTTATATTTATACAAATCTAAAATAAGAGGGAAAAAGGAAGGAATTTAATTGACATTAAAATATTAAAAGGTTCTAAAATGAATACAAATACTTAATTGAAATCTCAAATGACGAATTATAAATAAAAATGCCACGTGTTTTTTGTCAATATTTGAAATTATTAATTAAATTTAGTTTTTGAATTTAAAATTTAGAAAACAGAAATTAAATGACGAGTGGTAAATTAAAATGCCCCATGATATTTTTGAATATTAAAACTACCTAACCTTCAAACGAATAAGCATAAAAACGCTGCACATCTTCGTGACGCTAATCACGCGTTTCATCCGTAAAAAATTTACTCTCATGTGCCTAAAGGAGTTTCACTTCGAAAAAAAAATGTTTTTCATTCAGGATTGATAATTGAACGAGATATGTTATATATACAATATGGAGAATATGAGTTAATAGTAGTAATTGAAATAAGTAAAGCAAACTATTACAGTGAGTGATATTGTAATTCCGTGTATGATACTACGCTGACGTGTAAAACATGTAGGATTTATGGCAAAAATGAATTGGAACATTTGCTGCGTGGAATCAAAACACGTTTGAATTATGTATGAGTCTAGTGGTTATAAGTCGTCTGCGTAGGCGATCTTGGGTCTAGATATAGATATTATTTTGTCTTCCTGTACTTGCATCCGAGACATTTAATGCAGCTTTGCCGATACCAGTTCGTTAAGCTTATCTTTCACTTTCTATTATGGATATTGACGGAATCTCTTGTAGCATTAGATGAATTTTACATGAAATTGCATCATGTACCAAATACAATGTCTACAGAATAAGTTAAGCTGAAACTGTGTTGAAAGGGCTAATTTAAGCGATAATATTTGCAATGTTGTATAATACCTATATGAATTGGCTCGGAAAAGAAATATCATTTTAGGTAATGTTTCGTTTTTATTACATTATAACATAAACAGGTCATGCAATTTTTTTTACTAATTAAAAATTAGTAATATTTTACCATAGCGCTTCTTCTGGGTCAACCTTCTCGTAATGCTATTCAATTTTAATAATAATTGGTCACAAAATTATAATAAGGACTTGCAATTCTTTCCAGCATTGATTGATTTGATCTTGTGAAAATTTTCCGAGATATCAAGAATCTTTTGAGTCATTTGGGTTTACTAGGAACTTATACGTCTTCTCACATTTATTGCATTATATTTTTACAATTGTGTGATTTTAAAAATCTCGTTTTAGTACTTCAATAACAGCTACAAAAGTATATTCTGGTTCCAAATTTTACAAATAGATATTATAGCTTAATTTAACATAAAATAAATAATAAATTGCAATATCGAATATATATTTTTTCCTTATTTCAGATTGGATCGTCATTTGGTGCAAGCACACGCCCAACCTGCTTCGGCTTTCCACTGTGAGCTTTGTAACCGTTCCTACAGTACTCGAACACTTTTGTTGCGACATCGTGCTCTCACCCACACTGATATCAGAAAATATCCCTGCGAGAATTGTCCAAAGGTACCATCAAATTTATTTATAAAAAATACTTAAAAAATACAATTTCAACTTGAAACCCGAAATTAGTAAAATATTGTAGATAGTCAATGTATATACATTTATATTTTACCTCAAAAGAATTTCATTAAAGTTTAATAAAATCAAATTTTCTACGTGTTCCGAAACCTGACGTTATTTCAGGTATTTACCGATCCTTCCAACCTCCAGCGCCACATTCGCGCGCAGCACGTCGGAGCTCGCAGTCACGCGTGCCCCGAGTGTGGCAAGACCTTCTCCACTTCCTCCGGCCTCAAGCAGCACACTCACATTCACTCAAGTGTCAAGCCTTTCCAGTGCAAGGTGTGCTTCAAAGTGAGTATAGTACTTTACTTTATCGGTTGCACCATTCCATTCTTCCTACTATCGTTATTATTTGCATCGTCTATTATATCGATAGAGTCATTGCCGGTGATAAACATTACTTCTACAAGTAATTTTAACAATAATGACTTCATAATAATATATAACTGAAAACTACAATGTTGTTTTATCATTGCATAATATAATTTCAATCCCTGAATCATTGAAAGCGATCTTCATCTACACTTTCATAAAACGTCTGTTTAGCACTAATTGTTTCTTTTTCTTCTTTTTCAGGCTTATACTCAGTTCTCAAACTTGTGTCGTCATAAACGAATGCATGTGGCATGCAGAGCTTTAGTAGAGTGTGGAAAATGCGGCCAATCATTCAATTCATACGCATCTCTTACTAAACATAAGAGATTTTGTGATACGGCTACTGCAGCAAACGTTAATTTACGAGGACAACTACCACAAGGACTGCCGCAGATACCAAGTTTACCAAACGTTATGAACACTCCAAATAGTAATAATCCATTCCCAATGTACAGGGGACCAGCTTTGCCTTTGCCATATAATACTTTTGCTCATTACCCAGCATTATTTTCTGCTGCTGCAGCAGCATGCCCTCCGGAATTTCTAAGTCCCCTTCTATTTAACGTACAAGGAGCACGACTCGCTATGGAACATGATATTGCAATGAATAGCAATTTAATTGCAACCCAACAAGAAGGACGAATGTCTGTAAAAAGTATTGACAGTGCTGCGTCATTGGATGATACAAAAAAGAATATGGAGGTTGATGTCGAAATTAAAAAGAGGGATACTCATTTTGATAGTATGGCTACACCACAAAATCATTACATAAAACAATCGCCACCATCCGCTGAAGAAGCTTCTTCAAAGCAACGGCCATCTCCAGTAATGCCAATGTCAACCTCATTTGCTCCTTATAGATTCTCAAGTGGCGACATGAGGCTTAATTCACCATTCAATTTATCAAAGAAACTTAATAATGATGATATGATGGGTACCAAATCTGTTTCACCAACGTTGCCCAAAGATTTGTCTAAGAATGTAGGAGGTGAAATGGACGGAAAGTCACGATATTCAGATGTTGAAGAAGAATCGGGGAAAGAACAAAATGATCAGCCTCTTGATTTGTCAGTTACAAGAAAGCACAATGATAAGGAATCCGATTTGGAGAATGATACAAATTCACTTCGAAATTTTTCTTTAAAGTCTTATTCACCTCCTGAAAGTCCAGTGGAAAGAGGAAGCAAAACTCCCGAAAACGATACAACTGACGTTGATGTAGAAGCAGTTGAAACCAAGAGGGAAGATTCTCCTTTAGTATCGCCAGCATTAGCATTTCCGATGCCAGTACATCCACAACATAACAATACCCTTATTGATGCAATGTACCGTCCTCGCTTTCCACAGTTTCATGCTACTTCTGATTCGATATTAAGTTCATCTCATTCACCGTATGTGCCGAGCCCATTCAATTTTTTATCCCCACTTCTAGGTACTGACGGTACTGATAGACAGCCAAATGCATATGCAAAGTTTCGTGAACTGAGTTCTGGTTCTGCAAAACTACGAGATAGGTATGCTTGCAAGTTTTGTGGAAAAGTATTTCCACGTAGCGCTAACTTGACTAGACATCTCCGAACTCACACTGGAGAGCAGCCTTATAAGTGCAAATACTGTGAGCGCTCATTTTCTATCTCTTCGAATCTACAAAGACACGTGCGTAATATTCATAACAAGGAGCGACCTTTTCGATGTTCTCTATGCGATAGATGTTTCGGACAACAGACGAATCTTGACCGACATTTAAAGAAACACGGGGCAGAAGGCGGTGATTCTCCCAGTTCAGCGGATACTGAACAAGATGCATGCTTTGACGACATCCGATCTTTCATGGGAAAAGTGACTTGTTCTCCAAGTGCAATTTCACCATCCGGTACTTCCCCACATACTTCACATCCCTCTCACCGCCTTTCAGCGTTAGCAATATCTACATAGCCCACGCCTTTTCAGCTGCCGCCTCCTCCACCTCTTTGGCCTCAGCCTTTCGAGTGATGCAGTAATTCTGTCACTAAAAGACTTTTACAGTTTGTACGGATGTACGTACGTAACAGATATCTCTCAAGTAGTAATAGAAGAATTTCGACTTAATAATCTTTACTGTATCTTAAGTCTTAAATAAAATTTATCTTTTATCCATGTAATATGGTCATGACAATTGTGAAACTGTTAGTTCTATAAAACAAATAGGTTAGCAAGTTTATGCGTTCCTAGATATAATTGTGATTGATGGAGTTCTCTCTGTGGTGAACTTCTACAAGTAGTTAGGGAATTGTAAAAATATATGAAAATAATACATAAGTTTTTGGATGAATTGGTTCGTTAAGGTGCATATGTTTATAATATAATATTGGCAAACATTAAATTAGGAGATGATTTTAATGATGATCTCTTGTTAGTCAAAAATCTACCAAAGCAATTTTAATATATTTGAAAGATGGATTAAATTGGGATTGAATTTAATATAAAATTGGCACTTTAAAATCGTTATGTATTATAACTAGCATGCGTGATGCGAATTGAAATATTTTGTTATATTGTTATTTTAAAGTTATTGTAAATAAATGATTTGAATATTTCGGCATATCATCTAAAGATAGTCGAAGATACTTTAGGATATCTATCATAAATTTGTCATATAAAAATATATTATAAAACTTTTAAAATTAAGCTTAAGAAGGATTGACATTGTTTTAATGTATTCTATGTCCTAAAATCAAATTATAAACACATTTTACATACATATGCGGACACAATTTACTGTATTTAAAAAGTTAAATAAACTTTGAGAAATGAAATCTAAAATCTGAAAGCTTTTGCAGTGTAACTTTATTTATCATCTAAATATAATTGATTGTAAACTCAGCTTACGGTATGAAAATAAGTACTTATGCTGAAATAAAACCTATAACTGAATTTTTGAATTACACGATTCAAGAATATTTTCATTTTCTTGAAAAATTGTCCCACGTTCATTCAATCATTTTAGGTTAATTGTGTATAAGAAAAGAACACCCTTGTTCTCGTTATATAAAGTTTGCTTTTGTGATATATGAAATGGTAAGAAGTAATAAATGTAAATTCAAACAGTCTTAATTCAAGTAGGCTTTTAATTTGGAATAGTAAAATATCGTTTTCTTCGACATATTATTTTCAATGTACGATTGATGATGATAATAGAGAACAACTTAGAATCTGAAGTTATGAAGGTTCCTTCGAGCCCTGTTCTGAGAGAAATCCACTACGAATTCAGCCGGTTGTCCTTTTTTCTCATCATTATAACGCCAAATTTTTGCCTGTCTTAGTAATCCTTAAAATTACAGTACAATTATTCAATTAGCTTTATATTTATCATCTCATCTCTAGAACATCTTCTGGAAGTTTTTATGTTACATACATTTTTTCACTGTGATTAAAATTTTCAACATTTTGGACGTGAAAATAGGTTTTATAAATGATGTACACGCACAAAAAAAGATAGACTCATTTTCAAGTGCCGCGTGAGCCGAGTTTGCAAGCTAAAGCGCGGAACAAGCGATAGAGAGGCACGATCGGCCTGATTCCGTTGATTATTACAAAAGTAATTTTTTATCGTTGTTATCTTATTAAGTTGCGACGTAAAATTATCGTCTTTTGGCCGAAAACCATTTTTTTTTGTTGAACCGTGTAATTCAATGATAAGAACTAATTGCATTTGAAGCAAATACAATTTTCAATCACATAAGCAACCAGAGTATTCCTCTTATATTTTTTCGTAGCATGAGCTTACTGGCTAAAGTTTTCAGTATTGCTTAGATTATACATTCAGAGACTTTTTAAAACAAACTTGTAATATATTTAAAAAATAAAATACGATTCTTTAATAGATATTTGTATCTGTTATCATATCACATTGTGGCACTAGTAATTTAAGGATACTGTCACACAATCAATAAACGCGTCTATTGTTAATTTTTCGTTTCATTTATTCATTTTCCGTTCCTCATCGTAAACAACAACTATTTATAAAAGATATCATGTAAAAAACAAGGCTAATGACTTTTAATTAGTAATAAACTATTTTTTTTTACCCTTAACGATGGTACTTTAAAATGATCCTTATTTAGAGCTTTAATTTTTAATTTATTTATTCTGGAGAATAAATAGGAAATTAAAAATATCTTACAGTCCACATAATTTCGTCACCGTTCACTGATGGACAGTATGTCCTTTTTTTTCTTAAATTTAAATAAGTTTTGAAGTGAAATCTTTAGCATCGTTGTCATTTGAAGGTCGAACGAAAGGAAAAAGCGACAGCAAAAAGATACATATACATAAATTCATAAGATTTGACGTGAGTGAAAATTAGGTAAGGAAGCATTATATATCGTCTCTTTGTGGTCTGCTTCGTACCCCCTCCACTCATGTTTACCAAGGCATAGTGGGAATTAAAATTAAATCATTACTACTACCTGACAATTATCCTCTTATCAAAATTTTACATTCGTCTCATTCCCTTCTACCACGTGTGAATTGTACACAAGACATGTTTTCTTTTTTCCCTGCTACAATAGTATTTTTAAATGGATAACTATTGGATTCATGGTAAAAAGAATTTTATATCCATAATCAAAAGTGGAATAGCTGTTGAAAAGTTGCTATATTTAAATATACACAAGATTGCAAGATTTAAAAATGGCTGAATTTGGATGTGAACGTTGTGGTATATAAATATAAATTTTAACAAAAAAAAGAACCGCCTTCAAAACAAACTTACAAATACTTTAATATGCTCTAAAAAATAAAAAATAATTGCGTATTCTTTTATAGTGTTCTTCGTATTGTTATATTCGGAGTCGGTGTCAACCAAGGAAGACGTTCCCCGGGTGTCCACTTGGCAGCTCTCGCGTTTCTCCCACCTATAGCTATATATGTAGGTACCTTAAATTAATAAGGTGTACAATAAAGAGTATTATTATTATTATTACCTTGGCTGACACTGACCCAAAATATAACAATACTAAGAACATTATTGCTTTGAAGGCGGTTCTTTTTTTGTTATAATGTATATTTATTTTTTATTTTTAGTGAATCTGAAGTAAACTAACAAATTTACAAATTTGTCTCAATATATGTAAACCTAAAACGCGTTTCATATAAGATATAACACTATTTAAATGAAACAACTTTACAAAGTTAAATTTACATTAATATCGCCACACCCGGGATCGAAGTCGAAACCCTTATACCACGGCTTCACACATAATTCCCCTTTCAAATATTGCAATGCAGCAATAAACGCAAGGTCATTGGCATTTGATTACAGACAGTTGTAGATTTTGCCAAAAATCACACTCTTACTGTAAGCCGTTTAGGAGTTCCATTGATCTTCATATTTAACTACGACTACCACTTGACCATATCGAAGTTACGGTAGGCGACTCAAATATCTGGATAGGTTATAGAAGACTCTGCCGAGTATCGTTGATTTGCTTCTAAGAATTGAAGAGTTCCGTCACTTTGTCATGGATTCCTCAGATTCATCAGAAGCTAACCAAACTATCACAAAGCAACTTTTGAAGTATATCCTCTCTAATAAAAGAATCACTGAAATCGGTTGGCGTGATCTTGAGTTATTCGTCCATTTGTCACGCACATGCTTACGCAAATTTAAGATTTATCCGGTTTTGTCATGAATGCCATCATCAGAACTGGTTTTAAAAAAATGGGACCCTATGACGAGCACTAAATTTCATTTAAAAAAATCATCAAGATCGGTCCACCCAGTCGGGAGATATGAGGTAACAAACATTTAGAAAAATACAGACGAATTGATAACCTCCTCCTTTTTTTGAAGTCGGTTAAAAAGAAGATCTAGTGACTAAAGTGGAGAAGGGCATGTAAAGATGGTTTGGACACGTAGAGAGAATGAATGAAAGGAGACTGACAAAAAAGATTTGTGAGTGAAGTGTGAATGAGAACGGCAAGGTCAAGAGTACTCTAAACCGACGAACTTGTATGAAAGGTTTAATGAGAATCAAAGAAGCAAAGGACATACGAGTATGCATGGTTCGTGGCAAGTGAAAGGACGTGGTCTCTTTCTACCCCTGTGGGAATGTGGCGTGATGCTATGTATGTATGTATCAATTGCTATTTTTCAATTTACAAAGAATCAACATTGTTATTTTATAAATTGACCTATTATATTATACCTATTTTCTTTTAAAATTGTTGTGATTAATTTATCTGCTATTTAGTCTAATCGCTATGCATCTAAAACTTATTCAGTGACAAGGTGGATCATCCGGCTCTCATCGCCTTTTGCTGGTCGCGATAGTGAAGTAATATAAAAAGACTTCTTAAGGATACAATAAACTTTGGTAAACATTGTTACAAAGAGAGAATTTGGATATTAACTTAAATAAATAATAATTCCAGTTTCTCGTGTTTTCTTTCTACTTAAATCGATGGGTTGACTAATAGAACGTTATTTCTAATACCTTTAGGCTACGAAATTTGCACATCGACATAATTATAAAGTATAATCATCTTAAAGAGGTTACTTTTTACTACGGAACCCAAAGAAACTGCTCAGTACTAAGTGGGTGGATAAGCTGCATGACAGTACGTTCGCTAATTTCTGACTTCTAAGGTGGTACGTAGGTATAAATTTAATTTATTGGTCCGTTTGTGACATCTTTATGTAAGCTCTGTGCAAGTCTTAATTAATTCTTATTGTGAAATTATAGCTGCAAGCTTTATGGCCGGTAGTTTTGTCTTTGAAATTAATTATGCTTAATTTATATATAGCATTTAAACAGGAAGTTTTCAATCAATTGTACATACTCTAAGCGTAATCGCTTTGATTTTATCAGCACTATATTTATTGTGATGCAATTTTATTTTGATGTGGTAAAAATCTTTACAATATATTTTATAGCACCAGTTTAATTAATATTTGATTAATGTAAAAGACTTACAAAGGTTATTTAACAGTTTCTTTAGCTTTAGTTGTAGTAACAATGGCAAACGTAATACGATAAATAATAAAGTCTGTTAATTGTCACTTTAAAAATTATAAAATCCTTGTGAAATGGTACACTGTACTTACTTGATTGTGACTTGACTTGTAAGCTGTGCGAAACCCGATTCATGCAATTAAATCCATTCCGGGCGGGTATTTTGTGTATTTTTTTCGATTTAAGCACCTGTCATTACTGGAACAATAAATCTTTCCTTTGTACATCCGTCGTCGTTAAGAACTTCATTAACTTTTCACGTGCGACAGTTTTTATAACTTGAAAAGAAGCACCAGGTATTTTAAATTGGAATCAATGAATAGCCGTCAGGATATCGATTTTTGCATTGTTATAATAGATTTTTTAGTGCATACTGATTGACTGCGATCTCACATGATGGTTAGTGACGATACTACATAGCATCATTCCCATCGGGGCAGGCAGAGACCACGCCCTTCCACTTGCCATGATCCTTGTATATCTCCTTCGCTGCTTACATTCTCATTAAACCTTTCATACAAATTGGCCGGTTTAGAGTACTCTTGATCTGGCCCCTATTTAAAATGTCCTGAATTTGCTCCAGTAACGCTCGCCTTGGTCTTCTCCTTCCAAATTTCTCTTGACTTATAAATCATTTTTGTCAGTCTCCTTTCATTCCTTCTCTCTACGTGCCCAAATCATCAAACCACACCTTTCTCTATTTTAGTCACTACATCTTTTATAACACTACCTTCTGGGTAACGAAACTGTCTATAAGATGTGAAGGTAACACATGGGACGAGGTAAAATATTATTTATTTGGTAAAGTAAGTTATATATAAGAAGAGCAAAAACACAATTATAATACAGGAAGCAAGAATAATATGGCGACTCCACTTTTTAGGATGCAAAACGATGAAAGTTATTTGCATGGTTGAGCATACCTGCCAGTTTTCGGAGACAACCTTTCTCTGCCTGCTGTGGTTAGAGAACTTAGCTGGGATGTGATGGTCTCATTTTGCGAGGACCTGATATCGCAGAAGGAGCTTGTGAGTGAGATGGAGGGCGAAGCACCTGTCATAGGGTGCACACGGGTAGCGAACGACCCTCTTCTGCCACCCTAGGGGTAGCTTTAGGGCAATAGGTGAGGGACATATTCCCCAATAGAGAGGTTTCGAGGGAGGACAGGTATGTCCCCCGAATGGATTGAGTGGAAGCGAGATTGATCATAGCGATAAAGAAGCCGATTGCGCCTCTCTTTCGCTTCATTCGCGCTTTCGCTTGCACCCTTGGTTCACGTGAAACGTGACAGTAAGTCCTGCTTTTTCATGCCTGCAGCCGGCAGCCATCGATATATAGTCCGTCCAGATATCATGTAGGTTTTAAAAAAATTATAGAACGATTCATTTTAATAAATTGTGTGGTTTAAGCCAGTGAAAGCCTAATCAGTATACAAAGGTTAAAAGAAACATATATTTACCTACACAATACTTAAGTGTGACAAGTAATCTAATTTGAATAAATTCAGTAACCCTACTTGGGACAGATTTCATCTATATGAAAAAGTTAAATCAGGTGTACAATTTATTAAATATTTTTTTATTACACACCTGCAAAACTAGTTTTAAGGAATGAAGGGGTCGAGGGATTCCGTGGCTATTAGCTAATAGGTTTCACTTTTTTCTAAATCGTTAATAAAATATTTTTTTATTTAATCACACAAATTAAAATATAGTTCTTTAAAGTTCTGAATGTTGAGCGAGAGTAACAATTGATGTGGACAAAATTTTTATTGTAAATTTTTCGCGAATAATTGAACTTTTGAAGAAAAAAAACGGTTCTTAAACAATTATAAATAACTTAAAATTTAACAAAATAATCAGTTGATTAAAACGACACAGAATGTCAAATGCCTGGCATGTGTTGTCATGCTCTATATTATCATAAGTTTTAGAGTCGCTCACTAATTTGCAGGTTAAGTAATACTATTCTCATATTCTTCATTATTATATTACATACTTTGAATGACTTAAAACACTATACTATCGTTGACACAAACTAAGAACTGTCACTAGGCGGATATTGCTTCATTCCCCTGTGCTACCCCTCTTATACCAAATGCCCCACTCAAAATAATCGCAAGTCTTCTTAAATTTGAGAATTTCCGGACTGCGTTAAACCGGATGTAGTACATGTAAACGTTTCATTGATATTAAAACCACAAATAAAACAATCATGATCGCTAACATAAATATGGCTTACTTCAGTTGTGTGGTACACTCGTGTTTTTATATTACGTTTTCGTAATAAAGTTTAACTGTAATACAGGATTATACTTGTAAAAAAATTTTGCGCAATGTGTTAAATGTATTTAGATTACTAATATCAGTCATCAAACAGGACATCATTACTTATTTCAATATAATATATATAGTTTACTACTCTAAAGCCTGATTCGATAAGCAATCGATTTTATTTACCAAGCCTCCACCCACTGTCGGCGTAATAATAAAATAAATCCGTAATAACGCGGCAACATCCGTTTTGATTAGAGGTACACTGAGTAATGACGTACAGATATGACATTGCGGATATTGTATAACAATGTCCTGGGGTGTTTAAAAAGGGTGGGTGCACACATATAATACGAAAATCGATGTAAATTTAAACACCAATCGTGATAATTATGAAAGAAGAGAACAGAGTTTTGACAAGAGATCTCTTTAAAGAGAATATCATTCTTTCTTTAGTAGACTGGTAAATATATTATCCGTTGAATCAACTACTAGTTGACATGATACCATAGTCTGAACTCGGGCAATCGGTATATTATATTGACTATTTGAACGGGTACATATCACGATGGCGATTTTTAATTTTTAATTTTTAATTTGATATTTCGACCCAGTTGCATGGATCTTTAAAAATTAAAAATTAAAAATCGCCATCGTGATATGTACCCGTTCAAATAGTCAATATGTTAATAAACCACGAAAATTTAAGTTTAAAACAATTAATCGGTATATTACCGAGTTTTACATCTTTTATTAAGAATCTCTTTCTTTTTAAGTCATAATGTGTAATATCTATTTCACTTTCCGGTAACTGCCATAACACAATATACGTAAGATAAGACCAAAAAATAGAAAACACAAAAAAATGAATCAGTTACAAAGTGACCGTTAGTAACGGTGAGTGTGTCGCGTCGAAGTTCGTTAAGTTTTTTTGTAGTATTTTATAAACTGTGAGTAATTCCTAGTGATTATTTGTATTTTTGATTATATAAGTCATGTGAATAACAATGAAAACCCCTTGAGGTAAGTTTTAATTTTTAAAATATGAGTCTATGAATACTAGACGGACTTTTATCATTATCTCAAAGTTTAGCATAACATGGCCCTACACCAGAGTCTTAATTTAATAAATGAAGGATAATATTGTATAGTTTAACAATTAGCAAACATAAAAATTATAACATTTGGTAATATTTCATGAACTTTAAAGTCCCAAGAACCACTTTAGCGTCATTCGACCCGCGGGGCATCCGACGCAAAAACGTCCGTGCGGGATCGGGGCAAACTACTATTATTTCCGTTAACCAAGCGCGGAAAGGACTGGGTTAAAAAAGAATCAGCAAGAAGCATATCAAGAAGAGAAGAGAATCAGCAAAGGTCTTTCATATGTATTACATAGGGAAAACATAATTTATTGATTACTGGATTTGCTTTTATAAAAAAATTAAAACCTCTAGAACCTTCAGATTTAAGGGACATATTAAAAACGTCCTATTTTAGGAGGCAGTTTTCAACATAAATGAGTACATTTATGATAAACGGATCAGTTTTGAACATTTCATAGCTGTCTAGGCCTTTTCTGTAACTTCTTTTTTGGGGGCTACGCTGGGGGCTAAAGAAATAACTTTTAATACCCCCTGGCTACCCCATATCAATGTATTTTTTCGATAGGAAATGCTTTACGCACTATGTCCGAAGTCTATACCTTCAACTTTCCATTAGTCTCTCGATAAGTAACTATCCTACCACTAGTTCGAAAGTGTGAGACCACCTGAAAGACAAAATACTCACTAAACTACATCGAGATCTGCGCCATCCTGAACCGGGGCATCAGAACTTTGATGGGGACACTACTTTCTGGGACCCCGGACATTAGCAATTATGGCAATTTAGAAAGACAGGAGATGCATAAAAGCGCGTTCCCGGCTCCCTGCTTTTCTTCTTCGGTCGGTTGTGGCCAATGCTGCGGTCTTCCTCTTCCTCTACGAAGTCTTCTTCTGTGAGAAGACGGTCTCACAAAAAGAGACGACCGTCCACCAGCCAATCTCGTTGTTGAGCATAGCGAGAGTTCCCCGGCAATCAGCGACATCAGTTTGGATTTCTTTTGTATCTCCATTAGTCTCTCGATAAGTAACAATTCTGCTACCAATTCGACTGTTATTTTTACCGAGAAGAAATTTACAAAAAATTCGGTAGTTACTATTTTTTAAATGTTTAAGAAGATTGCACAACAAACTCAGATAAATATTCATAAAAAATTCATTTGGTACTTAAAGTTTACGGGCGTTATAACATTGAATTATCACTTTTAAAAATATTAAATTTAAACAGCTAGCTAGTATGGTCGAAAATATATTTAATCCAGTGATCCGGATTTGTCTTATGTTAAAACGTAAAATTATTGGCGGATAGAACAATGATTATAGTAATTTTACGTTATAATCTTTGTGACTATTACTTCCTTATATTTGTCACGTATAATTTTTTTTAAACGTGTATTGGACTTATCACAAGGTTAAAAATAATTATTCTCATTAAACACGCATATAGTCAAAATATTATATATAAAAAACTAATTGAATGTATATGCAAAATATACGTGAATAAATTTGTATATAAAATATTATATTATATCTAAGTAGCCTTTGAAATACAGTAAAAAATGATGAATTAAGTTGTCATGTACTTTAAAACAAGGTCATATTACTTTAGGTTGGTAACAGAGTAGATGATTGATTTATGCGAAATAAAAATTGATAGAAACAAGTTTCGCTTTAAACTATTCCACTATGTACTAGAATAATTGTTGTCTGCATTCTACGTAACAAGTAGTATAAAAAAACAATTCCTACTAAAAACTGTATTAATATACGGTGTATTATTAAGTCTAGAAATGAAGAAGAAATATTTGAATTTGAGTGGATAAAAAACAATTTTATTAACGATTGAAATATTGAACAAGATGTAAAGTTAATAGTAGGTGTTTAAAAATACCAATCCTTTCCTTTTTTGTGAGGTTATTATCTCAAAAGGTATATTATAATGTAAAAGATTAGTGAAGCAATGAAAATGTTTGGACTTGATTCCAGTTGCACAAAGAAGTAATTGCACATTGTAACATACAAAACTATATTTAATGGAGTAACCGCTAAGTTTCTTGCCAGTTTCTTCTCAGTGGGATTAATTTTCCGAACCTCTGGTAGATTTGTTACAAATGGACAGACTACTGACTATAGAATAAAGAACATTGTGAATTTGAAAGCTAAATTTTTGGAAGCTAATTTTATTTTTTACATAGTAAACTTTTAGACAGTAAACTTAAATGTGTTTTAAGCACATTGAAGTCGAAATGTTCTATATTACATTTAAATAATATTATATTGTCGTTAAACAATATTAATCAATAGACGTATTCACCATTTCAGACAATATATTTTCGTCTTACATGATAAATTACATAAACGTAAAGCTGTAATAATAGTTGTAAAATTGTAAATAAAATTTGAAATTGATAAGTTTTGAAATAATAAGCTGTGGTAACATTATTTCAAAGGAAAAAAATATATATTCTCTGTAAAAATGATTTATAATAGTAATGGTAACTCGTTAATAATTATTAATTCTCTATTTTTGCATTCACAATGACATATTTGGTACAGTTACAAATAATATTTTATTAAGGGAATGTTTTAGAAAACTCTTAGCTTTCAAATATCAGGTATATGGTTTTTAAAAGAGGTTGATATTATATGGTGAAGTGATGAAGGAAATTACTTTATGGCTGAATTGAAATTTAGACAATTAAAAAACCATAACATGTGTTGAGTTTCTTGCAATGCTCGCTGAGCTGTCGTTAAATAAGATATTACTACAAAAGATTAAAATCACGCACGACAACTTTGTCAATACAGTGTGTGCAGGTGTTTATTGTTGAACAATTCATATAAATTATTTATTAAAATATAATGTTATTCAATAACTAGACCATTAGCCTCTTAGGAAAAGCGATACAATTTATATCTAGTTCACAGTATTGACTAACAAGATTCCAATGCTTTTTTTCAAATTCTTCGGATAATTTTATATGAGCAATTTTGTTTCTCATGAAGAAACGAAGGTGGTGATGATGATAAATAATATGAAATCCTACGCTCTGTACATTTTCCCTGCATCTTTATAATTGATACTATTAGCATCGGCCGACTTGCGTAACTGCAGAATATTTAGAGAGAGAGAGAGAGAGAGAGTTAGGCAGATAATAAATTGAATTTTCTTCTTCTTTCGTTAAACGGCTTTCAGGGAGTCAATAAATAAAAAAAAAATTACAAAAACGAAGTTGGCTGTCACCGACTTCAAATATAGCAATAATTATAAATACATCATATTGTAAATGTTTGAGAGAGTTTTAAGTAGTCCAATATTTTTTATTTCATTTTGCTTACGAGAGCTATAAAGAAGAATACGCAATTATTTTTCCCTTTTTTTACAAATAACTACTTTTACAAATTAATATGTAGAGCATATTAATTTGTAAAACGTGTTGCTCATATGAGACAGCGCCGTTTAAATGAAACAACTTTACATAGTGAAATTTACATTGCTACTGCCATACCCGGGATCGAACCCACAACCTTGCAGACCGGTTAATTTGACACCCTGCTATCACTAGTCCTTTATACGGTAATCAAGCTTATCACTATTACGCAAAAGTTCCCCTCCCCCCTCACTCTGCTACCACCGTTTCACACCTTGAGTAAATATTGCAATGCAGCGAAAAACGTAAGCGCATTGTAACTTGATTAGAGACAGTTAGATATTCTACCACTAATCACACCCTTACTGTAAGCCGTTGAGGAGTTCCATTGATCATCATATTTCACTAAGGCAATCACTTGACCATACCGATGCTACGGTAGGTGACTCAAATATCCGGATAGCCAATAAAAGATTCTGCCGATTATCGTTATTTGCTCCTAATAATTGAATAGTTCCGTCACGTATTCATGGATTCCATGACCAAAACCTAACCAAACTATCATTAAACAACCCTCGAAGTACATCCTTTCCAGTAAAAAATGAATCATCCAAATAGATTGGTGTGATATTGAGTTATTCATTTATTTGTCAAGCACATGCTTAATGCAAATTTAAGACTTATACGGCTTTACCAAGGATGCCATCATCAGAACTGGACCAAAAAAGCTCCTACGGGACCCTACAAGAAGCACCACCTTTCATATAAAATAACAATCATCAAGATCGGTTCACCCAGTCGAAAGTTATGAGGTATATGGTAATTAGCGACACTTAATTTTGATACAGTTATTGAAAATGTTCAATAACTAACAACTAATTGTATAGCGCTATCTACTGAAACTTCGCGTGAAATGTTTAAAGTTTTCTTTCTACATAATAAGTGAAAGAAGTTCGTATTAAATGTCCAAGGAATTGACTTTAAATTTTCTTTATATTACTTGTTATTAATTCCAATAATTGACTCATAACTCCTTTTGTATGTGACAAGTATACAATTACTTGAGAATAATGAAGATTCATAACAATTTTTTTCGATCGTTAAAGTGTAATTTTCATACGTGATTCATAAATTCCCCATAAGTCATTTAGCCGTAACTCTTAAATTAATACTTGTTTACCAGAAAAACACGGATGCGTAGGACAAAGTAAATTTTTCTTGTCTTATTACTGGGGTGTTCCCATACCGGATATTTCAGTGACTAATTAGTTTTAATTGGAATTGTTAAACAGAATATGAAGGCTTTTAAACGTCGAACTTCGTTTGTTAGCTCTTATATGAAGTGATTGATTGCTTTGATTTTGTGTTCTTGTGAGTATGGTTTTCGATCCGTCAAACTAATTAATGCTCCAAAGTTTAAACGTAATTATACCAATGATGAGTATTTCCAAAAATAGTCTGTAAACGGGCTGGTCGGGAAATTACAAACCATATAATACAGAAGTATTAATAAACCGTCAACGGAGACATAATTTTTTATCGTTGAAGGTTTTGCACTTGACTGTGAGTGGAATACGAAGTGAAGAGTCTCATCAATAAGCTAGCTAAAATTTTATTTTTAAATTCATTCATCAACCTAGCTCATGGTTTGTCTGAAATCTTTTTCAAATTACCTTCCTACATACATCAATAGCGAAATGTATTAATAAAATATATTAATTAGTTCATGTAAAATGTATTAAAAATTCATGTGATGGCCTTGAGGGATTGCCAAATTTCTGAAGTAAACAATATGCTATAAATCAATGCAAAAATATACCGTGTAGTATCTATTGTATAGGTAATTATCAAATTTATACAAATTCAGAAAGAGAACGTTGTAGTATAAAAGAAGATGTCGTGACTAAAATTGAGAAAGGTATGCTTAGATGGTTTGATTGCGTAGAGAGAATGAATGAAAGGAGACTGGTAAAAAGGAATTATAAGTCAAGTGTGAATGGTAAAGTTGTAAGGGGAAGACATTTTAAAAAAAGGGTCAGGTCAAGAGTACTCTAACCCGACGAACTTGTATAAAAGGTTTAATGAGAATGAAAGAAGCAAAGGTATGCAAGCATCGTGGCAAGTAGAAAGACGTGGTAGACGTGGAAGTAGAAAGACTCTGCCTACCCCTATGGGAATTAGGCGTGATGCTATGTATGTATGTATTATCGAATTAATAAAAGGTGGAAAGTGAGGCCTGCTCAATTATCGGCTTCGGGGTTTTCAGAGCAGAGACTCATCACGCTGCTCTAATATTGGTTGGCTGGCTATACGTATTTCCAAATTTGCCACATGTACATACATGCAGATTTCTTCTCGAAGTTACCTTTCGCTGACAAAAAATTATGTTTAATTTTAAATAAAATTATTGTTGACAAGAATCCTTACGTCCATCAACTTCTTCGTGGTTCGGTAATAAATCAGTTTTAATAGAATACCTTAGCGGTAATTATCAATAAACAAATAGGTTACCTGTTAGAAATAAGTGTATTTAATGTCCATTCTTGATACGCTATTAATTACATTGTGTTATGTAAAATTACGTACGTGTTCTTTATGTATAAATAGGCACCTACTGACTTAAGATCGAGGTAGGGTGGCGCGTGCGCTGCTTTAGCTTTAGAATACAAACATCTAATTGTGCTATCGCTGGGCCTCTAGGGTTGTAATGTTTATTCACATGCAATATTATCCTTAATGTTATTTTCGAAGTAAAAACTTCTTTATTCTTTGTTGGTATTGAACGAGACTGAGCTGCAACGCTTTACATTGCAACACTTCTTCGAATGAAGCAAAAGAAGCGATGCGAGCGAGTATTAGTCATCAATACATATATAAATCGGAGTACTTTTTCTGTGCGTATATATATGAAAGTAACATTTAAAATAAATCGGTACTTATATTTAATAATATCAATATGTGAATGTCTATTTCTCTGTCAGTCTGTCTGTGCGTTTGCTCCGATTTTGACGCGACTTTCACACGTAGATGGTGATGTCATATAGTTATGGAATTACGTGAGTAAAACGGCGTGGATCTGCTATTTATTTAATATTATAATAGTACTGACACATCATTGTTTCCAAAAAAATATACACAATTTGAATTATATTTATTGTAAATTCAAATTTAAAAAGAATTACACAGGATTTCTGGATTGTCAATTATAGTTTTTTCCAATTATTTCAATGAACGACTGACAATGATAATTAAGACGACGACTTAGAATCTAGAGTTACGAGGAGAAGTTACGAGGGTTCCTTCGCGCTCTGTTCTGTGAAGAGCCCTCAACAAACTCAGTCGGATGTCCTTTTTCTCATCATCATTACAATATAAAATTCTATTTCGATTAAAGCAATTCATTCACTCCCACGCTTTTTTATCTTCTAAGTAGTCCTTCAATTATAAAACTATTTCTTTAATTAGTTCTCTTTGAATAAAAGATTAAAATGATGAAGTGACATCTTTTTAACTTGTTGATGGAGTTTATTATGGGTTTATTGTCAATTTTAAGCAGCCTATTAGCTATGTCTATTTTATTTTTAATCTGGTGAGTCGACGCTTTTATTAACTTATAAAATGAAAAAAGTAGTTATAGTGGCATAATTACAGTAGTTGGACATAAGATGTCGCGGACTTTTTTGTAGATATTAATACGTTCTAAAATATTATAGAACATTTTATTATAATATCATCAATAGTTTCCACAGCGCACGTGATGATAGATTTCTTGTGACCAATTTTTTCACACCTTGAGTTATATTAATGCATTTTTATTAGGGATCCCTATTTTTTTAAGAAAGTAATGTAGCCAATGCCGTCTAGTGAAAATGCAGCTTTTTAATAGTGAAAATTTGAAATCGGTCCATTAGTTTTTGTATGAAAACGAAAACCTTATAATATTAGTTTAGATACAGTCTATTGTTTACTACAGTACACGTAACTTTCCTTACTTAAAAAAATCGATGTTTCACATCTGCCAGGCGTCCCGTGATGGATAGGTTTTCTTAAATTAGAACAGTAAGGACACATTATCATGCGGTAGGAATATAAATATTGTCGATAGTCGATAAATCGCATGCACTTCCCAGTTGGGCGCGGCCGATGTCACAACCCGGGCACGCGAACTCGTGTGCAGCCGAGCTTGTTTCGATCTTGTCATTGTGCTCGAATTGTTTCCACCATTTTTGCTCCCATTTCAGTTTTCCGTGTTGTAATTCTGGTATTTAGCTATTTTATTAGAACTTCACGATTTCTTGCCTAAATTAACAATGGAAAGGTTTTCAAATTGTACCTCATATATATACTGCCGCGTTTTTATTAATTTGTTTTGATGAGAACTAATTCAATTCAACTTATTTCTATACTTAAATTCATTTATTCGTAGATTATGTAACTATTTTTCAATTCTTACTATTAGCGTCTCATTGGTCTAGTGGTAGTATATTCGGCCACATTCATGAGGTCCCATGGGGTCGAGTCCCGGGTCGGGCCAATACAAAAATCGATATTGCGTTTTCTATTAAAGATATTTTCAATTTTTGCCCAAAGTTGGGGAGTTGGCGGTGTGATCCACCCCCGTGCCTCGGAGAGAACGTTAAGCCCGTTGGCCCTGCACCTGATCTCTCTCCGGCCCTGTTGGATTTCCGTCACATTGGCCTATGAGAGTGAAGAAATAGAAAGTGCACTTATGTACTATGCCTGGCAATCCGCAGTGTAGCAGTGTGGTGGGTCTCTCCTACGAGTGAGGAGGTCTGAGTCCATCACTAATATCAAATTTACACATATGTAATTATAATAAACCTATCTTGTATACGATTTGGCGAGAACTGTTAGAGTACTATGTATTGTTTTATAAATAAATAAATAAATCATTGATACTTTACACTCTCCATATATATATATTTGTCGGAGTGCAAGAGTCTGTGGATCGCTGGTCCGTGTGTAATAGTCTGTGGAACGCTGGCGCCATCTTTGTATTGGCGTGGGAGCACAGTCAATAAGTGGCAGTCCGGCCCGTCTATCGGGAGTTCTCGAGTGGCGGTCGGCTGGAGTGGTCGACTATTGAAACTTGTTCCTAGCTATTATTGTTAATGAGTTTTGTGTAAATTGATATCAGGGAACAATAAGTGATTGAACATTATAATCCGAGTTAATTAACAAAGTGTTTGATTGCACCAACACTACCCACGAACGCCCACAGTAAAAGAAATTAAATAATGGATCCCATTAATGACTATGTCGGCGGAGAACCCTACGCCCCTGTGCTTTATGCTTCTCTGTTCTCTCTTATTCTCCGACATATTAAATATAATTTCAAACACAATTTTATAAAATGTGTATATCTATAATGAAACATAATCGTAATTGCAAACAATACGGCATATATTGAAAGCTCACATTGCTCGAGTTTTTATAATATTCATTGTTATCTAGTGGTGGGTTACCACTATGAGAGTCAAAACCTAGCTTAGAGTTAAAAGCAATCGAAATCTAAATCAGCATCTGTAATTGATTTTCCTAAAAAGCTTTTGCTTCTAATTATTATTTAATTTTAATTTTTTTATAAAACTTATTAATTTAAATAGTCATAATATTATTGTTTAACGATGGCGTAAAAGGTTAGAATGGAAAAACTTGGCTGGTGAAAATATTTGGAAGGTAAAAAAGAGATATAAAAGAAAAAGAATGCTGTCAGAGGAATTTACAAAGACGAGCTAGAGATAACATGATAGGGGAAAAGCAAAATAATTATAATAAAGCGATATTGCAAAATATATTGTAAAATGCTGAGTTGGAGTTTTATTGGCGTGGCTGTCCCTACATTGTTTCTGCAAAATGTGTTGCATAATTTCCTAATAAATATTGAAAACAGTAACGTTTGAAAAAGCGATGTTACTATCTGTTTAATCTCTGCTCTGCTTTTGTACATACCAGCTAGTGCAGGCACCTACATTGTTTAAAAATTGATCAAGATAAAGACTACCGGTACTACCGAGCTGACTTGCTCTTGGAGAGTTCTATACAAATGCAAATAGCTGACCCGAAGTTCAATGCAGCATCCACATAAATAATTTATTCTATTAGAGTACTATTATATTTATTAATTTCGCCTATTCATTCGATATATTAATTTAATTTATATTTATATTTCGTTTCATTGATTTTTGACAATGAAAAGGAAATTATGAAAATGATTAAAATATGATTGAAATTGTAATAAATAAGTAAGTAAAATAAATTATTTGCAGAAAAATCTTTAGAGAAAATGACGCCCATCTAATCAATACAGTATTTCTTCTCCTATGACGTCAATTATTTTGTAGACTTTTCATTTAATGTAAAGTGTAGTCAAAGACAATTTTTTTAATGACGTATATGGGGAACTGCCTCAATGGTCTAGTGCTAGCATGTTTGACTACAGACGTGATATCCTGAGTTAGAGTCCTAGGTCGGGCCAATTCAAAATCGATATTGAGTTTTCTTAATATTTGCCCGAAGTTGGGAGTACCTCGGAGTGCACGTTAAGCCGTCGGTCCTGCGCCTAATTTGTCTCCGATCTTGTCGGTTTCACGTCAAATTGGACTATGAGAGTGAAGAAATAAAGAATGCACTTGTGTGTCCCTGCCAATTTGCAATAGAGCAGCGTGGTGGGTCTATGTACTTAAAACCCTCTCTCATATGAGTGAAGAGGCCTGTGACGAGTAGTGGGACGATAATGGGCTGCTACTTAACTTTTTTTACCTTACATGATGAGTGTGGGCTAATAGTGTAATAGAAGTAATTTAGAAGTTTATACATGAATAAACCATTAAAATTTCTAACCAGATTGTTAGACATTAAATATATAAAATGTTTGTTGTCTTTAAATTCTTCTATAACAAAATTGTAACAGAATGTTTTCACGTTTCTGTCTGAGAATAAATAATATTACAAAGTAATACTACAAACAGTTGTTGAGTAATCACGATAGGTACTAAGTAGAAAAATATTTTTATGATCGTTAATGACAATAATGAGAACGAATCACTGACAATCAAAGGACATCGCTTTTTATTGAGCTAATGATAAATAACTTAATCGAACGGGAGTTATATCCTATTTTTGTCGTTAATAGTGTAGAATTATATAATCGCAATTTTCATTTATAATAAATAATGTATTGATTTTGAACACTATAAAATGTTCGAAACTAGTGTAAATAAATATTTTAATAAACTCCGTTATATATGTTGTTTGTCAATAAATTAGTTTTTATTTATTTACAGGTGAGTATCTGGCTGTTGTATAAAGAGCAAAACGTAACGTAAAGTTTTGTTAATCAGGAAGTAAAGTGTAAGGATATATAATTTTGTTCTCTAAATCAATAAATATGAATTAAATAAAGTGCGTATAAAGTACACATGTGAGAACTGGAACTTCTTTGGCAAACTAATTTAAAGATTTTTTTTTATATTTATACAAATATCAAACTTTACATTACCGTAACTTAAAAGTGTCGAAAATTAAAGGAATTGTAAATAAAAATGCCACGTGTTTATTGTCAATAGTAGAAATTATTAATTAAATTTTATTTTTGAACTTATAATTAAAAAAAAGAATTTATGAAGTATTTTTATTTTATATGCTATGAAAAATATTGTATAAAATTATTAAATGACGAATGGCAAATTAAAATGCCATATGTTATTTGTAAATACAAAACTACCTAACCTTCAAACGATTTAGCTTAAAAAACGCAGCACTTCTTCGTGACACTAATCAGGCGTTTCATCCGTAAAAAATTTACCCGCATGCGCCTAAAGAAGTTTCACTTCAAAAAAAATGCTAATTTGTCAAATTTGCTTATTTTTCTCCATAATAATAGTCTAAAATAGTTTTAATCAACCTGTCCATTTAGAAAAATGTCATCTTAATCGATATAGTTATTTCGAAGGAGTTCAGTCACATCACAGATTTATAAATATAAAGAGTAAACCTGTATATAAATGGAGAAATAACACATTTTTTAAAGCAGTACGTATGATATCATGATACGAAGTAGTTGACATATGATTCGCAGTAATAACGGTGTAGTATTACGTATAAACAAGGATTACACATATTATTACTAATTTTTTTCTAATTGATACATTGTACCTTGATTTATATGTGTTTATTGCGTATTGATTCATTATTTCCTTTATTTCCTTACTAATTGCGCCTCTTAGGATAAAACTTTGTAATCACTATAGCATGCTACAGAAAGCGTTTCTGGTCTGGGAGCTGTTCCGGATTCGATTTCCAGCAAGTTTATTTTATAATTCATTTAGACTGGTGGGTAGTCTCGTCCGCGAACTTTTTCTGGGTTAAGCATATGCATATCAAGTTAGCCAAGTAAATTTGTATAAAGGATCTGTATTAATACCAAGCATCATCTAATACAAGTTATAACTTTATTAACGATTGAAAATTTGACAATAATATCTAGGCAGAGTGTAAACTGAAAATTTTTTAACATAACAACAACCGCCTATTTATTGGTTGGTTGGTTGGTTTGTTTTGAACAAACTATTCCATGCAAATAATATGCTCTAAAATGTCGTAAATAATTATGAATAGCGGAGTTATATATTTGGAGTCGGCGTTAGCCAAGGTAGGTGTGTCCCGCGTGTCCATTTGGCAGCTCACGCGCCGTTCACAACTACACGTATCGCTGCAGAAAAAAAATGGGACCCTACGATAAGCCGCACCTTTCATATAAAAAGAGAATCATCAAGATCGGTCCATCCAGTTGAAAGTTATGAGGTAACAAACATAAAAAGACGAATTCATAAGCTCCTCCTTTCCTTCAAGTCGGTTAAAAAAGGAATTAAATGACTCTGTTAGGACTCATTAGGATATAACAAATTTTTTACCCTTTTATAAGATTAATGTGTTACCATCTTAGTCATCACTTACCATTAGGTGACTCCAGTATTCCAGTGACTTGTATAAAATATATAGATTTCATTTCCACAGCCTTGGATCGGCCAACAAAGAAATATGATTAACGATATACTATTGCCATATTTGTTGTAGGCACGCTATGATATCCTCACTTATGGTCATAAGTGTTTTATTATTGTAAATGTATCTGTATTTAATTGTTTTATTGTAAAATAGATCACTAGAGTAAGATTTAATGTCTTATTACATGTAGTAATTCTTTGTGACCCGTGGGAGAGCGTAATCTTGATGATATTTAATATTTTTCTTTATTGCGTAAATCCGATAACTTGTAATGAGATTACAGGCGCTTTCTGTTTATTATGAATTTTGTAAAGTCGGTTTAACATTTATAGTTACTAAAACCCGATTAATTTCATAATAGAAATATAAATGTGCTTGCTTCCTATATTGATATTGGCTGCAATACTTTTTTCAATTACGTAAAAAGGTAAGTAGCAGCCCATTAACGTCCCACTAGTGGGCACTGGCCTCTTCACTCATATGATAGAGGGTTTTTAGAGCACAGACCCACGATGCTGCTCCACTGCGGATTGGCAGACACAATACACAAGTGTACTCTCTATTTCTTCACTCTCATAGACCACTGTGACGGGAACCCGACACGATCAGAGAGAGATCAGGCGCAGGACCAACGGCTTAACGTGCTCTCCGAGGCACGGGGGTGGAGAACACCGCCCACTTTACAACTTTGGATAAATATTGAGAAAAACTTAATAGAAAACTCAATATCGTTTTGAATTGGCCTGACCCGGGACTCAAACCCAGGACCTCATGTCTCAAGTCGAACATGCTATCCACTACACAAATGAGGTAGTTAATAATGTATTTCAGATTAAATAGCATTAATGATCAATCTTAAAGAGAGAGTAGGCGATTGGGAGGGAAATGAGAGTACATTTAATAATTAAAAGTAAAAGTAAGTAAGTAGCAGCCCGTTAACGTCCCACTGCTGGACACAGGCTTCCTCACTCATATAAGAGAGGGTTTTTAGAGGATGGACCCACCACGCTGCTACACTGCGGATTCGCAGGCATAGTACACAAGCGGACTTTCTATTCCTTCACTTTCATAGTCCAATGTGATGGGAATCCGACCGGAGAGAGATTATGCACAGGACCAATGGCTGACGTGCTCCAATTTCCCAGTTTCGGGCAAATATTGACAAAATCTTAATAGAAAACTCAATATCTATTTTTTAAATTGCCCCGACGTGGGACCCGAACCCAGAACCTCATGTATGTAGTCCAACACGCTAACCACTAGACCAATGAAGGTAATTACTATTTATTATTTATTTATTGGGCTCTGTTATAAAAGATGGTAAACTTTTTCAGAAATTGCCAATTTCCTGGGTGAGTCACTGCTGTTCAGGACCTTGACATATGCAAGTTACTGTATGTCTTAATGGATGTCATAAAAGTGGCCCATAAATATATTAATTACAAACAAGGCTGTTTATGCTATGTAACTTCAAAGAGTTTAAGTTCATTAAAGATAATATTTGATTATTTTAGTTACGGATTATCCAAACGAATACCATTATTTATAATACATGTTTAGAGATTTTCAAGATTTCTGAGTAAATGTTGGATATTCTTATATTCTAATATGTTGGATGTTCTCTATACAGGTCTTCTAGCTTCAACTTTTTTAAAAGTTTAATAAAAAGGTGATCAAATTTCAACAAAATTTGTAACTTATTTGAAGAGTTTTCAGTAAATAGTATTTTAGGTGGGTTAAAAACTACACATTGTTTTACTATCAATTTAAGAAGTTAAGTTTGGGGAAGAATACGCTTCTCAAACGATTATATAAGATAACGTTATAAAGTTATAAATGTTTGTTGTATGTTATGACCTTGATGGTTCCGTTGGCGCATTGGTGCGAGTACTGGCTTTACTAACAAAGGTCCCAGGATCGATTTCCTGCAGGGTGAATTTAGAAAATTGAGTTTTAGACGGATGGGACGCTTCGGTCGTGGCTAGTTATCGCCCTACCAGCAAAGGCGTACCGCCAAGCAAAGAGACATGTGTTCCGATACGTTGCTGTGTAGAAACCATAAGAGGTGAATAGCCTCTTACCAAAAAGAGCGCTTCCACCTCAAACTGTACCATCACTTACCGTCATGTGTGATCACAATCACCGTCAACAATAAATAAATAAAACGTACTTGTTACTTTACGGTAGATGAAGAAAAAACAACTGGTGACTTTTGACTGTAAGTAAATTTAGGATCAGCTACAATAATCTATATTTATCATTAAAAGGGAAATAATAACATATGGTTTAGCATGTCAGCGCATTATGCAATTAGACATAACTTACTAAGTACTATTGCATATTATTTTTTAACTTTGAATGTCTTTGACTTTTCTTGGCGTCACTTGCGAAACGATGCGAGTACTTCTGTCGCTTTTAGATATCCAGTCTTCGAAAATAGTATTTTTACGCGTTTAGGTCTAAACTACGGGGGGTTTCTGCCGTGGCTAATAACCACAACACCAGGAAAAACGAGGTGCTAAGCAAATATTTGCACTACGGTACAATGCTCTGTAGAAAAAATTAAGAGTCTAATTAGTACTTTCTGGGTTAACGTGATGCCACCGTAAACTGTACCACTTACCATTATGTAAAATGACAATTTTTAATTTTTTAGTCACAGAAAAATCTCCGTAAATAAGTACGTAAAATGTGACAAAATTCAATTCAGATGCTTACTCTCAATTCGATGTGGCATGCCATCGGTTGGGATCTTAAATATGGCTTCACGCAATCCATCTCATAGAACTTAGATAAAAAGCATTCTAGGACGGAAAAGTAAAAAATTCATCTGAGGATAGACAAGCCAAGGAAAACATTAAAATAAATCGATGGCCAAAACATGCGGCTAGTGCCTCTTTAGGAGGAATACACGACAAATATTGCGTGTTACATATATTTAACATAGTGTTAAGGTGACATGATCGTGTCTCACTTCTTCTTGGGACATTTTTTTGCTATTAGCAATCTGTCGCGAAGAGACGTAATTAAAATTTGCTCGCCATGAAATAATATTTTTAGCTTTATTAAAATTCTTTATCTTAATTTGATATAGTCAAGTTTTGTAGATTTTTGCAAGCAAATCTGGTTCAATTTGGCAGGTATAGTTGCCACTACATAACTAAAAACCTATAAAGGTCGTCTCACTCCTTAGCCCAGGTTTCTTCACATATAAGAAAGACGGTTTTGTGTGTTTAGATACACCACCCTGATTCAATGGCTATACCTTCAGATTACACAGGTTTCCTCACGAAAAACAACCAATGACTCTCTCGACGAGAGTTCACAGACAATCATGATTCTTTGATACAAATAAACTTGAAGCTTACTTAAAATATCTAAATAAATGGTAATCTTTATTAGCCATAATAATGAAGGTTATCTACCAGTGATATTCTTATCAAAATGAACCCAGATGTTATAAAAATTAACCCTAACAAATATACAGAGAAATGAAAATTACAAAATTACATTTTTGGTATAAGTACTATACATTTCAATTTAAGAAATTGTACAGCATATTTGAACTGTCTAAGGTTTTCCACATATATCCAATGCACAACTGATGATGATACAAAAGAACCCACAACAAACTCAGTCCTTTAAAACAACAACCATATGGTTTTAGTAAGCTACTGTACCATTTAATTTTAACTTGTAGTTTAGTTATCAGTTAAATCAATTTCGTTTTAATGTCTTGACAAAGTTACGTCATACAAAAGAAACGAATGATTACGAGGGTTCTTTTTATTATAGCTCCCACGTCCTATTGATTTATAACACAAGTGCAATGAAAGTAATTAACTTTCCATTGGACACTACGCAATTTAACCGACGTTAAGTGCTTGAATTTTGGTTTACATTAAAAATATAATCAAAATGTTTCATATTTTATACATTATTATAACATATTCTGTATTTAATATTCCATTTTCTACTATTACTTCACTCTTCTGTAAATATATCTTGTTAAAATTACTGATTAAGAATATTTTCTTTTCACCTAATTTCTTGTTCATAAACTTGAAGTGTTAATACAGTTTTTTTTATTAATTTCATTTCATAATGGGTACGTGTAGCGTGAAAATCTACTTTTTTACTGCTGGACAGAGTAGCACTGTAAACTCACCCGATGGTAAGTGATGATACAGTCTAAGATAGACGTGGACAGAGGTAATTTACCGTTATGGTTTTTAGACAGCGTTGTAATGCAAATGTTATGCCTGGCGGTACGATTTTGTTGGTAGAGTCGTGTTGAGGCACGATTCACGACCTAGCTCCAATTTGAAAATCCAATTTAATGTCCGGGTATTGAACTCGGGACTAAAAAGAGAATAATTGCACAAATGCGCCACTGAGGCCGTCAAAATACTATAAAAAGCCTCACTTACCAAAAGTAGTGAGGTTAGTCTTATCCCCAAGCCATGATTCCTATGAGTATAATCCTGTGTATCGGTGATACCTTAGTAGTGTGTTATTTATAATTAGCAGCACTTTAACAACCCACTGTTGGTGTTGGGCACAGGCTTTCTCACTCATACGAGGGAAGGTTATTAGAGTATAGATCCACCACGCTGATCCACTGCGAGTTGTCAGGCATAGTACACAAGTGCACTCTCTATTCCTTCACTCTCATAGTCTGACGTGACGGGATTCCGACATGACTGGAGAGGGATCAGTCACATGACCAACGGCTTAACGTGCTATCCGAGTCACGGGGGTGGTTCACACCGCCAACTTCCCAACTTCGGGCAAATATTGAGAAAATCTTAATAGAGAACTCAGGACCCCATATCTATATCCGAACATGCTAACCACTAGACTAATAAGGCAGTTTGAATTTAAAGATATATCTCACATTCGACACTTAAATGTATCAAATTTCATGCAAAATATAAATTCACTCATTAATTTTTATTCTCGCTATCGTTTAATATTAGAAAGAATTATAATCGATTTAATTATTTATAATTAAAATCCACATTCCCACGAGATCAGCAAATGAATAAACATCTCTATATGGTGAGTGGGTCGTAATTAGTGCAATGAAAAAGTTAATCTATAAAGTCGATGGTATTAGAACTTTTTATTCACGGATTCTCTCGATCGAGGAACGTTTCTGAGAAGCTGATTTCATAATGTGTGACATATGCCATAAAAATGTGACCTTTGTAATTAAAAATTACACAGACCCTTTGCGTAAAGTGAAGAATTACATAAACGAGAGCACATATTTAATTATTATTCAATTTATTCGTACGTAGTACAAATAAAGGATAAAATAATGCAGTTTTTAAATGCAACTCATAGTAGTATATGAGATTTATGTTTTTTGTAGAAATTCGTTGCATAAAACACAAGGTTGCATAATGAATGTTATAATAAATTCAATTACATTATTAATTTTAATTAGACATTACTAGGGTGACATAGAAAATAATGTTTCAGTATATCTAAACTTGTACTATAAAAAAAATTAAGTGTGTGCGAACAAAGCACACATTTCAGAAGTGAATCTTCTTTACCAAACAAATACTTGTTTGTATACTTACACAAATCTAAAACTTTAGATTTCCGAGACTAAGAGGGTGGGAAAAAGAAAGATATGTTACTAATTTAATTGTCATTAAAATATTAAAAGTGTCGAAAATTAATACAAATAATTTATTGAAATCTCAAATGACGAATTGTAAATAAAAATGCTACGTTAAAATTTAGAAAAGGGAATTATTTTACATTTAATACTTTATTAAATGACGAGTGGCAAATTAATATGCCACATGTTATTTGTAAATATTAAAACTACCTTACCTTCAAACGAGTTAGCATACAAAGCGTTGCACGTATTCGTGACGCTAATCACGCGTTTCATCCGTAAAAATTTTAACTCATGCACCAAAAGAAGTTTCACTTCAAAAATATTGATTTTATAACGTTAATTGTACAAAATAAAAATCCTGTTAAGAACATGCTATAAATTCATCTTGATCTTGGTAACACTACGAAACATTCATCATCAGACTATATAAAGCGTATTAAATTTAAATTCAAGTACGAATTAAATTACTGATAATTGTTATCTATTAGCATTTAGTCGCAGAATTATTACTTCTTAAGTCTTTTAACATCCGGTTGATGCGACATTTTCTAAATTCTTTTAAACATATTTTCCATACGCAAACTTGCAGCTAGACAGGCGCAAAACTAATTTAAATATTTTAGGGAAAAATTATTTAAAATATTACGTTTTGTATTGTTTTTTTTCTCCAAGAGAATGGAATAATTACATTTTGTAGTAATTTTTAACTAAATAGTATAGTAGATATTATATTATCAACTATCAAGTTTTCACAAATTATTTTTGGTAAGTTTTTGAAACCTTTTAAACCAAAAAGTCAACACTTACAATTAATAATAATACTATCAACTCATACTTTTACAATAAAAATGTAGTGGAATAGTTTATAACTTTAGATGGTAAAAGTGATATACATAATTGTAAAAAGAAAATGTTTTTTTTAATTGCTGACAGTTTAGCGCTTGACTGTGGTCTCACCTGATGGTAAATGATGATACAGTCTAAGACGGAGGCGCGCTAATCTGGTAAGAGGCGATATAATCCTTATGGTTTCCACACAATATCGTACCGGAACACAAATCTCTTTGTTTGGCGGTACGTCTTTGCTGGTAGGGTAGTAACTAGCCGCGGCCGAAGTCTCCCATAAGTCTAGACTCAGACAAACTAGAAAATGCAATTTCCTAAATTCGTCCTACCCGGGATAGAACCCGGGAGCTCCGTTAGCAAAGCGAATACTCGCACCACTGCGCTAGCGAGGCCATCATAAATATATCTTAATTATGTAATCAAGTAAAAATGAAACAAAAGGCTTTTTTTGTTCCTAAGTAAATAATATATTTATTAAATACGCTACTACATGGTATAAAAAAGGAAACCGACGTTGTTATGCTACGTCAGCTTAAGTGAGTGAGGGATTCCAAAGGATGGAAAAGGAGTGGAAAATCATCTTTTTACCGACGATGTATTAGCAATTCTACTTGTATTGTCATCCAAATATTTAAGGCATTTGCTTTAGGTAACCCTAAGCTCATTTAGGGGTTTATTTTTATACAAAAATATACTTTTGAGGCTAAGTTGTTTTGATCACAATGAAGGGATGATCTTGTCTGTCACCACGATCCATAAACGGTGATCACAGTAGATTAAAAGCGTCTGAATATATAGCGAGTGAATAATGTATTGTAAAATGAAGTAGTCAAAATGTTTGTCTTATGTCTGCTATGCCATAATAAAGAGGATATCAAGTATGGAACTCTCTATTTACGAGAATAATTAGTAACTGACAGTAATTAAAGTCATTTGAATATCCGATTTACAGGTATTTGTCTACCATATGTTAGCTTTTTTATATAAATTTAATTTTGTCGTGAGAATTAGTTATCCTATTAAAGTGGCAAATAATCAAGATTTTGTATACTTGAATAATTTTTCAACAGGAAACTCAATATACTTGAAATTCCCATTCCCGGAAAAAGTAGTTTTGATATTGTTATTGAATATAAAAAAAATAATAATTTCGGCTTTTTTTCTGAACAAAATAATGACGGCCATATACACATAAGTAAAAAAAATAAAAGTACAAGCGTACAAAGTACACACGTCAGAAGTGAAACTTTTTTGGCAAAGTAATTTTAAAGTCTTGTTTATATTTATACAAATCTGAAACTTTACATTTCTGTGACTTAGAGAGAGTGAAACAGGAAGATATGTTAGGAATTTCATTGTCATTAAAATAATAAAAGAGTCGAAAATTAATATAAATAATTTATTGCAATCTCAAACGACGACTTGTAAATAAAAATACCACGTGTTTTTTGTCAATAATAGAAACGATTAATTAAATTTTGTGTTTGAATTTAAACTTTAGAAAAGAGAACCTATGAAATATTTTTATTTTATGAAAAATAGTATATTAAATGATTAAATGAGTAGTGGCAAAATAAATTGCCACATATTATTTGTAAATATTAAAACTACCTAACCTTCAAACGAATTAGAATAAAAAACGTTGCACATCTTCGTATCTTTAATCACGCGTTTCATCTGAATTTTTTTTATCGTCATTCGACTAAAAAAGTTTTATTTCACATATATCTGAAGTGGGAATTCATAAACAGAAACCCAGAAACAATTAAAACACACAACTGTGTTAGATAATTGTATCCCCATTGTAATTTGAATAAACAGGGCACATAAATAAATTTTATTATAATAATCCGTATATGGTTAGATGATCTTAAAGCCATCTTTAGACGACAAAATAGAGAGCGATGCGGACAGTAACAATAAATTGTACTAATCCTAACTAAGTGGTTCATTCAATTGAAACGTTGCGAAAATGCCCCTTGTTGCGTTACAAATTGTGCGGGTTGGCGAAACGTAAGAAAGGGGGAAATCTAAACACAGCGTGTGTTTCTAATTTAGAGAATAGCCGGTACAACTATTCGGGTTAGGTAATCTATTCAGCGGTATTTATATGTAGCCTTTCCATGTTATTTTTTTAATTGCCGATAGTTTAGCGCTGAAGGTAAGCGATGACAGAGGATATCCTAGAGGAGAAACCGTCAGATATGTCGTATTGCATATTATTTGCACCAGATTGTAGCCTGCTTGCCGTATATGTGGGGCGGCCGTCGACACTGCGCACCACACAGTAGCAAATTGTCAGGCTTGGGGACCCCAGCGTCACATCTTGACATCGCTGATTGGGAGTGATCTTTCAATTTGGAGAGCAGTGACGTCCTTCTGTAGAAATAGGTACTAAGCAGGCAAAGGGAGGTTATGGCCCCATATGTAACTGTTTATCTGTTATAAATTTAATTACTTTTTAAAACTTTTTAAAGGGCAATTAAAAACCTTTTACTTCGTTTGAATATTTCTACATAACATTATAAAAGGTTGTGAAGATATTTAGGTGACGTAAGGTTGAATTAACTACAAATTTAACTTTGGTTTTCCTTATAATTTAAAATATGTTTTAGACATGCAGAAAATGATGTTGAAATAAAATCTGCGCTTACTTTTTATTAGTGATATTGGTTTTTAATGAACATAATGGGCGTCATACCGAAACGAAGAGAGAGATATATACATATATATAGAGAGACTAACGAGGACTACAAAAAAGACCACCACATACAATACGAGAAATGCCAACAGTATTTTGAATTAGAATTTCGTTGAAAATGTCATCTAAAAATTTATTACGATAAAACAATTTGTAATGACTTTGTATGTACCACAAAAATGCTTACAAAACCGATTTCTTTCTTCATTTTTTCGCTCCACTTTAAATTTTTTGGTGTATATGATACTAACAGGATACATTATATCGTAAAAGTAAGTAAAAAACGTTTAAATTTAACAAGGTTACTGAATATCGAAGATGTCGTTCCCACGCGAAACGTTTTTGTCGCTTATAAGTATCGACACAGTGTTAATTGATAATTTCCACTCATAATTACATAATTGCAGCAAAATGTAAAACTATAATTGTAAATTGTTACAACTGAAATATTGAAAAATATTTAAAATTTGTCGTGATTGTGTGACGCATTGACATGTTGTAAAGTGAAACATGAATGTATATTTGTGCATTCCTGCCGAAATTTTTATTTGATAATAAACGTAGAATCCAATGATATGACTATATATATTTATATACTGTTTAATGTACACAAATTAAACGATACAAAATAGTCAAAGAGATAAGAACAAATAACGAGGTAAAATTATGTACAAAGGCGCTTGTAGCGATCTCCTCCAGACAACCTTTGAATCTTAGAAACATTATCATCATAAGGTAAGTGTAAAACCATAAAACCAAATAAAAAAATATACCTATTTTATTAATAACATAACTACATACATTACATAATATTATAATAGACTTGCACATTATATATCCACTACCAATAAACAAACATAGATGTTGTTGATAGGTCAATATTTAAAAAATGTGATCACACGTTAGTCAGATATGAAACAATCTGATTTTCCTATTTAAAATGCATTGCAAACAACTATGACGATTACAACAATCCGATAAATAAATATCTTTTTATTGCCGATAGCGCTTGATTGTGATTACATCTGATGCTAAGTGATAATACAGTCTAAGATGTAAACGTGCTAATCTGGTAAGAGGCAATATCTCTTGTGGTTTCTATATAGCATCGTACTGGGAGACAAAAACTTTTGCCTGGTGGTACGTTTTTGCTGGTAGCGTGGCAACTAGCCACGTCAGAAGCCTCCCATCAGGCCATTGTCAGGCAAATTAGAAAATGCAAGGAACTAACCGCTGCTGTGAAAGCAAATACTCGCACTAATGCGCCAGCCTGAAATAAAGTCTTTTTTATTTATATACCGTTATAATGCTTTAATTTTCGACTACTGTCATGAGGTCCTGGGTTCGAGTCCCGGGTCGGGCTAATTCAAAAATCAATATTAAGTTTTCTATTAAGATTTTCTCAATATTTGCCTGAAGTTCGGAAGTTGGCGGTGTGATCCACCCCCGTGCTTCGGAGAGCACGTTAAGCCGCCGGTCCTGCGTCTGAACTCTCTCCGGTCGTGTCGAGTTCCCGTCACATCGGACTATGAGAGTGAAGGAATAGAGAGAGCACTTGTGTACTATGCCTGCCAATCCGCAGTGGAGCAGCGTGGTGGGTCTATGCTCTAAAAACCCTCGCTCCTCGGAGTGAAGAGGCCTGTGCCCAGCAGTGGGACGTTAAAGAGCTGCTACTTACTTACTTTTTATAATACTTTATCGCACAAAATGAAGTAAACGGGCGTTACAGTATTAGCATCGTTAACCTGAGCGTGACGGTTTGGTTATGTTTACTGTTTCTATACAAACCATGCTTTTACCGCACCGAGCTCGTATACCTTTAAACTTCTATAACTTTCGTATACGGCGCATATATATTGAGCTACGAAGATTGTTTTTATATTGATAAAAACATTTGCTCTATAAAATAAAACATACATTTTTATTTCTAATCAAGTCATTTTATATTTGTAATGTTTCACACCTACCAGACATTGCGTGATAGCTCAATTTTAATTAAATAATAAGAGTCGTATTTATTCAATCTTTATATAAAAATCGCTGTATAATTGTACAAAAAACGTTACAATTAATTAATTTCGGATGCACATGACAGTCAATATAACTGTGTTCCTGTTTGCAGTGGCTAGACATTTTGTAACGTTATACGCATGAATCATTATAATTTCAAATTCAGCACGGCCATATTCAAATGAGAAATTGCGTAGATGTCGCAGGCGATGATTAGCGAGACTGAGTAGGCTTCCTATAACAGACACAGTATTATCCAATTATGGATATGTGACTTAAGATTTTACTATTAAGACAGTGATATTCATACCTCTGCATATTAACTAAATAATATTTAAAAAAAAAAACATGCTTTTATAGCAAACGAAAATATTTTTTTATAATAATTTATAACCAGAATCATTTAATTCTGAGTGAAAGCCGTGAGGTTCTTGACATATTAAAGGTTACAATTATTCTATTAGCAGCTGTCTATAAAAGCAGAGTTATGGGAATGTTGTGAAATTCTCCTCACGCTTTTCTGAATTAAACGATTCTGTTTATAACATATTATTAAAAATTAGTTTCTAGCTCTTACTTCGGTACGCTATAAAAGCGTGTTTTTTTTAGATTTTTTTTATACTATTTTCTGGTACGATTTAGTAATTTTCCACACATCTAGTTAATTAAAGTTCCGGTGGTGTTTATATAATTAATTATCGTTATTTGTATATTGAACAATAAAGTACTTTATAATTAAAAATCTTTTGATTGTATTGAAAATACTCAACGATAATAATCTAAAACAGCTTTACTCGACTTATCCGAGACGGCACTACGCGAACTAGCTCTGTCCTTTTCACTCCTTCATAGAGGATCTATGAAAAGAATATATTAATACTGGCATCCCTAACAAGGATAATGGGAAATTGTTAACGAATTATTGCATTGTCATTGGCACTTAATACGTATGCAAAGTTTCGAATTAATTAGAGTTCTGGAGATAGCTAAAAATTGCGCTCAAAGATTCCGTTACATAGTTACACACATACAGCCCAAGCTAATAAAAGCGTTTTAAATACAAAGTCTTCCACCTGGTCTGTCTTTTTACATGTGTGTCTCTAGAATGATTACAGCAACGATCCCGCGTAAGTAACGAGAAAACAATTATTTAAGTTGAATTAAATGAAAATCAGTTACGAACAATTGAAACGAATATATGTACGTGTTAGTATTAAATAGTAATAGCTGAACTACCTCTCTTCTAACAGACATCAACTTTAAATTGTAGGATATATAAATGAACGAAATGTAAATAGAAACATTTTCCCTCTAGATCAAAGTCGGACAAATTTGTATCATCATGGTCATTTTCTAACAAAAATTTTATCCCAATGTAACAAAATGTTTTCATGTTAGGTAATGTTAGAAAGCGTTTCTAAACAAAATTGTTACCCTATGCCATGTTTATAAGTGCTATAAATGTTTGTAACATTTCTATCAACGTAGGAGAACTCAAAACATCTAGCAATTTCTAACAGTGGCAGCACCATTATATCGCTCTTTACAAGCAAAATTAGATTTTTTTTATTGCTAACAGTTTAGAGCTTATCTGTGATCTCACCTGATGGTAAATCATGATACAGTCTAAGATGGAAGCGCGCTAATCCGGAAAGAGGCGATATAACCCTTACGGTTTTTACAGAGCATCGTACCGGAAGACAAATCTCTTTGTTTGGCGGTACGTCTTTGCTAGTAGGGAGGTAACTATTTTGGCGGTAGGGTTATTTTATTGCCTACCTCCTATATTAATTTCGGCCTTTTTTTTAGCCTAAGGTTGTCTGAAATTAATTGTATATTATTATTGTAGACGTGCAATAAAGTGTATAAATAAATAAACAACTAGCCACAGCCGAAGCCTCAAAATACAATTTCCTAAATTCGTCATACCGATGATCGAACCCGGGACCTCTGCTAGCCAGCGAGGACCGTCAAAATTAGATAGATATATTCGAACCAATAGTAGAAACGTCCGTCGTCAAGTTCATATATTATTGTGTTAATTAACATTTTTATTGTTTTTAAATTTGTATCATAACTGTGTCACTTCGTTTATTATTCTTTGACTCATATATTATGTATCTAATTACGAGAAGCTGCAGGCAGTGTATAAATGAAATCCGGATTAATCTTTATACTAAATTTTTTACAAGTTAATTACAAATTGTAATTCCTAAATCTAGCTTATAACTAAGAGTCTAGGCCGATCTGTGGTCCTAGATCATCTGTTTGTTTAATTGTCACGTCTCACGTCCGTTCCCAAGTAATATGATACGCAAGCGCAGCAAGATGAGCAGGGCTGGCGCTCACGTAACACCGTAGGGCTGCCGTAACAAGCTTCATCATTACAAACCCGTTATTGATGTTTATGTTATGTCATATTTTGTTTCTTGTCCTTTATGTGTCTATAACCTTATATCTATGTATATATAAGAGATATCCAGATATCTATTTACTCATCACGATATCTCTGGAACCATAAGGCGTAGAGACTTGAATTTTGGTAGGATATAGGTTCACACCGGCATATTTAGCGAAACATAAAAATATTTGATATCAGTATCATACTCGTATAAGGTCATGATATTGATATCAAACCTTTATAATTTTTTTTATGTTCCGCTAAATATGCTGGTGTGTATATTTATTTATATTTCTTTTTCCTAAATTAATGAAAATGCTACCCAAAAAACATACTACCCAGATGAAGTTGAGGGTTTAGCTAGTATATATATATTAATGGCTTGTTTAGCGAATATCGCTATGATACGATAAGGATACCTGTTGTACCCTGCGTTTTAAGGATAAGCGTTTTTCGTTTTCGACTCCAACGTTAGATATACAAAAGTATGAAATCTAAACTAATATTATAACGAGGAAATATTTGTGTTTTTGTATATATGTATGTAACATTTTCAAATAAAAACTAGTGAACCGATTTCAAATATGTTTTCACCATTAGAAAGTTGCAGTTTTACTGAGCGACTTAGGCTATATTACTTTCTCAAAAACCCAAAAAAATTGGTCACAAAAAGTCTGCCGCCACATGCGCTGAGGAGACTATGGATGTCTATCATCACAGGAAAATGTTCTACAAAATTATAGAATGTATTAATATTTACAAAAAAGTCAGGGATACCATAGGTCTAACTACTGTAGTTGTACCACAATAACTACTATTTTACATTTTAAAAGTTAAAACTACCGATAACAACAAACCATATTATTCGTGTTAATGCTTATCCAATTAAATGATATTTTATTAAAGACCGTTTCTGTACATGTAAAATACTTTTTAATTTATTAAACTCGGACATTCCATTCAAAAGATATAACGAATTTAAAAATAGCAATCCGATGAAAATTGTAGCGATCCTTATAACAAGGCCTACGACTGGTGAGTTAGCTCATATTCCAAGGATACCAATGATACCCACCGATATATTGTATTTATTTTTATCATGCCAAAAATTATTGAAGCAATTGAAAAAAAATCTTTCGTTACCTCCGATAAATCCAGAATTTTTTAATACCTGTAGATTATTTTTAAATTTGCATATGTCGGACACTGTACGATAATTATGTCATGAATTATAAATGTATTAGTTAGATATATATTCGTTGTACAGTAAAATCTGAATATTGATTAAATAAATCTACAGTCCAACTTTCCACACCACGAGATCGGTACTTACGCGTGTGAAACCGCGGGGCACTGCTATTAATTAAATAAACACTCAAAAACACTCATTCATTCTCACATATCTATATAACATCCACTAACTCTCCATTAATAACATACAGAGGGATTATCTCAGTTGTTTTTATATTTTGTATTTTAGTTTTTAGATTTATACCGTGCTTTTCATTGTATTTTATTTTGAATTCTTAATCTCTACTAAGCTGTGTAAAATCTATAATATAAAAATCGTATAATGTGTTGGTAAGCGCATAACTTAACTACGTATGGACTAATTTTTCTATTTCTTGTTTTTTAATGTTCGTTGAAGTCCAAGGATGGTTTTACGGCGAGAAAAATTCGAATAATTGCCGGGAAAACCCTAAAAATAGCCTCTTTCTTTTCCTATACAAACGTTTTATAAATAAAATATAGAGTCAACGATTCCCAGAGGGTGCTTAGTCAGATAACCTGTCCGGTTACTAGCTAAGCACGCGGGTAAGCGACCCCGGGTGCCTCGAGCTGTTACTACCGCTACAATTTATCCCCTCCGCGGTAGAAATATCCTATCCCCAACCCAAATACCCCCCCAAAACTCCTATCTGACTATCATTTCCTATTTATAACATCCCACACCGATAAATGGCGGTATATCCATTCCCCGCTGACCTAAATACTAGAGACCGATAACGGGGAGCAGCGTTATCGGTGCGAGAGGGTCAGCACTGCGATCACCGACCCGCCTGCCAAGCGTGGTGATTATTGGCAAAACCAGAAATGAAAATCACAAGGCAGCAACGGCCCCCAGTCCCCGGCAGCCCCGCTATTCCTAGCTCTGGCAGCGGTTATGGTAACGGCGGGGCAGGGGGTGCTAAGAATCTCCGGAAGAGATTCCGCTGCCAACCCCGACGACTTGACCTGGCAACATACAACGCACGCACTTTGAGGACCGACGAAAAGATCTTCGAACTGGAAGAAGCAGTAAACAAGTTACACTGGGATATTATAGGATTGTCGGAAGTCCGTAGAGAGGGGGAGGACACGATAATCCTCAAATCCGGTAACTTGTTCTACTACCGGGAGGGCGAACACCAGTCCCAAGGTGGTGTCGGGTTCCTCGTCCACAAATCTCTCGTCAACAGCGTTGTAGAAGTTAACAGCGTGTCCAACAGGGTAGCGTACCTGATACTCAGAATTACCAAACGGTATTCGTTGAAGGTCATCCAGGTTTACGCACCCACATCATCGCATCCAGATGATGATGTAGAGGTTATGTATGAGGACATTTCCAAAGCCATGCATACCTCTAGGACCTTCTACAACGTTGTTATGGGTGATTTCAACGCAAAACTCGGCGAACGAAGCGGGGCAGAGTTGAGAGTGGGGCAATTTGGGTATGGGCAACGGAACCAGAGGGGACAGATGCTCGCTGATTTCATGGAAAAGGAGGGACTCTATATGATGAACTCTTTTTTCAAGAAACAGCCGCTCCGAAAATGGACCTGGCTGAGTCCTGATGGTTCCACGAGAAACGAGATTGACTTCATCATGTCTACGAAACGGAACATATTCAATGATGTCTCTGTGATCAATCAAGTGAAAACTGGGAGCGATCACCGTATGGTAAGAGGCACATTGAATATCAACGTACACCGAGAGCGGTTCAGACTGGTGAAGTCTACGCTCCGACCCACTCGCGCGCATATCCAAAACCCCGAGAGCTTTCAACTAGAGCTGCAAAACCGCTTCGCCTGCCTCGAGGATTGCGAATCTGTGGACGAGCTAAACGATAGGCTAGTGGAAACTGTCCATACGGTTGGGATGAAATTTTATAAACCCCGTAAAAAGCAAACCAAGAGATTCTCAGACCATACTCTTAATCTCATGGAACAGAGACATGCAATGAGCTTGCAGTCTACAGCAGACGCGTCCGCATATCGGCAGATCAATAGACAGATCTCTAAATCGCAAAAGCGTGATGTGCGACACTTTAATGCCGAGCGTATACGAGATACCATCGAACGCAACAAAGGCACTAAAGTGTTCGCAAAAGATTTGTCTATCGGTCAGAGCCAGTTGACGCGGCTGAAGACCCATAACGGCGAACTCATTGCATCTGGACCTGAGATTCGGAGGGAGGTTGAGAGTTTCTATGGACAGTTGTACACATCGACTTGCAAGCCTATTGATAGTTTGGCTAAAGATCCCCGTGCCAAACTGACCCGGCATTATACCGAAGATATCCCGGACGTCAGCTTGTACGAGATTAGTATGGCTCTCAAACAGATGAAGAACGGCAAGGCACCGGGTGATGACGGAATCACAGCGGAACTCCTGAAGGCGGGTGGAAAACCCATTCTTAAAGTCCTTCAGCGAATGTTCAATTCCGTCATTCTGGAAGGCACGGTGCCCAAGGCATGGCATAGGAGCGTGGTAGTTCTGTTCTTCAAGAAAGGTGACAACACCTTATTGAAGAACTATAGACCTATTGCGCTGCTAAGTCATGTCTATAAACTGTTCTCGAGGGTCATTACGAATCGTCTCGCTCGCAAGTTTGACGACTTCCAGCCTCCCGAACAAGCCGGATTCCGAAAAGGCTTTAGTACCATAGACCACATCTTTACGCTGCGGCAGATTATACAGAAGACCGAGGAGTATAATCGGCCACTTTGCTTGGCGTTCGTGGACTATGAGAAAGCCTTCGATTCGGTGGAAACATGGGCCGTGTTGAGATCTTTGCAGAGATGCCGAATTGACCACCGGTACATACACGTGTTGAAGTGCTTGTACGAAAACGCCACCATGTCAGTCCGTATACAGGACCAAAGCACAGAGTCTATCCAACTGCAGCGTGGAGTGCGACAGGGAGATGTTATCTCCCCGAAGCTCTTTACTGCGGCGTTGGAGGACCTGTTTAAGCTTATGGAGTGGAACGGACTGGGCATCAACATCAACGGCGAGTACATCACTCATCTACGGTTTGCCGACGACGTGGTCATTATGGCAGAGACTCTGGAAGATCTCAATGCAATGCTCGATGACCTCAGCAGAGCTTCTCGACAGGTGGGCCTAAAAATGAACATGGATAAGACGAAAGTTATGTCCAATATCCATGTTCCGCTCCACCCAGTCATCGTTGAGAACTCAGCTCTCGAAATTGTTGACGAATACTCATACCTGGGACACATAGTCCAGCTAGGTAGGTCCAATTTCGACAAAGAGGTTAGCCGCCGAATCCAACTCGGTTGGGCAGCGTTCGGGAAATTACGGCATCTCTTTTCGTCCAATATCCCTCAGTGCCTGAAGACAAAGCTCTTCGAACAGTGCGTGTTGCCAGTGATGACCTACGGCTCCGAAACGTGGTCGCTGACTATGGGCCTTATACGAAAGTTCAGAGTCACTCAGCGTGCGATGGAAAGGGCTATGCTTGGAGTTTCTCTACGTGATCAAATCAGAAATGAGGAGATCCGTAGCAGAACTAAAGTCACCGACATAGCCTTACGAATCGCGAACCTGAAGTGGCAATGGGCGGGCCACATAGTCCGACGGACCGATGGACGTTGGGGCCCGAAGGTGCTGGAGTGGCGACCCCGCACCGGGCGGCGCAGTGTAGGTAGACCCCCCACGAGGTGGACCGATGACATAAAGAGGGTCGCCGGTAGCCGCTGGAGCCAGGCGGCGCAAGATCGGGCCTTGTGGGTATCATTTCGTGAGACCTATGTCCAGCAGTGGACGTCCATCGGTTGAAGCGACGACGATAGAGTCAACATGAATTTTATTGCTATTTAATAAAGATAATATTTTGCGCCGACTATAAAATAAGTAGAAACAAAACACTGCCACAAACCAAATATTTTTGACAGAACGAAGTCTGCCAGCTCCGCTTGTAAAAAAAGGTAAAGTAAGTAGCAGCCCAATAACGTCCCACACACTGGGCACAGGCCTCCTCACTCCGAGAAGCGAGGGTTTTTAGAGCATAGACTCACCACGCTGCTCCACTGCGGATTGGCAGGCATAGTACACAAGTGCACTCTCTATTCCTTCACTCTCATAGTCCGTTGTGACAGGAATCCGACACGACCGGAGAGAGATGAGGCTCAATTGGTCCGCTAGTATTATATAACAATTTTTGGAATCTGTAATTGGCCTTATTTTAAATATATTAAGTAGTTTAGGTAATATAAATAAATACTATTCTATGACGTCGTTAGATTACAGATAAATAAAATGAAAATATTAGAGAGGTACGTATTCGTACTTTCTATGCCTTGTCGCCTACCGAGTACAATCGGTCCCGCTGCGCTAGCGCGAGCGCCGTATCGAGCAGCGGTGATATTTCAAGTGCCGCTGCTATCGCCTGTCAGATCGAACAAGTGTTTCTGCACACAACCCATTTTAATATCTGCCTTTTACACGCAAACACCCGTCTGTTAGCGTTGTTCAGGAGTCTCGGAAAGACACTTGCTGTGCTGCTCTTGACAATAGATCATGATGGCTATAATTTACGGACTGTATGAATAAAATAAACGCTTATTAGATACCTTGTAACCGCAAGGTTATTTAACTGCATTTAGAACATGTTGATGCACTCTCAGGCTCAATACTCGCTTCGGTCCCCGGCTGGGCAACTTTAGGTAAAGTGCATTTTCTAATTTCGAGCTTTCGTCGTCGTTTCGAGTTTTCGTATAATTAGGCTAGCAAAGACGTACCACCAACCAAAAAATTTACATTCCAGAACGGCGCTGTGTAGAAGGGTAAGATTACAGTCAAGTGCAATTTGGAGGTGTCACACATGTCAGAAGTGAAACTTTTTTGGCAAATTAAATTTTAAGTTTGTATATATTTATACAAATCTAAAAACTTAGATTTCCGAGACTTAGAGGGAGGGAAAAGGAAGATTTGCTAGGATTTAATGCATTTAATTTTCATTAAAATATAAAGTGTCGAAAATGAATACGAATAATTTGTTGAAATCTTAATTGACGAATTTTGTTTTTATATTTTATGAAAATGCCACATGTAATTTGTAAATATTAAAACTACCTAACCTTCAAACGAATTATTATAAAAAAACGCTGCCCATCTGCGTGATGCTAATCGTGATGCGCCTAAAGAAGTTTCACTTCAAAAACCGTGTTTAAAATTTGCATGTAAAAGAATATAGGACTCTTGTTCGACATATTTAAGACAATGTTTTTCAATTGCTACTTTAAATGGACTGTCTTAAATAAAAAGATTTAAACGATAATAAAATCCTTTTTGTTCATCCATTTACATTCAAATATTGTTTTATTTGTACTGGTTAGGTAACACTTAATATTATAGTTTATTTTAGTATTAATTCATAAAGGCATGATATGCCTATTAAAATCGATGCCTATCGTCTATTAAAAGTTGGCAAAGATAAAAAATACAGAAATAAAATCTAGTTATGTTTAGAAAGCATTAAAAACTGATTTTTACTATACTTTATCCTTGTTTTTCTATCTGCATTAGGATAAAATGATTGCCGGTCAAATTTCAGATAAATTAGGTTGGTCAAAGAAGTTTATTTCCTTTTCTGACTGTTACGTTCTAGATTAATTTATTGAATTACTTTCAAAAAGATTCTGAGTTAAGTAATCACTGTTGAATGAAGTTAGTTACTATTTTACTTTGGATGGAAAGCTAGGCACGTGAAACCTAAACACATATTTCATAACGAGATGACTTTGCTTTACATATATTTACATAAATGTACTTTAGCTCGTAAAGCACTTCGAATACACCCAAGCTTTCAAAAGTCTTAGTAGTATTTATAAGTAACCTTTATAGCGCTTTGTATGTAAAGATGCATTAACTAGATGGTAAGAAAAATAATACTTGTTGAATATACTTCAAAATACAAATTCCTAATTTTTCTCTTTTATTATTTTATCTATGGACAATGTCTGTAACAGTTGAGTAAAATACGAATTACATTATTGGCCTCATAATTATGTTTAGAAACATAGTTTATTTCAAGGGGAAGGACTTGTTTGCAAGTAATATAAAAACATTGTATTGTTTTATGAAATCACGATGTTAGTGAAATTTTTAAAATTCAGACGAATCAGTTCTCACTTACTTGTAAATGCTACACGGTCAGCTGATGTTAGCTATGGGCGCCATCATATTGGCCTTTACTGCTGAGCCGTCTTAAACTTTAACTCCGCGCCCCTATAATGCGACATGCGATATATGGATGTATACATTTGAAGCGGTGTAAAAAGTTTAATTTTGAAAATTGAAGTAAATTTCGATCTTATTAGGACAATATTTTTAAACTCATAACATAGAAAGAAACATATAAATCTTTTACTTGAGCTTTCAATAAATGTTGCTGCATATTTAATAGTAAGTCCAACTGTCTCCTGAATCCCAAGCTCTGAAACACGTTTTAAGCTTAGCATTACTTATAAATGTTTTGCTATCGTGGCAAAGGAAACTGAGTCATTTTCTCCTGCTGTCGCTATGATAGACTGTCCATTTTTAACCATTAATATTTTATTCCGAATAACTATAACTGCCTCATTGGTCTTTTTTTTCGCTGGGAAATGTTTTATGTACACCGGATGAGGTCTAAACTTTCATACGGGAGTATGGGACATGCTGGCAGTTCCAGGATACTCACTAAAACCCAGCGGAACCTTCTTCATCCAGTTGTTGCGTCCAGATGTCCGATGACACATTCACTTCTGGCAATATGGATGAATCAGACTTAAGGGTTTAGTTGATTGCGCTTCCTGGCGCCCCCCACCCCACTTCCTCAGACAAGAGTGAGTAGCGTCTGCTAGCTAGCTCCCTTTGCCTGGTTAGTGCCTTCTTTTGCAGGATGAAGCATAGCACTCACAATGGTGGGTAGTGAGAAGTCACTCCAAATTAGCGATGTTAAATTATGACGCTGGGGACACTGAAAGCATGAGACACTGATTTTTGAGTTCCGGATTGGGCTAATTGGAAATTGATATTGGTTTTTCTTGTAAGAAATTTCTGTATTTTGAACCGAGAACACTTTAAACCTTCGTTTCTGCGCGTAACCTCTCTACGGTCGGGTCGAAGAATGAGGAAATAGAGGATGCAGATGTCTTTGGATTGCGCTTACGATTTATCTCTGCGTGAGATTGACAGCCGTGGCCAAAATTCGGTTAGGAGAGATTGCATTTTGAATAAAGCGAGCAAGGCCGTCCAAATGCAAATGTTCCTACATCATTCGGATGTGTCATCAGTGTGAAAGGTGACGATATGGAAATCAGCTCTGCGTGTTTATCTGACATGAAGCACAGATTGTCTTGATATATCAAGGCCTATTTCATTATTGACATGTTTAATACGATATTGCTTGGTGTCAGTATGTATTTGTTTGATATTTGGTATAATTATTGGTATGTAGCTAAGGTAAATAGCTGCCCGTGAACATCTTACTGCTGGATACAGGCCTCCCCACTTATAAGAGAAAGCGTTTTTATAACATTGAACACGCTGCTCCACTGCGGATTGGCCGACAAAGTACTCAAGTGGCCTCTCTATTCTTTCCCTCTCATAGTCCACTGTGACGGGAAACCGACATGATCGGAGAGAGACTATTGTTCTGTTACAATTTGCTGGCAAAATTTATCGTGTGATGGTGCATTGGGAGAGATTCTATTTCAGCTAGCAGCAGCTGAGAGACTCGCACTTTTTATGTATATGTCGAAGTGCAATAGTCTTTACAACGCTGGCGCCATCAGTCTGTCGGCGTAGGGCAGAGGTCAGTAGTGACAATCCGGCGCGCGTCTCTCGGGTGACGGTCCGCCAGAGCAGTTGACTATTGAAATTGTCGCGTTCCTAGCAACTTTAAGTAATGAGTTTGTTGTAATAGACATCGGGAACATTAAGTGATGGAACATTATAATCTGAGTTAATTAATAAAGTGTTTGATTGCATCAACATTACCCACCAACGCCCACGGTATGGAAATTGAATTATGGATGCTATTAATGGCGATGTCGGTGATGAACTCTACGCCCCTATACGAGTACTTTATGCTCCTTCTCTCTCTTATTCTCCGACATATATAAAACTTTGTTTTCACTAATTGTTATATATANAATTGACATCTGACTATTATTTATTCTAAAAAGTTTAGAGTCCCGTCGAATAGGATCATAAAATGCAGCAGCTATACCTAAATCACATTTAGAGCCATCAGTATATAACTTATAAAAATCACAATATGTATTCCGGATTTCTGAAATAATTTCTGCTAAAAGATTATTAGGATCATACGATATTTTTGGTTTACCCATACAATTTAAGTGAATTTTAATATTATCTTCACAATTTATGTTACTCATCCAAGTATCTAAAGTGAACATCTCTAATATGTCAGTAGTATTAATAATTTCCTTTTTAATTTCACTATAAGTAACATATATTAAAGGTAACTTTTTGTTAATCCAATATCTAGATTCCATGATATTCTGGATATTATTCATACAATTAGTAGTACGATATTGCTTGGTGTCAGTATGTATTTGTTTGATATTTGGTATAATTATTGGTATGTAGGTAAGGTAAATAGCTGCCCGTTAACATCTTACTGCTGGATACAGGCCTCCCCACTTATAGGAGAAAGCGTTTTTATAACATTGAACACGCTGCTCCACTGCGGATTGGTCGGCAAAGTACTCAAGTGCCCTCTCCATTCTTTCCCTCTCATAGTCCACTGTGACGGGAAACCGACATGGTCGGAGAGAGACTATTGTTTTGTTACAATTTGCTGGCAAAATTCATCGTGTGATGGTGCATTGGGAGAGATTCCATTTCAGCTAGCAGCAGCTGAGAGACTCGCACTTTTTATGTATATGTCGAAGTGCAATAGTCTTTACAACGCTGGCGCCATCAGTCTGTCGGTGTGAAATTCAATTATGGATGCCATTAATGGCGATGTCGGTAATGAACCGTACGCCCCTATACTTTATGCTCCTTCTCTCTCTTATTCTCCGACATATATAAAACTTTGTTTTCACTAATTGTTATATATAAATTCAAAATTAAGCATTTCAGTAAAGGAAGATTTAACGAGGGAAACAATATAACCCAGAGCAATCCTGGATATGTTTAGTCTTCATCCAAAATACTCTCGTCTTTGAGTTTGAAGGCTTGTGTGTTTAGAAGCGGATCAGTTGGCTATTACTTAAGCTTAGAGATTTACACTCTTAACTAGGTAGAAAAAATTAAGGTGAGAATTGTTTTTATAAAATTAAAGAAGATTAAAATAAATATCAAACCTTACGTAAATTATGGTCTTTAATATTTTGAATCAATTAACATAACTAACAAAAATTGTGAGATGTAAAATCTCTTTAAAAAGTTAATTCGCTTGGTGATATCTTCTAGACGTGGTATAAATTCCAAAAGGCATTAAAGGTCAAAAAATCTGCATTTAATTTTTTTTATATCAATTTGAACGTGATTGTATTATGGAAATGAACGAACATTTTCATGTTATGACGATATAGGGTATTATAAGTTGTTCAAATGAAAGTGAGGTTCATATAGGTTTGCATCTAATTTTAGGTAACATGCGTCACCTCTTCGTGAATCCCTTTTATAAATTTGAATTCGGAAAATAAAGAATACTTCTACTAGCGAAACTATTGGTGAAATTATTTATTTATTATTATATACCAGAAACTTATTTAACATATTGAATTTTTTTGTGCTGCCTTTCAAATTATTCTGTGAAGAAGTTTGTTCATTCATATTGTTATAATTTTTTACTTATTTTTACACACACACTATATTTATGTAAATGTCACATATAAAAGTAAAATTGACATTACGAGAGAAAACTTTTTATCGATTCATGTTGAAGACAGCATAACAATTTCACTCCTGCATTTAAATTCTCATGTTTGAATGGAGTTTTTAATTGTCACTTATATTATTTATAACATACTATTTTCAGATTCATCAAGCTAATTTTGTAAGATGAAAATTCGCAAGTTTTTTTCATTTCCTAAGCAAACCAGAGTATATTAAGGGTTCATTAAATCTACGCCATATTTGTTAAGTATCTGTAAATTCTTTTACAATTTACGTTTGTGTATGTGTCAGAAATTATTATTATATGAGATGAGTAATGGTAAGTTCATTAATAATTTGTTTTTACGATGTTATACTTTAAGATGATAATATATATACTCATGAGACATATCCTTATGCTTGTTACCTCCTAATTAATAGAAATAAATTTACAGCATGTCGATGTCCTTTCTTCAACGATACAATATGATAATTTGGAGTAAATATTCATATGTGTCAATCATATGATGTATTGCGTTTCATTCTTCCCACATAAAAGGTTTTCTAGGTACCATAAAAGAAGATAAAAACTACTGCAATGATTTCTGTCAACGAGTGTGATAATATGTCAGTCTTTTCTCACGTTTCGCTTATTTATGAACCACGAATGATTTCATTTGTAATAGTTTTGCTTTGATCAAATGTATTTTTATGTTATGTGTTAAGGTAAATGAATCGTGCCCCTATTTTATTGCTCGTGAGGTGTTAATTAAAGCACATGACAAGGATATGTCAAACACAAACGAATAACACTGTTAAAGATATCACAAGTTGTGATTTATTAATGGCTAGCCACCCTCCCCGGTTTCACACAGGTAGTAGAGCATATACAGCTTGAGGTGAGGAGGTTAGCGCTTGACAGTCAGATCACACCTGATGATAGAGTCTAAGATAAAATTGCTAAAACATAAAAGATAATTTACCTCTTACGGTTTCTACACAAAAGTTACATAAAACTTCATCAAGAATCACTCTATCTTTTGCTGAAAACCGAATGAAAATACGTGCAGTAATTTTTGACTTTGTGGCGTGAACAGACGCAAGGAGAACTGTGTTTTATATTATGTAAGGAGGTCTTTTTAAGATTACTATAACAAATTTACAAAGCGCATTGTTAAAATTTCACTTAAATACTCTTATGACTCTGCTTATAGTTTTTATTTATATTCTAATATTAGCTGACTTCCTCTGCGCATACTTTAATGTAAATTAGACAGTCCAACTCATATTTATAAAAATAAAAAGTTTGTTTTGTTATAAATAAAAAATTTAATTATATATTTTATAATCTCTTAAATTGTGATAAATAAGGAAATATTCAGATATTGTATATAGATTAATGGCTTTTAGAATAGAAACCCAACACGCTACTCCATTACGAACTTTATCTTTTTTATAAACAATTCTTATGTGCGTAAGTTACTGAGTTCCTCATAAACGGCTGTACCGATTTTGTTGACATTTTTGATGTCTGCAGTTGGATTTGAAGACGTTTCAGATTTACAATTCGATTCGATAAATAACAAATTTACCCCTATCTTCACGAGAATATGAAGTACTACTACTACTATCAAAAACATCAAATATAATCAAAATACTCCTAAAACCATATATATTATTTATATGAATTTATAATCTAAGAAAATCTTCGACTGAAAGGGATCTGCTTTAATAATTTTACTCGCAATTCTCACTTGAGATTCTTAGCAGTGTACCAGAGGCTGTAATATATCAAGACGCCGTCGCAACGTCTGTGGCCGGTCTTTGTTTCGTCTGCTGAACATCACTAACATTCTATTGAATGTGTAGCTTACATACTTGAAGCTGCAAAAGGTGTGTTCATAGTCTATACGCATGTCAACGGGACCCGCGCGTAACATCTCAATAGCCAGAAAGGTCTCCTTATTCTCTATCAGGCATTTATTGATTCAAGAGACCGCTGTACTCTTGCACGAATATCAAAAACATTAAAAATTTTGAAGTTATGCTAGTTAAGTATGTGTGAATTTGTTCAAGTAACTAATGGCTATTGTAGTATACCAAATTGGAAGTATTACATGCATTTGAGATGAAATTACATTACAGAATTTATTAAACATAAGCCAAGAAAGTGAAACTTCTTTGTTTAATAAAAATCAGGTTTAATAATATTTAACAAATAATTAAAGATAAAAAATAAAGCAAACGAAATTTACAATAATATTGGATCAACTTCAGTGAATGCTGTGTCGCCACCGCGCTGATTTTCATCTTGCTCCTAATTTTTGTGCATAGACATAAAAACTTACACACACTAAAACGAAAAAATAAAAGACCAAATAATAATTGTAGGTACTTAAAACTACATATTTAAACTAAGACTTTAAGCAACAAAAAGAAAAGAAGAATGCAAAAAAATATATATATCAGGAAAACAATGATAAAAAAAAATGTAGGCATAATAAATAAATAAATCAATAAACGCACTGATACACACACACACACACACACACACACACACACACACACACACACTTTCTTTAAAACATTGAATTAACTGTGCAATGTACAAGATCCTCGTATGTACAGGAAGTGTACTTTTTTATCTCGTGAACCTCGAGTCTTATTTTCTTTTCATTGGCTACAGTTTGATTATTAATACTATAACATGGGATTTATTTTTCAATAATAATAATTTTTTTCTGATTCGTGTGGTAATATTTAATTTATACTCATACTCTTGGTGGTATATTTTTGCCGGTAAGGACTCGGGGAACTAGGCAGAATTTATACTACAATAATTTAGATCATGTTAAACACTACACTTTTCAACCAAAATTTGAGTTCTGTACCTCGGTCCAACTATTAATGTATAAAGCTGAGACAACAAATTTAAAATGTTCCAAGGATTGGACATTTTTTCCTAATATATGACTAAATTTACAAATTGAATTGATTATTGCTGTTGTCTCTTCGTCTACATGTCTTGGAGGACGTATTTTGCGTGCCCAGGACTCCTTGCTAACATGTTACGGAGCATTGCGCAATTTATATTAGCCGAGTCCAGTTTGTTAGCTGTGTTGCTGCTCTATGTCCATTTAGTACTCATTATTTAGCTTTACGTATCTTTATCAGTATTTTACGATCTCCATTTTGTTGAAAATAGAAGAAAATAACAACAATTTTGTTCTTTAACTGAAATGTAATAAATTATTCCACTCCCATGGTCTCAAGATTTGAACTATTTCTATTTTTACGTAACGCAAATAGTAATTAAGGTTAAAGCAATTCCCCATTAACACAAAAATTTTTCTTCAGTATTGAATCTTATTGTTATGGTTAAGTATGTGTACATACAAGTTACTAAGATTATTTAGATATTTGTTCGCTATAATAATGAAGTATTTACCTAAAATAAAGTAAAGTACATGTAAAACTTCTAAGAGCATCACTACCATTGTGGGGTAGTGTGTAGAAATATTGATACTACAAAAACTAATGGTTATACCTTTCATTAAAAGATAACTGTTTACAGTTCTATGTTAAACACTGAGAAAATATACTATTGACAAATTGAAAACTTTTATTTAAAGAAACCTTACTCAGGTTTTTGAAAAATCATATAATTTAAAGAAATACTTAGTTAGACAATAAAAAAGCGCGATAGTGAGTAAAGAGTTATAAAGTAATTGGAAACCTTCTGCGGGGATGTCATGACGCGGAAGGAGATGGCGAAAAAGTTGAGTGAGGCGGTCGTGACCACTTTGACCGTTCTTCGTTACTTTAACATACGATTTCAAAGTGCTATTTATTTAAATAATATTTATGTATATAATAATATATTATATGTAATATCTTATATAGTTAAAAACTAAAAATATTTTTATATTTTACATTTAAGTTTTTGGCACTGTTCTGTGCTATTATTTATTTTAATAAGGTTGTATTGTGTAATAATAAGTATCTTAGTTTATATATGTGTCTTTTTATTTTTACCTTGTGTCCAATAAAGTGTTTCTATCTCTCTCTCTCTCTCTCACTCTCTCTCTCTCTCTCCCATTTGTACAAAGTTTTTTAATTTGTTTTGTAAATAATGCAGTTATTATATATAATCGTGGAGTATTGATGTAAAAGCCAAAAAGAAAAGTAATTTAATAGGTCTAAGATGCTCCGGCTATTACGTATGAGAGTTAACAAAGCTAACAGACCCAACTAAGTACAATAAGACAGGGCAATGCACTTGTATTATTATAATACGGTACAGATAAACTGGTTAAGTACCACTCGTGTGTTCTTTATGGTATTGTTTGTTAGGTACTTCCTAGTTTGGTCGGCGGTCGGGACAGATGTGCGGGACGGCGGGACAAAGGTGCGGGACTAAGGTAATTGCTTATTCTCGGGGTTATCATGTTGGTCTACGTAACGAGCAAAATATATTCGTTACGTGTGAGAACTCGTGAATGTATTGGCATCAATGGTAGATTTATGGAGGTTTTGTATCGGATGCGTTTGAAGAGATTTATGGTTACGTTTCAAAGTTAACGACGGAGGAGCTTAAAAGTATCCACTCTACAATTTCCTACCTAAGTATCAAATAATAATACTTTTTTAAATCGTTTATCACGAAATAAACTTTTTAACTTTTAAATCTCATGTATTCAAAACAAACCTTGGATGCTCAGCCCTAGTAAATAGAATACTGTGTTATCTATATATATAAAAGAGATATCCAGGTATCTCTTGACACATCACGATATCTATGGAACCATAAGGCGTGGAGACTTCAAATTTGGTAGTAATATTCCTTTTGCCGAGTAGAGGGCAGCTAAGATTTACGAAATTACACCCGAAAGGGGAGTTACGGGGGTTTTAATGAAAAAAACATTCACATTAAAAAACAATTCTGACTTCACATTTACAAACTATATCTTTATGGTATGTATAACTTGGTCAGAATTTGTTTTTGGCATAATGGAATCTATTAAAAGTAAATTTAAAAAAAATCCAAAGGGCAGTGCGGGTATATTTCTTATTTGTAAAATAATTTGCCTAAATTAATGAAAATGCTAAAATGAAAATACTTAATTTTATATGATGCTATCCATAATTCAAACCACCTGTGCTTCCGATAAACTAACATCTGTATTCAAATAATATATTTTACTAGTTCCGTCGTGTACTTTGATGTGGGTGTTAGTTGCCAGCAGTGAATTTTAGAAGTGAAAAGTGGTTGGAGGGAGAGGGAATCCGTAGCTGAGGCCATCCACGTCCAAACGCAGAGATCGGGAGTAAGAAGATGTTCGTGTGCGTTTTCTGGCTCTTTGCTTGGTTGTGACATCGAAATACACAGTTTTAATACGAGAATTAAAAACAAATTTGTAATTACACATTTCCAAAGGCTTCAGAAATGATTTGTTGGGCTCAGAATAGTTATTTTAATAAAGTACCGCAGTCAGTCTTGGATTTGCCTAAAATGAAGAAATATGACATCCTTTTCCAAAATGCATAATATTGTATAAAATATTATTTAAGCGATAAAAATGTTTGGACTTGAATCCAGTTGCACACAGAAGCTAAATAATAAACATTGTAACATACAAAACTATATTTAAAAGAGTAACCGTTGAGTCTTTTACCGGATCTTTCTCAGCGGAATCAATTTTCCGAATCGGTGGTAAATTTTTACTATCAGACAGCTAATTGAAAAGTGGTTTCTTAGCCTACTTGAATAAAGCATATTTTGTATTTGATGCCACGACATCAGAAACAAAATATGCTTTATTTAAGTATCAAGTCCCAGAGCAGAATGTCCCGTCGAACCTCAGAAGCTCCATATCAAGATACGGGGAATACCGCTGGATTTCATAGGTATTCTGTTCTGCAGCGAGTCCCATACGCCTGATTGACGGTATAACTTTCAGATTAATGCTTATGTTTACAGCATAATATCACTGAAACAACGACAGGGGACTTTTATATATATAATATATAGATAGATTAACATTACGTTAACGGGTAGTTTTATGAAAATAAGGCGGCAACTATACTAGCTTTATGTGGGCTAAGTAGTCAATGTACGATTGTTAAAATAATGGATATTTATGTACCTAACAAATATATCCAAGCAAAACTTACGACGGTTGTCTGGCAGATTTATATCATCGTTTGGTCCTTAGCAAAATGGTAAAGATAGATTGATCAACTTGTATTGTGGATATCGTGATTTGAATTCTAATTGAATGGCTCCAGTTATATAAAAGTGATAGTATTAATATATGACATAAAATATTCCGTGGTGAAAATAAAATAATATATAACAACTTAACCTTACCTAACCACTAGGCAATCGCGGTCTAGGATTCAAGATTTCCATTTAACTATGGAGGTACTACAATTTATTTATTAACAAGCCTGCCATGTATGCCTAGAACTAGTACAATAAACAATCTTTATTATGTGTAAAATATTCAAATTCAGTTTAATATAAAATTAAAAACACTGAATGTCATAAAATAATCATTAAACAGCATAATATGTATTTATTATCAATATTTTGCAAACACTTATGAGAATGTTGTATTTTATAATAAATGTCACATTCATAATGTTCTTAGCCATTTTAAATGTAATTCAAACATTTTATTATGTTCTTGTATCATAATATTATCAATCTAATCTCGCGTTATAAATCATTCGCGAAGATTCTTCAGGAAGAATTGTTAGAACTGACATAAACATGGCAAAAGAGCAATAAAATATTAATCTAGCCAGTCTGTTGGTTTGCTGTCTGAAATCCATTACACCCCGCCGACGCTGCCCATTTCATGTTAAGATAGAATGTCAACTATAACCGCGTGAAATTTTTCTCATCGGAGTAACAGACCCCGTATCTGTTACCCCAGAGGACCCCGTCAGGGAGGAATTCTGCGATCGTAGGCCACACTACGCCGTACTATTCGTATCCGGCGAATCATAGAAGCTGATGCATCCTCCTCTCCTTGTCGTTCCGCCGCTGTGACATTACTATATCACACAAGGAGGCCATCGCCTGCCAGCAATCTCTGCTAGCCGCCATTTTCCTTATCACAGAAGACAAGGAAAGGTGGCCATCCACTACTTCCACAAGTGCTGCGCGGAGTGAATCCCAACTCGGGCAGACCTCAAGCGTCTGTTGCGGTGTATCTACAGCATGAAGAAAGTTTTGCATTTTGAATTTTTGTTTTTATTTTTAACAATAATCAAGCTATAAATTACTGGACCGATATAAAAAATCTTTCAATACCCGTAGTGTTTTTAGTAATTTATTAATGTCGGATATTCTACGTAAATGATGTTACGAATTTAATGTGTTAGATATATATTCGTTGTAAAGTAAAATCTGTATATTGATTAGATTATGAATGTAAGTGTGTATCTTATAAACTGAAAGACAGTATTTAAAAACTAAGTGAAATACAATTTTATGTCAACAAAAATAAATTTGTAGTGCAATTGGGAGGTCATATCATTAATGTGCGATCTCTTTCAGGCAACACTAGGAAAGATACAAAGAAGGTTGGTGTTTAAAAAGAAATAGACATATATATGTTGACGGTGAACGTGGTTGATGCTATTATTCCAATAATAACAAGATAAAGTCAAATAATGCTCCACTAAATGCTGTTTGAAGCTGGAGATATTTTGGCACTGGCGAAATTTTGTGAAACTGGTTATCATTTTCATGAAATAATGAGGGTTTGGTACCAAAACAATTAAAGCTAATATACAAATTGTTGGAAACACTTCTTTTACCGATTGTTAATTCCTATTATTAGCTTACACTCCTTTTATATACAATATATCTTCTTCAAATTTTAATTCCTTAACAATTACATTCCTTGTAGTTAGTAAATTTTATTTTAATACAGTTTATTCAAATATTTCATTGAGAAAAAGTTTATAATGCCGTCTTGTGAAAACTGACATATAATATTTAAGTATTACTATGTAAAGAATTTAAGAAGTTTTTACTGGATGGCGTGGAAATTGGCTTCAATTTTTATTTATGAAAAGTAAAAGTAAGTAAGTAGCAGCTCATTAACGTCTCACGGCTGTGCACAGGTCTCCTCAGTCCGAGGAGCGAGGGTTTTTAGAGCATAGACCTACCACGCTGCTCTACTCTCTATTGTGCACTACACAAGTGCACTCTCTATTCCTTCACTCTCATAGTCCGATGTCGCGGGAAGCCGACACGACCGGAGAGAGATCAGGCGCAAGACCGACGGCATAAGGTGCTCTCCGAGGCACGGGGGTGGATCACACCGCCAACTTCCCAACTTTGGGCAAATATTGAGAAAAATCTTAAATAGAAAACTCAATATTGATTTTTGAATTGGCCCGACCCGGGACTCGAACCCAGGACCTCTTGTCTGTAGTCGAATATGCTAACCAATACACCAATGAGGCAGTTTTATTTATTACTTGGTTTTAATTATATTTGTTCTTTATCCAACACTATACATATAATAGTTACGATAATTCTTGTCACACTTACTATTAGAACCTGTAAGAAGGTCTATGACATAGGTTTGTTAATATTTATTTCATTGAAAATAATCAACTTATATTATAAACACATGAGGTAGTTCACTTGGAAATGGTAACTTATCATAACCCGAACGAAGAGGGCTTTTTATAAATAAAAAGCACCTCCATCACTATTTAAAATTAGACAATCAAATAAAATTTTAAAGAGTTCCATAATAATGATACTTTTATTTATTAAAATATCGAAAAAACAATAATATTTTGTCCGCAGCAAAATCCTTTCAGATAAAATTACTGTATATTTACAATGTACTTTATACTTAAATTTACTGTATATTTAAAATGTATAATGTATGAAGGGTTAGTGTAAGACTAATCTTACGATAGGGTCTAATACAGTTTCATAACAGACTCAAAGCCCCTAAAAATGAATAAGATAAAAAACAAACTTGATCATAAAGCTAACGGTGTCGGTGCGAAAGGTATTACCTTATAGGACGACCTCACGCTGCGGACAAACAGTGTGTTCAGGACAAAGGAAGTATATTTAAGGAAGCTGTGGTATAAAATAAAGTACACTATATTCCAACATTTTCGTAGTGAGAATAGTTTACGTTTAAATGGCTTATCTATGATAACCTAATGGTAGGACTCGTTCAGGAGAACCACAGGTTTATCTATTATCTTAAAAAAAGAAACTTACTTGCTCAATTGTTCCTTTCAAGCTATCATTGTGCTTTTCGTTAAAGGAAAATATCATGAGGAAACCTGGGAGTAGTTCTGGGATATGTGTACCAACCCTCAGTGGAACAGCGTGGTGGATCTCTGATCTAACAACCCTCTCCCGATGAGCTAGCCAGTGCCCACGTGTGAAAAATTGTCATGGATGGATACTATGGTATTATATTTCTGGGCTCACTGGCACAACCTGTTTTCTGGTTAATGAAAATTCCTGACTGGGTTATTGTTTCTGTTTTTTTTTTTGGTCAGTTATTATAACCATTTTTACACATATGCTTCTAACTATACAATATTAGATATAAGGATTAGGTGTAGTTGAGTTTAAGACAATGAAATAAGTTTTTTCTTTGATCTTTAATTTATGGTAAAACGAAGTATATCACGAATTTGTATAATATATATATATATATATATGTAAAATGTTATTTATCCTAATTGTTACGGGTAAACTACTGGTAAGTTTTTTAGTTTGGTTATGTATGCCAAAAAGGATTGTTGAATGAATAAAATTAAAAATTAATTTACATTATACGTAATATAAATCCATGGAATACATTATTTCATCATCCAATAGCTACATTTTATTGACACGTGACAACATTTAAGTAATGAAAAGGAAAGTTATTAAGAAGGAATTAAAACAGTATTGGTGAGTTACAGGTATAACATTGTTTTTACTCGGTTTCAATTATGTAATCAAATACATTTACATGAGCTTGGTAAATATTATGTTTTTTAATTATAGAAAATATTCATTATTTAAGACTGAAACCTTGAAACGAATAGGAAAAGGATCTAAATCAATTTCGTATCGACGTGCCTAAAAATTTAAATTTCATTAATAATTTACTCATATTTTAATAACGAATGTCTCTGTTTATATAAGCCGCTTAGAATACATAATCCTTGAATATTTTTTTTAGTTTCCGATATCGTATGCAAATGCATTTTTTCCATACGTATTGTAGAGGTACCGTAATATGACAGCCTTGCTGGTGCAATGGCGTGAGTATTCGCTTCACTAGTTGAGGTCCGGGATTGAAGTTCAGGTAGCAATTTCTAATTTGTGCCAGTCTTGAGTAGTGGGAGGCTTTGGCTGTTGTTATTTACCACCCTACCAGTAAAGACGCAAAGCATGCAAGTAAAAATTCAATCCAATTCTTACGATATCTACAGCTAATTCATTAAAGTCATTGCTTAGAAAGATGCCTTTAAAAGTTATAGGTGAGCTTTCAATTGATGGCGCAGTAGAATTATTGAAATTATGAGTAATAAAGATCGCAGGGGAACCTTTTATGCAAGCTGGATGAAGTATCCTTTTCTTCTTCGTGTAGAACCTCACCGACTAGCGACGCTTATTGGGGCGGAAAAGTTCAGCGGCGTTTCTTATCCCAGACCACTCGTGGATGTTTTATATATAGGATTTCTTTCTCCAGCCTACAACTCTTTTGCCAGAAACCTTTCCCATCAAGAAAAGTTGTAGTAGCTCGTTTTTCCGGTGCCTGTGTTTAGGTACATGCCCCAGACGTATGACTTATCTCAGCTTAACGGTTTACAAAAGCTTTGGCTTTTGTTGAATTCAACGAAGAACTTCCACATTTGAGACTCTTACGTCTAATGATGTAATATGCTGTGTAGCGAAGTATCCTTTTCCAGAAAACTCATTAAAATTTAGTGGAAGTGTCATCGAATACAAGTTTTAAAAAAATGTATTTGAACTTGCGTGGATACATCAAAAATTATTATACTACCGATTGAAAATTTGAACAATATATGTATATAAAGAGACTGTACACTAATAGTAGGAATTGGCAAAATGTTTTATCTCTTTGAAGTCTTTCGTTGTCGTTGCGTGCATACGCTCTAAATTAAATTAGAAAGCCGGACGTATCGGTTTTGTGTCTATTCTACGTAATTAATGCGCGTAGGCTAATTGTTAGTGGCCGGTCATCTCTATTATGGCGATACATTGCTATAAAGATGATGGATAGGCATTATCGACAGCCCCTGAGTATTAAGAGTCAAGTAAGAAATCCTAATTATTTTCAAAGATAAATTATTAATTATATGTTTTGAAGCATCATAATTATAAACTATATGATTTAAAAAATGATGACATACGTTGATATAATAATCAACGTCAAAACGTCTTAATGCAAGTTGACTGCTAATAGGTAGGGGCTCTCGATATCTTCGGGATGGGGGGTCTTGTGCTATGCAGATGACTCGCTCATTACGGTACGTGGTGGGACATACGAGGAGGCAGCCCTTTTAGCAGAAGTTGGGACGAATTTAGTTATGGACTGGATACAAAGTCTGGGTCTGGAGGTGTCCACCAATAAATTGGAATGCATGGACCTCGAAGACCCCCCCTCGTGGGGCAGCGCTTTTGTTGCAGAGCTCCACAGTAGAAGTAAAAGTCCAGATGAAGTATTTGGACTTAATGCTACATAGGCGATGGGTTTTGAGCACATTTTGACTGGCTCACCCCTCGGCTTATGAATACCGCGTCGGCACTTGGTCGATTGTTGCCAAACGGTGGGGGGGGGGGGCGGAGGACAACAATACCAGGTTCCCCGGCAGGAAACATTATGGCGGTGTAGAGCTTAGCATGGTGATAGACGGTGCACCAGTTTTAGGCAGGACTCAAAGAATAAGAGCGGTCAGGGTAATACGTGGATACCGTACAGTTTTGTGGACGGCGGCTCCTTTTCTGGGAACTGCAACTCGAATGTATTTATAGTCGTCACATCACTGCTATATTTTAATTCATTATTAAATCTAACTTTAATTAAAATACATTCTTGTAATTAAATATGGTAATAATATTATTACTCTATGAATATAGAACGAAAGAAAGTTTAATTGAACTTGATTAAATTTTTACTTGTGTGATGTGTGATGTGATGTTTTTATTTCTGGTAGGCTAGCACTTGAACGCAGAGTATACTGATGGTAAATGGAGATGCAATCCAAGGTCGCTACGCAAAAAACTAGTATGAGGTGATTTACTTCACGATTTCTACATAATATTCGTAGGATGCTAAACATCACAAATTCATAACATTTACCCTGCCAAGAATTGGGCCTGAGTCCTTTGCTAACGAATGTAGCACACACGCCTGTGCCAGGATGCCCTCAAAATTTAAGGTGAATATGAATTCATAGCCTATTATTAATAAAGAATGAAATTTTATATTATGTGGGGCATCTTTTAAGTTTTTGCATTATTTTATATATAATTTGTACGTCTAATAATTGTAATAGTTTGTACCATCTAAATTCATGTGATTCTAATGAATTGAGTTTAAATTTATTTAAAATAACGGTAATCTGTTACTTTGTCTACATTAAAGGCAAGCCACATCTAGCAACTTTATACGTAATTTAAGGTAACTAAGCCCACACATTCGGTTGATAAATCTATAGGCAGATTCGCTTAGAGGTAATAAATTTCTCAAGATTACCGGCTGCATGATTAATAAATCTGTTCGTTACAAAAATGAAGAGAGCCGATCGATCAACGTGGGTGTTTAATTGTGTGCTAAGTCATTTATCTTTGACGTTTAGCGTACCCTATGTTATAGTAATGATACGGGTAATAGGAGGGTACGACCTCATCGGTAGGATATTACTTGCACAAGCTTAATGGTAAGCTTTTTTCAATCAACTACTAACTGACACTCTCCATAAATATATTTTGTTAAAATAGTGTCCATGAAATGCTTAAGATAACTGACTTATTTAAGCTTTTTTATATGGATTAAATTACTAATAGTAACCTCTTAAAATATACTTTACGTTAATAACTTATTTAAGTTGATGAAGAAAATAAATATAGTATGTCCGTCTGTACAATTTTCTAATTACCGCATTCTATGCAACCAATTAAAAGATAAAATGGGTATCGTAAGTTATTTTTAAGATATAGACCGTGGATTTTTTTGTAGACCTATTTCAAATAATGTTTTGTGACATTTCTAAGGCCAGCTTTTCCAATGAAAGCTCCCAGCTGGCATGCTTTAATCATGTTAAATAAATTATATACATGATCTTCCTTCAAGTATCGGTCTATTTGTTGGTGAAAGCTGCCTGAAAATCCGTTCAAAACTTATTGAGATTGTTGGGAATAGATAAACAGACTAACGCAGCCAAAAACTTTTTTATAATACATATGTATTGGTTAAACTTAATTAATCTATTAATCTATTCTAACTGTTATTTAAACAGATTTTCAGCATATATTTAAGCTGCAAGCGATGATAAAATCGTTTCAACAGTTGTATTATCCTAGATAGACAGAACAGAAGCAAATTAATTGAAATACCCTTGCTCTGTCGCACAACTAAATATTAACATTGAAAAGTCACTTTTGCATTCCTCTGTAACTGAAATATTAATCGCAAAATGAATCAATGATCAAGATTGGCTGAAATAATGAAGACGAGAACGTAACAAGGCTACCGTTTGATTAAGTTTTCTGTCAAAGCAAAAGATAACACCGTGTATAGATAATATTGGTTTAGCACAAATCATTGCTCAAGAAATTATTAACCCATCGAATACTGATCGCAAAGTAGTTCTAGTTACGATACAACAGCATTTTTCCTGTAATTAGCATTTAACAACTTTATCAGTTGTGAATTTTATAATACAGCTTGATAAATTTTACTTATAATGACTCAATAACAATGGTTGTTAAAAAATGAAGTGTTGGTGTAAAAAACAAGGTTTGTAGAAGCCTTTTAAAGTATCACAGCGGGGAACAGGCGCCCAGGCTGCTTCTCTGCAGATTGGCAGGCAAAGGCATTGCCTGAATTACAGTTGTTTTGTATTTAAAAGTAACGGTACTTTTATTATAATAAGAATTCTTGCTTGCAAGTTGATTTAGCTAACCTGTGTAAAAAGACTGACCGATAACATTAGAAGTTTTAAGATATCCTAAAACATTTTAAAATATTTAAAGCGTCTGTGTGTAATATGTAAATTACACCTAAATAACGTTTTTAAATGTAAAAAGTACTACGAGTAATGAGTACAAAAAGCAATAAACTATGGAGTATACAGAGTGACCAATAACTTAATAAGTTTCAAGATTTGCTAAATAAAGATTAAACTCTCGGGGAGACTAGAATAACTATATCCCATTTAAATACTAGGTACCCCTTAAAACGTTCATCAGATATTGTCATTCAGTTGATATAAATACATATGTACTTCCCATATAACGTATTATACAAGAAAATATGACCCATAGTATTCATTTTATTAGGACATTTTATATTTGTTTATACATTTATAAAAATATTAAAAGAAACCACAGCTCGTTGTATAAAACATGGGGCTTAATAAATGATTACAATAGGATTAGTAAATGCTAAGCGTAAATGTATTTAAAAAAAACAACAACCAGAATAAAATACTTAAACATTGCAGTCGGTCCGAATGTAGACTGGCAAATGTAATTGACATTAAACTGACAGGCTAGTGTTTGGCTGTAATCTCAATTGTTGTTAATTTATGATACAGTCTAAGGTGGTAGCGCAATTACTTAGTAAGTAGTAGTAGGCTCTTATGGTTTCTTTAAAGTACAGGCGAGGTCAAGACAAATTTGAAAATGTAATAACTTTAAATTTTCCCTACCAAGAATCGAATACAGGACCTCTGCTGGTGAAACAAATACTCGCACCATTGCATAAGTAAGGCTGTAAACTTGTTCCTTTTTATACCTTTATTAGTCCATGTTCTATATTTAACTAGACTTCAAAAAGAGAAGGAGGTTATCAATTCGTCTGTTTGTTACCTTGATGTTTCTTTTTTATACGGAAGGTGGTACTTTCCATAGGGTTCCATTTCTTTTTGATCCAGTTCTGATGACGGCATCCATAAGAAAACCGTATAAGTCTCAAATTTGAATTAAATTTTTCACTTCATTTTACTTAGGCGAACTCTAAAAATGAATACGCAATTAGTTTTTACTTTTTAAAGCTTGTTAATTTGTTTGGAATAGTTTATTTTGAACGCGGTTCTTTATATATAGGTATAGGTAGTAATTACATGTGCCAATCGAAGTTTTTCTATAAAGCTGGTTTAAGGATAATAAATTAATTTACGTGATACGTCTTAAGAAAACATCGATGGACAATTGTTGTAAGAATGAAACTCACATTAATTTTTCACTTCAATTTATAAACAGTGCACGTGTAGGTTGTGAGCTGCCGCTGTTTATCTTCTATTCGGTTGCATCGGTCGATGGAGTTGAAAAGAGATAGATGCCTAACAAGCCCAACGCTTAGGCCGATCGCGCCTCTCTATAGCTTGTCTCGCCCTTGCACTCTCAGCTCAGACGGAACGTGACAATAAGTCATGCTTTTTCGAGCGGGCAGTCGGTTAGTTATTCACTCTTTGTGTGTGAATCATGTGCATTTTCAAAATATTTTACTAAACAGTAACCCCATAATTATAACCTATATAGCCCCATAGCAATGAAGTAGGACTATGAAAAGCTTATGGTAGTATTGTAGCAGCTTTTAAGAATTAACTGCCATTGACCGAGTTAAAATTCTGTATTTATTACCCAATTTCGTGTGACTGCATTAAGAAACCAAAATGTTTATGTTTATCATATTGCTTAATAAATTTTATCGTTTAATTATAATGTAAAATCTTACTCTCCAATGTAAAATATTTAAGTTTTTATTGTATTTTAATGTGAAGTCTTTGAAATGTTAAAAAATTACCATTATATGTATATTGTATAAACTTGTCATAATATTTTAGTGGAATCACTTATTTTTTAAGTCAGGTGAAAGGTCCAAGTCGAATAACCTCAATCCCTCAGTTCAAGCAGACTATAATGTTAATCATTAAATATCGTGAAATCTTTGATAATCTCAGTTAATAAAATACATTTCTGTCAAATTATACAACTCTTGTATATTTTTTTATTTTTAATTGAATTCTTTGAGTTATACAATTAAAATTAAAAGTTATTACAACTGCAAAATATCTACCAGATAAGGAAACATCAATCCATTAAAAAATTAAACTGATTCTACATTTGGTAATACTTGATACGTAAAATTCTTTCTTTGTTAAAATAATTTGTACATATAAAGAGACTTGACACACAGCTTGATGCTGTTTTAAATCAACAACTAAAAATATAATTATAACGCAACAATACTAAGAAAAAAATATTCTTTTAATTCCAACTTTAATAAAATTCAATAGTTTTATTTCAATATTTCTACTTTAATTGATTTGAATGTGGGTTTTTATATAAAAAAAATCGTTTATTTTGGATTCTTCAGACTTTATAAAAAAAATTAAGATGTTAGGTTGTGTATTCATCCAAGTGTGATTTATCCAATTGTGATTTATATTTTGTAATACTACATAGCAATTGGATTATTCAGAAAGTGAAATAAAATCCTATATTAAATTTTCTAAATTTATTTACTCATAAACTATACTATAAAGAAAACAACATAAATTATATCTCATCTCAAAAGATATAAGGAACGCACTACTCGTCCATAGTTCATTTATAATTAGTTAAAGGTTATTTATTATATAATACTCATATATAAATAAAATATTTTTTTTTCAGTTTTTTCATTCATCAGCCTAAGTCACTTTTTTAAATTTTTAAAATCATGAAGCCTCAAAAAATTACATCATTAGTACAAAAGTAATAAGAGTAATAAATACCGTGTCTTTGAAATAATGTACAAAATTAGGCTTTTATGCTTATTTATAAAAAATAAAGTCTATGTATCGTAGCTGATGATGTGTTATAAATAAAATCGCACTTAGGATATCTGTAAGAATTGACGAGAAATATACTGTTACAAGTTTTTCTAAGTGGCCAATATGGCCAATAAAAACACACATGGCCAAATGGCAGTAGTAGCTTAGCGCCTACTCTGAGTACAATAGTCAAAGTGTAATTTTTTTTTAGACATTAATATTATAAAACAAAGATTATTAAATACTTTAGTTTGATACAATGAACTTTTTTTTAAATTTTAAATTAAAATGTAACATAACCTATGTTCTAATAAATACAGCACAGATCTAGTAAAATGGCATAAAATCATTAAAATTATCTGAGTAGTTAAATTTATAGCATTTAAAAAGGATAAAAGAGAAGCCAAGTTCAGGAAACTTTAATCAGTCTGCAGAAAATTAAAGTGGCAATGGACGGGACACGTTATAAGAGTAAAGCAATCAAAATAGACGAAAATAATAACATAATGGTATTCCAGAAAAATCAATACAAATATAGAAGACAACCGGAAGAAAGTAGCAAGACAAAAATGGCTACGAACAGCAAAGGATCGGTACAAATGGAAAATATTAGAGGAGGCTATTGTCGAAAGACAGGATGTGAAGTAAGTAAAAAAAAAACAACATTTTATTTATTTAGAATTCCCATACTTAATAACTCCAATACTACTGCGATCAAATAATCCTGTTGATTGATAGTCTAAAATAAATGATCATATTAAAGTGTAGAATTACGTATTTGATAAATAGCTCGAGCACGGTAATCGAGCATCATTTTCTCTACTTGTTACCGTATTTACTTGTGAGGTACGCACGGCCGCGGCTCGTGGCACGCGCACCGCTCTGCGCGCGCTCGCTCGCTCTAATTTCGCAACAAGTAGACGGGCACTATATCACTGCCGCCGATATTTTGCTCTAGGGTTGTCCGGGTTTACTTTGTCTATTCATTACCTTATATTTAATAATATTAATTCTAGCTAACGAGCCTGATATCATCACGCCTGGAATGCTGTTGCCACCTTCTGCGACACTGTCATTTCGTTAAAGAAGGCACGGCGAAGAGAAAGAGAGTGCGCATACAGTCGAGGCACAGTCCTCCGCGGAAGGGAGCAGGAAATAGAAGACGGAAGTTTATCCAACTCCTCCCCCTGTAGTGCACTTTTGAGCCGGCTTCATTCGAAGGAGCTGGAGTGGAATGCCACAACGAACCTTTGTTCCTTCCGTTGAAAAATCGCGAGGGCTTTGCTGGGTTTTATTGGATATTCTGATACTACCGGCGAGTCCCACACTCCCGTCTGTCCTTATTCGCGGAGTGTGATAATGCATTTCCCAGTGGTTTACGAGTCTACCTACCTATCTATATCCTCGCCTTCGTCCCATGCCATTTAGGGTCCGCTCTCCTAGTATTTGCCTCTATCAATTTCCATTTTTTAGGCAGGCACCCATTGCATTTATATTTTTTTTGTAGGTTTAAAAATAATTGATATATATGAAGAGATTTTGTGCGAGCTGAGAGAAAAGAAAAATGCAAATATCTGGTTCTTGCACACGAGGTGGGATCCACAATCCGCAACCATACCAATAGTGATATCTACCGAGACTACGAGTATAATACTAGTAAATTTTAGTCATTATGTGATAAGGATTTATTCCGTGACAGCTTTCTCGTAGCGAAAATGAAATTAGAATAGGATCCAGTGGTTTAAGAGCCTAAAACTTTGACCGTTGGCTGTTCAATCCTCCTTAACAAGGTGTTAGCCTCTGCCTGTCATTTTTTAGGTATATATAAAATAGAAGACCATTAACATCCCGCTGCTGGGCAGAGGCCTCCTCGCTCATAGGAGAGAGGGGTGTTTAGAGCATAGACTCATAACACAGCTCCATTGCGGTTTCACAAGTGTATACTCTAACTCAAGTGCACTCTCCATTCGTTCGCTCTCATAGGCCGATGTGACGGCAATCCGACAAAACCGGAGAGAGATACGGTGTAGGAACGACGACTTGACGTGGTCTTCGGGCTCTGAGGCACGGAGTTGGAACACATTTCTTAACAGAAAACAATCCGCAAAAAATAAAAATGACTGAATTATTAAAAAGGTATAACTATTGAAAATTTTAATAAAATATATAAAAAATGTAAATAATTAAAATATATGTTTGGATGGTGACAACCTTAACTCACAGCCACCGCCCTGTCGTCGGTAACAGCCTTATCTGTTATCAATATATGGATATACCTTACAGTTTGTGCTATCTATAGTACGCTCGCCAACCTTGAAGTAGTACATTCGGAACGGATTCAATTTACAGTGAACAGTGACTCGCTGTTTCTATCTAGAATTAAAATTTTTATTACTTCCTAATTAGATACTTTGTTGTTGTCATCTGCGGGTAAGGAATAACAATTCCAAGCTTGCCAAGCACGTCAAGTATCCAGGCTGAAATTGCTTAGTGTGTTCCGTATTATCAATATTCAGGTCAGCGTATTTATATGCTTTCGAGATCGTAGGTAATTATTTAAAATGCATTGCGACATTTAAAAATAGCATAGATACTCCACACATTATTTTCGATACTTATAGATGTTTGTCTCTAATTGATATGTTTATCGATTATGGTTTTTCTATTTAGGAAGGTTATACGGTTCTTCGTGCAAATAAAATTAGCTTTATTCCTAAAAAAATAAGCACCTTACTCAATAGCGGTAATCCTACCGATTATCTAAAATTAAAATGTAATAAGTAACTATAAATATTTCGACATGTGTCATAAAGTATATTATGAAGAAATATTTTTTTCGCTTTACTAAAGGCGACTAATATAAAAAAAAAACTTTAAAATTTAATAAAAGGTTGTATACAATACAAATGTAAATGTAATAAAGCGAATTTTAATGTAAATTTAGGTATTACAAATCTGCTACAATAAAAGACAATGTGATATGTTTAATATTCCTATTTTATACGATATAAATGTATTATTTTATACAGTTGCATCCCGTTGATTAAATATTTATCAAATTGTCTTTGTTTGTGTATGCATGTAAGTATATGTGAGAGTAACGATTACCCCATAATAAATATATGAATAATTTTACCGTGCTGACTGCTGTACATATCGTCCATTATAGACAATTGAGAAAAGCTACAAAATTACACGATGCCAGCATCTTTTTTGTGACACAATCAAAAAAGCTAATTTTGTAAAGGACCTGTTTGAAAATCAAATAAAACATTTCATTTAACCGATTCTACCGTAATTTTTGCCGATTTGCATATGAGTTCTTCACATGAGAAAAAATAGAAAATTCTAGGCTTTATTCTGTTCTTATAATTTTCGGTTATATGATTATTCGTCCAAAGCAGGTATATGTATCTATTGTAAGTTTCATTTTTGATATTTAATAAGCAAAATAAATAAATCGGACTAAATTTACAGTTGCGCCTATAACTGCGACACTGTTACGTTAGTGAAAGGGAGGGTTGCCATCTATTAAACGGGAGGGACTACTACACCTACATCTTTTATCAGTGCGCTTGTGTGAGTGCCCTGGGTGCATAATAGTGAATATTGAGACGAGGGTTAGTGCCCTGGGCGTGCCCAAGGCAACCGGGGAATTGATAGTGGCATGTAAGACTACATCACGTCCATTCCCGACTCTTGTACTACGTCTTGCCTTCTATATTGGGCTTTACGCGGAAGCTTTGAAGAGTATTAACTAACCGCTTCTGTAATACAAATGTTGTAATTCCTTGGATACCTTCAATAGCTATACATAAATGTTTTGTTGTCTTCCTGATACAACGACAAGTGATAGTCTACAAGATGATTTAGTTTCACCAAATATGGTATGGATAAATACTACTGACTCATTTGAATGGGAGCAGATGTTCTAATAATGTAAACGAATGCTGTGATTACCATTGGTTTAGTTATTTTAAGGAATTGATTTTGTTGTAACGTATTAAAGAAAATGTTTTTTTATTCTTTAATGCTGACATTTTAACGCTTGACTGCGATCTCACCTGATGGTAAGTGATAGTTTAAGATGAAAGCGCGCTAATTGGGTAAGAATCTATATACCTGATATGATTTCTATAGAGAATCGTGCCAGACCACAAATCTCTTTGTTTGGCTAAACGTCTTTGCTGGTAGGGTGGTAATTAGCCACAGCCAAAGCCTCCCACCAGTCCAGACTCAGACAAATTAGAAAATACAACTTTCTAAGTACTCCTTACCGGGGATCGAACCCAGCAAAGCGAGTACTCGCATCACTGCACCACCGAGACCGTTAAATTTTATTGTTATAATATAAAGACTTCACTCAGTCTTACTACAGTGGAGAATCTTCACAGATGATAAATAGATACTTTATCGAACACCACGGAACAAATATAATAACTCCAAATAAACTAAATTTAGAATTCAATTGGGCGTTCTCATCGCTATAATAGAATAGTGTTCTCTTCTAAACAACCTTGCGGTCAGGGAGACCGTAATAGAAAGGAGAGTAGGTGTTTATAAAAGAATTGACGTGAGTATTGAATATACAAATAAAGAGATTTGAAGATAAGTACGATTGGTGTAAATGTTACTTATACAAATGAAGGAAAATGAGAAAAAACCGTTGATGACGGCCTTGCTGGCAGAGAGTGCTCACTTCACTAGCTGCAGTCCAGAGTTTGGTTCCCAGAAAAACAAAACAAGGAAATTGTAAATATTTTGTCTAGATTACCTTCGGCAGCCAGGCAGAAATTTTTCGTTATTGGACGACACTGTGTATTAATAAGTTATCGCATTACAGATTAGCGTGTAAATTTTTCTTACTGCAGTCTCTTGAAGACTTTAAAATGTTGTCACAACATAAAGCTGCTTTAGACGAATAATAACACAATTGAAAATTGCTAATGAATAACTGGTTTAAATAAAACGATGGCATAATGACATTTTGTGTTGACACTGAGTCATTAAACGTATTTGAAAATAGTAACTTTTACAATATTGTCGTCGTCTTCAATAAAAGATCTCGCATTGAGTGCAATACTTGTCGAAATATCACACAATTATCACGTCAACGTTACAATGTAGAAACACATGAATCCGGTCCAACCCTGGAGCCCAAGGTTGTCCCTAATTATACCTTTCGAATGAGACGTCATTTCCTTGCGCTTGCGAAACATTAAATGTAAAAAAGACTTTTTCGCATTTCGAAGGTGTGAATTTAAATAATTGCAATAATCTCACTGATGGACTGACATGCGATTTTAATGAGCGACCGAGCGGCTTACAGCGTGAAGATGAAGCCGAAATGACTTCGAGCGGACCACCTCAAACAAGTTATGGAGCCTCTGTCTCAAACGTTGTCATAATTACGAAAACCGTAACAAGAAAATTATCTGACCCAGAAACATCAATTTTTACAGTGTTGATGCCATATAAATGAATATTATTCTCTAAAATATTTTACGAAAATTTTAAACACTTTTCAGCAATCGTTTCCCGAGGAAGGCTAGACAACGTAACTTTCGAAGATTGCTTACAATTAGAAATATGTGGGAATGACGTTTTATATTTTGATATGTTTCGTTATGAAATGTCATTCCCATCCTTTTTTTAAACGTTCTTCGAAAGTTACGTTGTCTTAGGGCGCAGAACGGACGGATTTTAATAAGATACCACAATAGTGATAGTGTGATAAGAGAACGTTGTGGTATAAAAGAAGACGTAGTGACTAAAATCGAGAAAGGTAGGGTTAGACGGTTTGGGCATGTAGAGAGAATGAGTGAAAGGAGACTGACAAAAAGGATTTATGAGTCAAGAGTGAATGCGAAAGTTGGAAGGGGAAGACCAAGGCGGACGTTCCTGGACCAAATCCAGGACATTTTAAATAAGGGCCAAGTCGAGGGTATTCTAAACCGACGAACTTGTATGAAAGGTTTAATGGGAATGAAAGAAGCGAAGAAGATATCCAAGTGGAAGGACGTGGTCTCTGCCTACCCCTATGGGAATGAGGCGTGATGCTATGTATGTATGCATGTACCAGAATCTGTTTTGTATTTGCCACTGTACAATAATAACTAGATTCTAAGAATATTCTATGACATTATTATGGCGGCAGGTCTTTAATAGCAGGGTGGCAACTCTCTAAAGCCAAACTCTCCCATTTGTTTAGACCTAGGTAAATTAGATAATGGGAATCGAACCTATGGCTTGTACACGCGAAGTACTTACATTATTACGAGGAAAGGCGGTATACTACTAGCTCACTATCTCTCTCTCTCTCTCTCTCTCTCTCTCTCTCTCTCTCTCTCAATTCATTCACAACGACACACACTTGTTGTGTGCCTTTAGATGGAATCGAGAATAGTTTACATTGATAGCAACTGGGAACAGCTAGTATATACGAGGAGGGATCAAAAAGTATGTGAACGAGATAAAATATAATGACTACTAATAACTTAATAATTTATATATCCAAGGCTTCAATCCCTGTAAAAAAAAGTTGTGTCTTGGTCATGCAAAAAGCTCTCCACGATATCTATTACCTCGTTATCTTGTTCAAAATCAAAACATTCCTTATTAAAATAGTCTAGAAATGGCACTTTTGAATCATCATTAGTCTGTTTGTTGGTAACAAATCTGTCACCGGTTCGCAAAGTTGAATCTGCTGAGAAGAAGCCGACAAGAAACTCAACGGTTACTTTTTTAGAGATAATTGTGTTTGTTACAACGAGTAATATTTGTACCTGTTTCCCCTTAAAAATTACTTACTTTTATAAGTGACGTATGCGCCAGTAACTCGTTTAGATGAACACCTAGGTCACCTAAGTACCTATTTAAAACACTAATCATTACTGATACTTATAAGTTTTTAAGTGAATAAATATATGCGGTCGGCTGTCATATTTCTCAGTTATCTTGCGATCTATGAAGCGGGAACTCTACTTGTCATTAATATAACTATAGCTTAGGTGGTTCAATAATTCAAATTCAGATTCAAGGACTTTTAGATAAATAATGATAAGAACAAGCAGAAAAATACAACAGATCCGGCTTCGCTCCCATTACATTTACACAGATAATGATAACAAAATATTAACTACAGCTTTGATAACACGACTATAGCTTTATCGGTGTTCAAATTTCATACAATCAGTAACTGAAGGCTATTATTTTATAATCTTATATTTCTCTCAAATAAGACAATGTCAACTACAATACGGATTTGTAAATAAATTTGTATTTTTGACTTCTTAAAAAACGTCATGTTTATATGAGAATAAATTTTCAATGGCTTGATATATCCTTAATCTTTTTAGAAACTATATAGACTTAAGTATATTTATATAAAAAAAATCCTATATGAAGCTTTTAAAGGTTCAAAGATATATTTTTATTTTTAGATTTAGGATAAAATTTAGCGCACTGTAAACACAATTCAAAAATCAAACTCAAAAATNCTATGCTCTAAAAACCCTCGCTCCTCGGAGTGAGGAGGCCTGTACCCAGCAGTGGGACGTTAATGGGCTGCTACTTACTTACTTTTTACTTCAAACGCCCCTCTGCTAGTTGTTTAGACCTAGGGAAATAAAACATTTATATATCTGTAATTGAAATGATTCCATACATTTCAAGCATGTAAACTTACTGTCCTTCTGACCAAGTTAACAAGTGATATATGCAGTTGACCAGTGAGAACACAAACAAAAGGAGTACTTTTCAATCTCGAACATCCTCGTAATTATAAAAGAAGTACAACATTTGAAAGATTACTCGCAGGGCCAATCCAGTTAATGACTTTTAAGATCCTGGCTTTGAAGATTTCAAATCAAAATATCTTTATTAAATTAAGTAGGCCTATTACAGCACTTTTGAATAGTCAAATATATTTTTTTCCACACACAAATTCTAATGTACGACTGATGATGGTATTAAAGAACGACTTAAAATCTAAAGTTACGAGGGTTCCTTCGCGTCCTGGTTTGAATTGAATACAGCACAATATCAATATCTCTATCATATCGCTACTTTGAATAAACAATCACACAGTCCAAAGTTTTCAATAGTTTATTATAGGATTGTAGAATTTAGAATAGTTTATATCTTATGTTGAGAACTTAAATTCAAATCGACAATAATGACATTGTGACCCTAGAAAATGACATTATGTATATTTAATTGTTTTGTTTAACTTTCAAATGGCTGTCCTGTAAAATAAGCTTTTTTGAATTGTGTCCCTAATACTCCAAAGAAACTTGAATAGTCTATTTTCTTGCGTTAAAAATTTCTATTCAAATCGTAAAAAAACCGTGTCGTCACAAAATGTTGACCGAATGAAACATTTTATATAATTACTAGCTGAACCCGCGACTTCATATGTGTGGAATGTTTTTTGGGTAGCAATGTTATTAATTTAGGCAAATTGTTTTACAAATAAGAAGTATGACCTCTACTCAGCAAATGGAATAGTGCAGTGTCGTAAAATCCGTTTTTAGCTGATCTCTACTTGGTAAAAGGAATATTCCTACCAAGTTTCAAGTGTCTACGCCTTATGGTTCTGGAGATATCGTGATGAGTCAATAGATACCTGGATATCTCTTATATATGTAAATAGATACGTCAAATAAGCTTTTTTGGAATTGTGTCACCGAGTTTTCAATACAGTAAAATGTAAACTATCCAATTTTGCAACAAAGAATTATGAATTTGAACAAGTTAATCACAAAATCATCGGAACAGTTCAATACCTCCTACGTATAAGAACAATGCATTTCAGACATTTTGACTTTTTTTTCATTTCGACTATTATGTTATTCCATTTATTACATACATACATAGCATCACACCTCATTCCCATAGGGGTAGGCAGAGACAACATCCTTCCATTTGCCTCGATCCTTGCATATCTCCTTCGCTTCTTTCATTCTCATTAAACCTTTCATACAAGTTGACCTGGCCGTTACTTAAAATGTCCTGGATTTGGTCCAGAAACGTTCGCCTTGGTCTTCTCGTTCCAACTTTCACATTCACTCTTGACTCATAAATCCTTTTTGTCAGTCTCCTTTCAGTCAATCTCTCTACGTGCCCAAATCATGTGAGCATACTTTTCTCAATTTTAGTCACTACGTCTTCTTTTATACCACAACTTACTCTTATCTTCCATCTATAAATATAGGTTGTTGTTTTTTCAATTCATATAACTATTAAACATTATTCTTATAATATTTTAGATTAAAATATAGTATAGTAATAATTAACGAAACTTTTTTTAGGCGCATGAGGGTAATTTTAAACGTGTGATTAGCATCACAAAGATTTGCAGCGTTTTGTATGCTTAATCGTTTGAAGGTTAGGTGGTTTTAATATTTACAAATAACATGTTGCGTTTCAATTTGCCACTCATCATTTAATAATATAATATGCAATTTTTTTTTTAATATAAAATAAAAATATTTCATAAATTCTCTTTTCTAAATTTTAAAATAAAATTTAATTATTAATTTCTAATATTGACAACATAAAAGTGGCATTTCTATTTACAATTCGTCATTTGTGATTTTAATAAATTTTCGACACTGTTAATATTTTAATGACAATTAAATTCATTAAATTCTTAACATATCTTCTTTTTCCCTTCGTCTACGTCTCGGAAATCCAAAGTTTTTAATTTTTTTTATCATTAAAACGCCATGTTACAAAATTTTGGATTTTATATTTGTATCTTTGTATGTTTGGGCGTTCGAATTTATAGAGTAATGTAATAAGTTATACCTGCACATAGAATTTACGATAGACAATTTCGTATGAAATATATTTCTGTATTTACACATATAATTTACGAATGTATATTTGACTAGTAAACTATTCAACTGTATAAGTAGGTACTACAGTGAATTATAGGACGCTAAATTTATGTTTATTTTGAAATATTTACGACTCTCCCCGGTGGTCACTAACTGCAATTGTAATTCCCATTTAGACGTATACGATTTCTTTGAGACCTGTACTTTTGCAATTGTAAAATTTTATAACCGCGAATTTACATCAATTGTGGCCAAATATTGTTTTATTGTCTTTTCTACGTGTTTGTTGCTCAAGGCCTTTGACCTTTCGTTTATATTTCGATTTTGCGACATTTCTACATCCTTTCGTCGGGTTTATAGCCTGTAATACGTTGTAATGCACTTTAATTTTCAATTTACTGCTTTGATTGACGATTTTTAACCATAGAATGTATTCGTATAATGTTGCTTGTGTGGCCGAATGCGAATTATTTGCTTCCCTCACCAAATTGACATAACACGAAAGTGTTTTTTTTTCCTTTTAAAATACACGCTATTTTTTTACTAGTTACAGTTATTGTTTTTCCTGTCCGGCTTCTCAGTAGAACTTCTAGTGTACGTATTAACCTTTCGATTTAGACAACATTGCTAATGAAAAAAGTTCCATTTTACAATTGGCCAAATTTTTGTCGAAGTTTGATAATTTTCTGCTGTGTAGAAATCAATATGATGTAAAAGATTGTTGTCTTATCAGGTTCCCTTACGACCTCGAACTGTATCATCACTCACCATTAGGTAAGAACCAATTAAGTGCATGGAATTGTAGGCAAATTAAAGTTAAAAGTGGGTAACTAAGTACGCACAACTTCTTTGGCAAACTAATATTTAAGTCTTGTTTATATTTATAAAAATCTAAAACTTTAGATTTCCGAGAATTAGAGGGAGGAAAAAGGAAGATATGTAAGGAATTTAACGAATTGAATTGTCACTTAAATAGTAAAAGTGTTGAAAATTAAGATAAATAATTTATTGAAATCTTAAATGACGAATTGTAAATGTAAATGCCGCCTGTTTATTGTCAATATTAGAAATTATTAATTTAAATTTATTTATGAATTTCAAATTTAGTAAAGGGAGTTCATGAAATACTTTACGAAAAATAGTATATTAAACTATTAAATGACGAGTGACAAATTAAAATACCACGTGTTTGTAAATATTAAAACTACTTAACCTTTAAACGAATTAGCATCAAAAAATGCTGCACATCTTCGTGACGCTTTTGTGAAAAAATTACCCTCATGCACCTAAATTTCACTTCAAAAAATGTGTACTGCGATATGAGACTAAAGGGTTCGTAATACAGCAAAGGATATTATAACTCATTTTAACTAGTTTAATGATAGAAAAGCGATTAGTTTTATCGTAAGTAATTTACATTGATCTAAATGCATTAAATTTGTGCATACATCATTCATCTACAGTGCATGGCAGTCAACAGAACCGTCCAAACTTGTCCGCACACTCGACTGCCGCTGTACGGTTTCAGAATGATGAATGCGCCGGTCTAACCGACTTGACAACTCATTTTCTCGTTACAAATTCCATTACCAAACATTCAAATTACATAGTAGAAGTTACCTTCGCAATACCAAGGCATAATAGTAGCCTTATTCATACAGCCATCATTATTTTCTGTCTCGCAACAAGGCAAAAACAATCAATAAAAATAAATCATTTAAATAACCATAAACACGTATTACAATGCGCCGACATTACATCTCCTAATGATTTTGCTAACGAATCATTGAAAGTGGTCTGATCGCGTGCGCTGGCTGTGTTCGTCGCGATGTAATCTTGGCTGTGTGTGTGTTTGTGTGTTGCTGTGTGCGAGCAATGCGGCCATAATAATATGAAAGTGTTGTCCGGACCCCGCCCTAGCCTCGGGCATGCTCGGTGCTCCATTTACATCTGCTCGGATACTTTATTGAGCCTTCTGTAGAGAAGTAAGAAACTAGACCATCTTAAATTCATGTTGAACGTAAAATATTTACTACAGATAAAATAACTTATACCAAGCCTAAACCTATTAAATCTCTATGAATGCATTTGATATCACGACACAACTATAGATGTGAGGATATTGAGAATAAATCATAGCATTGGAAAAATTCCTAGATTTTTTACGCACAATATGCATACGGCTACGGTCACACCTGATGTTGTGTTAACGCAAAAAAATACCCAGATGAATGAATGAAAGGAGACTGATAAAAAGGATTATGAGTCAAGATACAATGGGAAAGTTGAAAGGGAAAGACCAAGGAGAACGTTCCTGGACCAAATCCAGGACATTTTAAATAAGGGCCAGGTCAAGAGTACTCTAAAGCGATGAATTTATGAAAGGTTTAATGAGAATGAAAGAAGCGAAAGAGAGATTCCAAGGGTCGTGGCAAGAACGTGATCTCTTCCTACCCCTATGCGAATGAGGCGTGATTCTATGTATGTNGGAGACTGATAAAAAGGATTATGAGTTAAGATACAATGGGAAAGTTGAAAGGGAAAGACCAAGGAGAACGTTCCTGGACCAAATCCAGGACATTTTAAATAAGGGCCAGGTCAAGAGTACTCTAAACCGATGAATGTATGAAAGGTTTAATGAGAATGAAAGAAGCGAAAGAGAGATTCCAAGGGTCGTGGCAAGAACGTGATTTCTTCCTACCCCTATGCGAATAAGACGTGATTCTATGTATGTATATATGAGAATACGGAAGCTGGTAAGTCATTCCACGCTTTTGCGGTGCGGATTAGAAAAGGTTGGTCAAATAGCTTAGTGCGGACTCGTGGAAAGTTTACCACGAACGGATCCCAATAGTTTCTGTCTAGATGGACTGTAGTAAAAATGTATTTGACCTCAACATTATTTTAAAATTTTAAAATGGTTCCTCTCTAAAATTACCTTTTTACAATTGTGTCAATATTTACCAAAGCAACGGCATATTTTGTTCACTTGTTACAATTTTAGAATTAAAAACCTAGCAGGTTCCAAGGAAATGAAACATGTAAAGTGCACTTATTCACGTACATCATTTTATGTAGTTCAGGAAAAGTTGAATGAAAGATGCTTGCATTTGAATCCAGTTTCGAATATGTTATATATCAATTAATTTGTATGCATGAGAGAGAGAACGTCCATAGAAATTTGCAGGCTCAGCTGAACTGCCAAGGCGGTGACTGTCAAAAGGGCTAACGCAGCAATATTAAAATTTACTTCGTATTTTGGTATTTTCAAAATATTTTGAAAAATTTGATAAAATTTCACTTGATTGTAAGTTATAACAGAATCTATAATGGTATCTCTTTAAACTGGAGGTTGTACCAGGACTCGTAAAACAATATCGTAAATATTGTCTCTCAGATATGATAGAGATGCATTATGCTAGAGGATCTAAAAAATTTAATGTAATATCTAAGCAAATTCATATATTCTCTTAAACTCTTATATTAGTACTATAAGCAATAAGACCACCTTTTGCACGATATAATTATAGTAATAAGTATCTTAGTTTATATATCTTTTTATTTTTATCTTGTGAACAATTAAATGTTTTCTCTCTTTCTCTCTCTCATGATCAATATTATTCAACAAACTTAGACGCGTATATTAACTATTAATTTAAATTTAAGGCATCGAAATGATATTTATGTCTTCTATATTATTTTTTGAGTTACGGCGCTCGTGAGGCGCAAGCAGTTTACAATGTTGTACTGGTTAAATTTATAATACTATTATAACATAACACCAACATAAATGAGACGAACGAAATAGTTTTGTTCTTGTTAATTATTTAGTAAAAGCTATTTTGTGTAATTAGCAGAGCGATTAAAATATCCCACCATATTATTATTACTTAATTGCAAACTTAGCCATTTCTATAAAAGCCTAATTCAAATTAATATTGCGGTAGACATTAGAGCGTTGAGAAGTATGAGTGGATTGAAACTGAGTGACAAAGTAAGCAATAGTATGATAAGAGAACGTTGTGGTATAAAAGAAGATGTAGTGACTAAAATTGAGAAAGGTATGCTTCGATTGTTTGAGTATGTAGAGAGAATGAATGAAAGGAGACTGACAATAAGGATTTATGAGTCAAGAGTGAATGCGAAAGTTGGAAGCGGAAGACCAAGGCGACGGTTCCTGGACCAAAACCAGGACATTTTAAATAACGGCCAGGTCAAAAGTACTCTAAACCAACGAACTTGTATGAAAGGTTTATTGAGAATGAAAGAAGCGAAGAATATATGCAAGGATCGTGGCAAGTGGAAGGACGTTGTCTCTGCCTAACCCTATGGGAATGAGGCGTGATGCTATGTATGTATGTATGGTAATAAAATTTGAAAAATCATGTGAGTTGTTTAGTTTTTATTACAACGTCTTTATATCAACAAGAATGAGCTCTGTAATTTCGGATGCTGTTTCATGAGAAATTCTATTGTATTAATAATTTATTATATATAAACATGTATCTATAAAAGCTGACTGCTGGACAGGCTAAATATATTTCATTTATTTCAAAAAATTGACAATTAAATCTTAATAAAACTAGTGATTTCCAAAGAAACTTACGTTGCCTGTATCCAGAACTTTTTATGTTTATTGGTGACAGGTTATTGCTTGATTGTGATCTTAACTGATACTAATCGATGATATAGTCTAAGATGGAAGCGTAGATCTGGTAAGTGGTATATTACCTCTTATAGCTTCTAAACAACATCGTACAGGTGCGCACACTTTTTGTTTGGCGGTATGTCTTTGTTGATATGGTAGTAACTAACCACATTAATAAAATTAAAAGTGTGTGCGTACAAAGTATATATCAGAAGTGAAACTTCTTTGGCAAACAAAAAATTTCCGAAAATTAGATGGAGGTAAGAAGTTAGATGACGAATTGTAAATAAAAATGTCACGTGTTTTTTGTCAATATTAGAAATATTTTTATTTTATGAAAAATGGTATATCAAATGACAGAGGCAAATTAAAAAGCTACATGTTAGTTGTAAATATTAAAACTACCTAACCCATAAACGAATTAGCATAAAAAACGCTGCACATCTTCGTGAGGGTAACGACACGTTTCATCTGTAAAAAAATTACCCTCAGCGCCTAAACAAGTTTTAATTCAAATATAAAAATCACAGGGAATCGAATTCATTACCACTGTTAATGAAGCGAACATAGCTTTCAACCTTATTTTGCCTGTCTTTTTCAAAATATAATTATTAAAATATGTCCGATACAGATAAGTATTTTAACATCTTCCTAATTTAATATTACTCGTGCCAAGTCATCAAGCTTTAGTTAATAACTTAGAAGCATTCAAGACAAGCAAATTATAAACAAGAGCGAAAGAAATTACACGCTGCGAAGTAGCTTAATTATTGAGCCCCGGGGAATCGCAAAAGTCACTTCATACTGTAGTTTGAATAGAGCCGTAGGCATTGATACCGTACATTATATTGTGCTAGCATCCTCCAAGGCTTTGCATGAGTATATCAAACAATACACTGTAAACTTAATAACAAAGTGAATACATTTTTTCTTGATGGCCACGCTGACGTAATGTGCCAGTTCTTGTTTTGCTAGCAGAGGTCCTGAGTTTGATTTCCGGCAGGGCAAATTTGGTAAAAGTTTTATTCCTTCTCTGAGTCTGGACTAGTTGGAGACTTCGACTGTGGCTAGTTACCAGCCTATCAACAAAAAAATTGGATGCTGTGTAGAAACCATAACAGGTAAATTACCTCATAACAAGATAACGTCTTCTATCCTAGACTGTATCAGCACTGTGATCACGCCTGATAGTAAGTGATGATACAGTTTAAGATGGAAATGCGCTAATCTGCACCGCTAACGATACAGACAATGTAAATTTCGCTGTAACATCTTTAGTTTTGCTCAGATTTAATTGTAATTTTTTTTTAAATCAATTTGTTTGCGATCTTCTCCCCATATTGTTTAATCTTATTTGTAAATGTATAGAACTTAACTTAGAATCTCGTTGGAATATTATTTGTTTTGTATAGTTTACTTTTACCATTCATAAAAATAACCATTTATATTCCTAATCACTGAATAAAACATCAAATGGATATATCTACAGGAACATAATAAATATCCTCCTACGCCTACGCCTATACTTGTGCCAATAGTAACGTTTGTCAGCCGCCCGTTTGGCGCCCAAATTAATTCGACATAGTTTCGATTCCGTGCAGGTAATAAGTGGGCGGCGGGCGGTTGGAAGAAGTCTGCGAGTGTTTTATTGCTCCTGAATCATCATATAGTGAGTGTGAGCTTACGAAGGGTTTCACAAAATTAGACATATTTATACTGACGCCTGAAGAGAATAACTTTTTATTGTAAAGTTAGACTTACATTACTTAAAATACAAAATTAAAGATAAAAGAGTACATGAGGTGGCTTCATTGCTATCTAATGCTATCTTCCAGGGAATCTTTGGACTCACGAATCTTAGCTTAAGATGTATACGCTTAAGATGGGTAACATATAATAAAAAAAAAATTACCATAGATAAGAGACGTTTCAAAAATTGTTTTCGTGTTTTTTTTTGGAACACCCACGCTAGCATTCGCACACATTATTGATTTAAAGTAATTTCTTTGTATTATTAACGCACAATGGAAACCATGAAATATAGGTATAATTACGACTACGAGTTCAACCGTGGCATAGGCACAACACAATATTGAAGAAACCTTAATTCGAACCATTACTTATGGATAGTGGAAAATAATGGGAATGGATAATGGGAAGTGGTCATCGCAATGGCTGAACTCAGAAAAAGTTACTTGTGAGTATTTGGTGGACTAGCGCCGGTGTCGTTTACGACAGCTTTTTAAAGTCTAGCCAAACGATTGCGGCAGATATCTATTAGCAGCAACTGCAAGCCATAAAGGAAGACCTAGCTGCAAAAGAAAAGAGATTGATCAATTGCTGTAGGGCACTACTGCTTCACGACAACGCGAGACCACACACTGCACAACAAACAAACACTAAGTTAGATGAGCTACAATTGGAATGTCTGAGACCTCCACCGCACTCCCCGTGCCTTGCTCCAACAGAATACCATTTTTGCCGAAATTTGGACAACTCTGATGCGGCAGTCCAAACCGCCTTCAAAGAGTTTATTGATTCATGGTTTTTTTTTTTGTAAAGGGATCAATCAACTACCTACAAGATAGCAATAGTGTATAGCTATGCCTACTTTATTAAATAAATTTGACGAAAAAAATTGCCTTTATTCCTCCCTTACAAAATGCCAATTTCATATGTAAGGATCTAATATTTATAAATATCTAAATATAAAAATATGACAATCTCCCGTTAGTTTACTCGGAATTATCATTCTGATTCATCACATGCGAAGACTCAGAGATTTCTGCTACTTGTTATCTATTCAATAAATGGGATAATTTATTCGTCTGAAGCATCTCTTAAAAGTGATGCGCGCTTGTAGAAATACCAACAATAGCTTTCGTTTAAGCTTTCATTATTTAAAAAAATCGTATTCGTTTTGACTAATGCTGATTCTGCACTGCGTCAATTGAGTGATTCGTATATTTAAAATCTATATCTATCTTTTAAATGGGATCATTTTTAATGTTCCAAGCTTTTACTTTCGCATTACCTTCAGGCAAAACATTACGTAGATTTCTGATATAAAAATGAATGCGTATTATAAAAATTAGGGGGCGTACATGAGTCCGCATTAGATGGCCAGATGAGAGTAAAACTGTGCTTAATTTACTGTATACGTATTTCCATTTATGTTTATAGTCATGGTGGGTGATGATTTGAAAATTTTCTCTGATGGACCAATGGAAAGTTCGTAGATCATATTTATATTATTGTTAAGAATCTCAGCATCCTAGGCAAGCAAGGCTAAGTTTTCTTTGAGCCTGCCACAGTGAATCAGCATGGTGCATCTATGCTCTTAAAATCCTCGCATCTACTCGTATGACTGAATAGGCCAATGCCCAGCAGAGGGACAAAAATAGGCTTAAATTACATTTTATCAATTTGTATAGTAACATACAAGTATTAGTTAATCGATCAGTTTCAATACAATAGTAAAGACCTTGTAAACTATATCTAAAGAGACTGCGGCTTACACAATTTAATGAGATCGCTTTTGTCTTCAGAATTTGTGACATCTCTCAAAAAAACTGATGTCGAGGCCGTCGATATTTCGTAACGGCGTTCCAATCACCTCACGAACTTCAAATAGGTAGGCTGTTCGGATAAAATCTACAACTGTTTAAAAACCATAATGGGTTAGGCTCCTGGTACACGACAACATAAAAAATTATGTAATTCTATAATAAACCAATATAATATACATTTGATTGCTGATATCAGTCGAGTGCATTATTTTTAACAACTATTCATTGTGGCTAAGCAATAGATAACGTTATGTAAGTATGAAATATTGTTCATAATGTATACTTCAATTTAAAACTTGGCATAGAAATTATGAGTCCTATATTGCATACCCAAAAGATTTATTTATATATAGTATACTCTCTATTCCTTCACTCTCATAGTCCGACGTGACGGCAGTCTCATAGCACTCATAGCACGACCGAAGAGAGATCAGGCGCAGGATCCACGGCTTAACGTGCTCTGCGAGGCACGCGGGTGGATAGCACCGCCAAATTTTTCCCAACTTCGGGCAAATTTAGAGAAAATCCTAATAGAAAACTCAATATCGATTTCGGATTGGCCCGACTCGGGACTCAAACCCAGGACACTAGATCGATGAGGCATCACAGGTATTCAAAATTAAATTATTTATTGCAGAATGTGTATACATGTCTTACAAAAAGTTAGTGCAACTATCCCCCACATACATGCAACAATTACGTGCTAATATTTATACATAAAAGAGACAAAAAAAATATCAATGCATTAGTAGCTCAAAGATGTGTGTGAAATCATTTCATATTAAGTTTTCGACACAATTCTTCGAGAAAATATTGCTGCGGAATTTTGATAGAGCATCCTTCATATACATGAAAACAAAGATAGGGTAAAATATGTTGTTAAGGGTTTTGACACTTTTCCGATTCGATATCTTCTACCTTGCATTGCTTATTAGCTATTTATATGATGTTTATATAGACAAGGACGGTGGAGTACTTTAGGTACTAGTTCTCATCTTATATTAATTTTTTCTACTAAGATACCGTGCACATTAATTATGTATCATTAACTCTCATGTGCTTAACCGTTATCATTTTTGATTGACACATAACTTTTAACCAGATGACATTATAATGAAGCGTGAAAAACATAAAAAAGAAGATCAGAAAATACGTAGAGATCTCGATGAAGTAACTGTCATCCTCATACACGTTAACATGTTCAATCTTGAAAGACAACATTGATTTTCATTAGACGAACTTATAGGCGACAACAAACCAGTTGTCGAAAAAAAGCGAAGATTAGATTTATATTGACAGCTAATATTCGTTCAATTTATTTATGACAGTGACGATGTGTCAATACAGTATAAATCAAAACTGCATACTGGAGATATATGTGCAGTGATTACACTCAGTTATCGAAGTCTATTTTTATTATTCATAACATCTTATTGGTAATAAAATTTATATGTCAAAAACGCCAAGTCCTAATTAAAATACATTATTTAGCGCTGATTGAGTAATGATAAGTGATAATGGAATGCTGAGGTGATAGCACACTGATATGTTAAGAGGTAATTTACATCTTTATGTTTTATATATGGCATTCTCAGTTACTTTGGTCATATTGCCCGACGCCAGCCCAACAACTTAGATAAGTTGATGATTACTGGCAAAGTAAAGGGCAAAGGACCATGCGGCCGATCACCTAGCAGTTGGCCCGACAAAGTGAAAGCCGTTACTGGTCTTCGATTTGTTGCCGTCATGAGGAAAACCGAGGAGCGAATAGGAAGGAAGGCATTGGTGTGAAAAATGATGTAGGCGCCTAAGTAAGGCCACGACGTTTAAGCATGAAGATCACCACCGATCAAGATATGGCACCGTACCTTAGTGCAAACTTTTTGATAGTAGGTCACATCTACTCCAAGATATGATGCTTGGAGGGCGATGGTCTCCTTTTGCGAAACCGTCTTGGTTAAAAAAAAGACCGCCGAGCGAGCGCGAGAGTGGGTCGATCCAACGCGGAGACGGAGACGCAGGGATGACAGAACCGCCTAGCAGTCGTCGAATGCTCCAGCCTTCAGTCTGAGGGGTTGCGAGCGGTGAGAGAGGGGGCTCGCACCGTTTTTTACTATACAACCCTGAGAACAATGTAGCTTAACGTGGCCTTAGGCTTCATTGTAGTAAAACTGATCATGGGATGCGTAAGACATCGCACAAGGGAGGCACCAGATGAAAGTTTTTTGGAGAGCCTGGTGTCGCCTTACATGTGCAGATGGGGGCCACCGCGGTGGTTTTAGTGGGTATAATCCTGCATAACCTGACCTTTCCCCCGAAAAGGCCGGTTATCTTTTGAAGATTTCCCCACCGTGAAAAAAGGTCACATCTACTCATCGCCGAAGCGCCCATAAACCCAGAAGTAGGTTGATTGGTAGGTTGAAAGGCATCCACCCTCGTCGAATCCCACACTGACCCACGAGTCGGGGTTTGTGCCTTAAAGCATTTCCTAGCGATAAATAAAATCTCATTAAAGATAACTCTTCCAGAGACCCTAGAAGAATTTTAGAAATGCCTGTGCTGTACGAGTAGAAATATGAATCTGGTAAAACTATACCTACATACACACAATCTAAAGATATATTACAAACATATCACGTATGTGAATACAATAAATATATCCAAGTTTTGATGGGTTCCTAGGATTAAAAATGAGGATATTATGTAATAAATGACGGCGTGCAAGATATAAATCCTTGTTTTTTAAGTTTCAGTTCAGAAACGGCTGTATAGCTTTAAAGGGGATAATATTATAGGAAATATTTTAGAATTATTTCTGAATTTTATACGGCAACAGAAATTTCAACTTGAATTTAGGAATATTCGTATGTTGTTGTTGTTTTCTTGCCCTTATTCCACTAGGTGGGGTCGGCACAGCATGTTTCCTTTCGCCACTTCACTCTATCCGCTGTCATTTCTACATTCACACCCTTAATACACATATCCTCTTTCACACAATTCATCCACACTTTTTTTGGTCGCCCTCTCCCGGCCCTGCCGCTTACCATCATATTTAGAACCCTCTTACATACATGGCTATCCTCCCTTCTCATTACATGTCCATACCAGGCTAACCTTCCACTCCTTAACTTCTCGGTCACTGGTGCTACTTTCACACTTCCTCTAATATACTCATTCTTAATCTTATCCAATTTTGTCACTCCACACATCCATCTCAACATTCGCATCTCCGCTGCATGCAATTTCCTTTCATTCTCCCCTTTGGTGGCCCAGCACTCTGATCCATACAGGATGACAGGTCTTACGATCGTCTTATAAATCTTCCCCTTTAGTTTAAGGGGCATTCTGGCATCGCAAATTGTTCCCGAGACCTGCCTCCACTTCATCCAACCTGCATTTATCCTGCTAGTAACATCTCGGTCAATGCCGCCGTCGTTTTGGAAGATAGAGCCGAGGTAACGGAAATCTGAGCAGACTCGAAGGGAAACACCATCTAAGACAATCGAAGAAAAACTGGATGGATCCCCGAAATCACAGAACAGATGTTCTGTTTTGGTCCTATTGATCTTCAACCCTGCGTTTTCCAGTTTTTCCTGCCATATTTCTAGCCTTCTCTGTACCTCAGCTCCATCCTCTCCAACAAGCACAATGTCATCGGCAAACAGCATGCACCAGGGTGCTTCCTCTTGTATGTTTGATGTCAGTGCATCCATTACCAGGAGGAACAAAAAAGGGCTTAAAGCCGATCCCTGATGCAAACCTACGCCCACATTGAATTTGTTAGTTTCGCCGGCTGCGGAGCGAACGTATGTAGTTGCTCTACCGTACATAGCACGGATAAGACGCAGGTATTTCCCAGGCACTCTTTTCTCTTTCAAAGCCCACCACAAGACTTCACGGGGTACCCTATCATATGCCTTCTCCAGATCAACGAACACCATATGCAAGTTCTTATGTACTCGTTTGTACTTTTCGCAAAGTTGGCGAAGTGAGAATATGGCATCCGTTGTTCCACGTCCTGGCATGAACCCAAACTGATTCTCTGTCACATTCGTCTCTTCTCTCATTCGTCTAGCAACAATCTTCTCCCATACTTTCATGCTGTGTGACATGAGCTTTATTCCTCTATAACTGTTACAGTCCTGTACATCACCCTTGTTTTTGAAAATAGGCACCAGCGAACTGATACACTATTCGTCAGGGATCGCCTCTTCTTGTAACAACTTATTGAAGAACAAAGACAGCCACGTCCATCCATCCATCCACATCCAGAAACTTCCACACTTCTATTGGTATCTCATCTGGTCCAACCAATTTACCGTTTCTCATACTTTGGACAGCCTTTTATACTTCTTCTATGCCTATCTCTCTAACAACTCCCATATTCAATGGAACATCTTCCAACACTCCACTCCAATTATTCTCTTCATTCATTAGGTTTTCAAAATATCTTTCCCATCTTTTTTTAATTTCTTCGTTATCTGACAATACTTTCCCCTTACTATCTTTTATACAATTAACGTAATTTATATCTTTTCCTCTTTTTTCTCTTGCTTTTGAAATTTTATAAATCTTTTGCGTACCTTCTGGACTTTCCAGTGTTTTGTATAAAGATTCTTGAGCATTGGCTCTTGCAATAGCCACAGCTCTTTTAGCTTTTAGTTTGGTTTCTTTATATTTTGTCATTTTACTATATATAATATTCGTATATCCTATAGTAATAATAATTAAAGAACTTTTTGAAAAACCTTTTTCATTTGGATTTAAAAAACATTAAATTTAGAGGTGAATGTCTTTCATAGAATATAATATAACGATGTAATCTGAACGATTCGAGATTGGAAATTTGTATATCATATCATCGTTTCAATACTTCGATGAGAATACGTAAGACGGTAGCACTTTTTTATGATACGTAGGCGTTGATATATTATAATGCCTTTGTCGACGCTGACAGATAAATAATAAATGTTATTTACTTTTCACTGCAACAGAATTCGGTAGGAAATGTTAACACATGTCCTCTAAGCTTTCTGTTGTTTCTTTTTTGGGTTGTGGTATATTAATACGTCTTATTCTATACTACGAAACAGGGTCATGCTTTTTTTCAATTAATTTGTCGTTATTCTATTGGAAATTACTATTGATATTGTGCCGTATGCACATAGACTATGTCATTTAATATATCTGTTTCATTTGTCTTTGTTCATTAAAGCTAAACTTACTGTATACTCATAAAGATCAGTGTGTCTTTGTACTTCGTAATGGTCGTCAATCATGTAGTCTCTTAATCTCTCATCGCGCCATAATTATACAAAGTAGCCAATAAATCATCACCATAACATCGTTCCATACAACGTCAGAAATAATATAGACGCTTGGATCTTCTCGTTGCTCAAGAAATTTTGGCATGCAATATCATCAGCATAACATAGTTTCCTAAAAAAATAACTATCAGTAATCATTAGTGTTGGCTTTGACTGATGTAAGTCCTTAACTTGTATTATAAAACATGTAATTCTTTTACCCCCTACCGTAAATAACTAATAAAAATTGCCTCGAGATAAGGGTTCTGATTATTTTCTCTTTAATTTTGCCTTATGTCTACATTATATTTAACTTTTAATGATATGGAAAACATTTTAAGAGGTTAATAAAACCTAAGACCGGTTTTTAGGTGAGATATTCGAGTTGATTTCATTTTTATGGTAAAAAGTTGAAAAATGGTAGGAAAGGGCGATTTTACAGTGGTAAATAATTTCCCATTATTGGTAACGACATTATAATATATCATCAAGTGGGAAATAATTTCCTATTGTTCATTATACGTTAAGATTTTTCAAGAACTAAGCTACTTTTCATATACTAGTTCCTCACCTTGCTTTAATTTTTATTTTAGGAATTTAAAATAAAATAAAAAACATGTAACACGCTATTGAAAATGTTATTTATATATTTTATTGAAAAAAATATTTTAGAAATCTCAATGTCATTTTTGAAGACGATGAATCTAGTAAAGTAAGGTTAAATGATGAATATTAATTTTTGATCTCTGCTCCTTTTTTGATTTCGATTCATGATGCTGATGCTGTAAATTAAAACATAATGATCAGTTAGTTTGATTACAAACCCACGTATTATTGTAAACTGTGCAGACAACAGATTATATATATTGTTCCTGTAATCTCATTATATATATATATATATATATATAATGAGATATATATATATATATGTATATACACACGTATATATATATATATATATATATATATTGACGGCCTCGGTGGCGCAGTGGTGCGAGTATTCGCTTTGCTAGCGGAGGTCCCAGGTTCGATCCCCGGTGGGAGGAATTTAGGAAATTGTATTTTCTAATTTGTCTGAGTCTGGTCTAGAGGGAGGTGGTCTAGTCGGCCGTGGCTAGTTATCACCCTAACAGCAAAAACGTACCGCCAAACAAAGAGATTTGTGTTCCGGTACGATGCTGTGTAGAAACCGTAAGGGGTATATCGCCTCTTAACAGATTAGCGCGCTTCCATCTTAGACTGTATCATCACTTACCATCAGGTGAGATCCCTGTCAAGCGCGAATCTGTCAAAGATAAAAAAAATATATATATATAATGTATACGAAAACCAAAAATGACAATGACAGCTTTTGATATTGACATATATATATAATGAGATTTAGAACTTACAGGAACCAAACATAGCAAATAATTTCCTACTTTGAACAAAAAGAAACTTACATTTTGTATTGCTTTTTAACTGTATTTTTATGTTATACGTTAGGAAAATAAGTCTACTATCGAGTAAAAGCTCTTACTACATTATTACTTGACAGAGCCGTTAATTTCAACAAAAAATAACAATGATAGCTTTGACATTGATGTAGGACAATGTTTTTGTGATTTATTGGAACAAGTATTGGCAGTTATCAAAAAATAAATGTTTATCTAATTTTTATTTCCGTAATAAAAATACTGAAAGTTTTTTGTAACGAGCAGATGGGAATATATATCCCTTTATTTTAATAAGGGATATTCTAAGTCGGTACAGTGAATGTACCATTATTAAAATGTTTAAAATTAGGTGATTTTAGTTTAACAGGGCTTCATTAAAGTTGACTATATCGTCATGCAAGCTTTCGACTTCCTTATACCACATTTTTTAAGGAATCTCTAATAGTTTGGACTTAATTAGTTTTGATATTTCAATGTTGAGTGATTATATTTTGTGCACCTTGTAGAAAGTATTATAAGGTTAATAGGAGAGATCTATTGGTGTTGCAATCTTATTGTGCGTTATATGCGTAAGAAACACGAAAGCATAACGACTTTAATTAAGTGATCAATAAACCAGAAAATCGTATTTTCACCGTTTTAAAATGATTAAAGCAATTTGACATAACATTTGTTAATCGAATAGTGAAAAGTAACCACATCTGTCTGCTCTATTTCGCTAGTTGTGTAACTGGTACGCATTTCAAGACAACCTTTGGTGTCTCAACCGGCGACGTGATCCTGTGCCGACTAAATCAAATCTATTGCGTACAATACAATTAAGGCCGTGATAAATGCGTTAAAACTGTTGCATATTTCTATCATAACTTTAAAAAATATTTGGGCTTTAAATACTTCATGATAGAAAATAGATATTTAATATCATTAACAGTCATAAATTAGAAAGAATATATGTAAAAGAAATTATATTTGATGATTTAAACATGCAGAAAAAGTCTATTCGAAAATTGAACTTTTAATTTTATTTTAATATTAAATTAGAACAGGTCGTATAAAAAACGTAACTCAATTTCTAGCAAGAACTAGCAGAGTATTAAGAACTACTCCATCCGGAGTTTTTCACAACAAGGCCTCTAGGTAATGCCTCATTACTTGAGCTAATTTTCTCAGGCATCGACGATGCCTGGTATTTTTCTAACGGGCTGGTTCCCACCAGCTTACGCCGGCGGAGCTGTCCAGGTCAGTCCAAGTGTTAGTCATATTCGGTTCTGCCACTGCCGTCGCTTCGTCAATCCCGTCAGCTTTATCCACACCTGGTGGTGGTGACAGCAGGAGCTCACGAGGTAGTGGATACCCAGTGCTTTCAGATCGAGAATGTTGGCTGGCAATGCCATTGAGGTGTGTGTGCGGGGAGTAGTCCGCGCAGCGGAATATGCTCCTCGCCAAATGCCGAACGAATACCTCCACGGCGGGAGTCTCGGTGTCCCAAATGACTTCATTCCTGATGTACCTCGGAGCACCCACTATGAGGCGTACGCACTTATTCTGCTGGGTCTGCAGCCTCCACTTCTGGTACCCTGAGCAGAAAGAGTACCAGGCAGGAGTCGCATACGTCAGTCTGGAGCGGACTCACTCACTCACTTCAACGGATGGACGTCCACTTCTGGACATAGGTCTCACCTAATGATGCCCACTGTGGCCGATCTTGTGCCGCCTGGCTCCAGCGGCTATCGGCGATCCTGCTTACGTCGTCTGTCCACCTTGTGGGCGGTCTGCCCACACTGCGTCTTCCGGTGTGGGGTCGCCATACCAACACCTTCGAACCCCAAAGTCCATCGGTTCGTCGTACTACGTGCCCCGCCCATTGCAATTTTAGCTACGTGATTCTTAGGGCTGTGTGACTTTGGTTCTTATACGGATCTCCTCATATCTGATATGATCGCGTAGAGAATCTCCAAGCATAGCCCTCTCCATCGTAGGCTCAATATTGAATGTGCTAAATAACTTCGCCAAGAGGCCGGTGAAGAACTAATTATATAAAAACTTTTTCTTAAACTTTCAATAATGGTGCTGAATAGTTTTTTGGCGAAGACCAATATTGGTTAACGAAATTATAATTTAAACAAGAAATCCGGCTGAGGTTGTTGGGGGCATATTTCAGGAAAGAGCACCAAGGAAGTCTCCTAACTTTAGATTGTAAGTCATTCTTTAATACCGTCATCAGTTTTGCATTGGAATGAATATGTAAAAAAAAAGTATATTCAATAATTCAAAAATGCCGTAATGGCCTACTTGAATAAAGTATCTTTAAATTTGAATTTATAAATGTCAAGTAACATCCACTACAATATAAACAGCCTATGAATTGAAAACTTTACAACTTGAATGTACTGTCTCCCTTCAAGTTCCACGTAGTGGGTAAAGTAATGATATATATTAAATATGTATTATATAATGTACGTTGTGTGGGGTATAACATTTAATCATGGCATTTAGATTTAGGTAGGTTAAAATTTGTTTCCTCGATTATTTTGTAATTATTGATTCTCCTTTCTTTGATTATCAATGTTATAGTAGTTTAGTATTTAGAATATAGTGTCCTTTAAGTATAGTATTGTGCAAATTTAATTGTAAGTCTACTGTCGCAAAGGTATCTGTGAAATAACTTAGGTTCTGCCTGAAAACCAGCGTCGCTTGCCGTAATTTCGAACTAAGGAGTAAGTAGCAGCCCATTAACGTCCCACAGAACGTACAGGCCTCCTCACTCCGAGGAGCGAGGGTTAGAGCATCACGCAGCTCCACTGCGGATTGGCAGGCATAGTACACAAGTGCACTCTCTATTCCTTCACTCTCATAGTCCGATGTGACGGGAATCCGACACGACCGGAGAGAGATCAGGCGCAGGACCGACGGCTTAACGTGCTCTCCGAGGCACGGGGGTGGATCACACCGCCAACTTCCCAACTTCGGGCAAATATTGAGAAAATCTTAATAGAAAACTCAATATCGATTTTTGAATCGGCCCGACCCGGGACTCGAACCAACGACCTCATGCTAACCACTAGACCAATGAGGCAGTTCGAACTGAGTGGTGAACCTTATTTGCTTCACAGATATATGTTCCTTTTTCGTTTATATACTATTTGTTATAAAAAAGTGTGAATAAGCAAATACTAATTTTATCTATCTAAATATTAAAAAGAACCGTAATTTCCTTACTCTTTTTGATAGGTCTTAACTTTCGAAGAGAACATATGCTAAGGTAAAGTGAGGTCATATTTATGCGTCTAAATCATGTTACTTGAGAACAACGTGGCTTTATCTTCATAGTGAAGTTTACATGATGTGGTGCAAGTTGATTTATAACCAGGATAGCGTCGATCCTGCGTCTGCTGTGGGCGTTATGCCTTTCAACATTATAATATTATGACGGAGATGTTTATTTTCATGAACAATAAATTATTGTTAGATCTCTGTTTTTGGAGTGAAAACTTCTCCTTATATTGTAAATGCTCGTTCAACATATATGTGATAGTGATGATACATACCAGGTTACTCATTAACCTTGTAACAGTTATATTAGGTTTTACCGGTTCTTAACTCCATCGAAAAGCACTGGGATAAATATTTTGCGGGTCTGATGGTATCTAGTCACGTGAATAACCTCAAAACTAACCTTTTCTGTTAGGAATGAAACCTGGGATTTTTCTTATCGAATCGATACTCAGACAATATGGTCAGTGTTATCTATTACATGATAAGATCTTTGAAAAACGCTTTTAAGTATCCAAGTAGTTAAATTTCAGCGGTTTTAAATGCTAGCTTTATTTCTATGCTGAAACAATTCTATATCATATACGTATTAGACGTATAGAAGAAAGGTAAGTTAAATTAAAGTGAAAATCCTTAAGTAAGGACCAAATTAGTTTGAGTTACAGTAACATAAATATTTTATAACATTAAAAAAGCGTTAAAAAGTGAAATAAAAAGAATGAGCGTGGCCATTATGAGAACAATTTCCTTCCTTGGATAATAAAGGATTCATTGGATTTATAAGCCCTGGGTACGATTTCTGGCAGGGGAAATTTAGTTAGAAGGTTTTTTTAAAAGAATTCACTGTAAAAATACCCCTTTGAATTAAGGTAGGTCCACATCTTAACTAAAATACAGATGTAAAAATTTTAAATTAAGATAAAGTTTTATTCACGCACGAAACTTTATCTAAGACAGCTACTTTATAAACTAATATAGACATTTCCGTTGACAAATAATTATATGACATATATAAGACTACTTAGTACAATATGCCGAAAGCAAAATTAATCAGGCTGTATAATGTTTATAAGGAAAAGATAAAATCTCTTAACGTGCCTACATCAAGGAGGCGTAAATATTCGAGTTGAGGAAAAAAACAGTTGTTGTTTAACTAACTGTAAAAACAATGATTGATATTATAATTAAAAAACACATGAATATATTTCAACAATGTATGTTTCTTATTGTTTATCAGTACTTTAAATTTGGAAGTTGAAGTCCACCACATCGTCTTATATTACGGCTTGTTGACTGTACACCGCTTCATTGGTCTAGTGGTTGGCATATTCGGCCACAGACATGATGTCCTGGATTCGAGTTCCAGGCCGGGCAAATTTAAAATGGATATTGAGTTTTCTATAAAGATTACCTCAATATTTGCTTGAAGTTGGGAAGTTGGCTGTGGGTCTCGGAGAGTACTTTGGGCCGCTGGTCCTGCGCCTGATCTCTCTCCAATCGTGTCGGATTCCCGTCATATTGGAAGGAATATAGAGTGCAGTTGAGCAGCGTGGTGGGTCTATACACTAAAAACCCTCTCTCTTATGAGTGAGGTCTTTGGCCAGCAGTGGGACGTTAATGGACCGCTACTTATCTTATCTATCGGTGTTGTACTAAAATTGATATATAAAGTATTTCTTTAACAGGACAATAAAAGTTATTAATAATTAATTTTAAATTTATAAGCAAACTGTTTGGTGTGGTTCAGTGTGATATTATTTATACTCGTATATGCCGTCGATTATTTGATAGAAAAATAAATCTTTAAATTCAGACCTATGAAATATGAATTTACAATAAGAAACATAATTACTGCAAAATATGTCTGAATTTAAAATTGATTTTGTTTAGAATGATCGTGTAGAATTAAGTAAAAGTATATTCCTTTCTAATATTTACTTATTTAAAATCTTTGATATAATACTTTTTACTCATCCACTAAAATAAAAGGACACTTTTTTAGATTTATATTAATTAGATTTAATGTGATACGATTCTATTCCTAATAGTTATAAAAAAACTTTATTTATTTGGAAATAAAATAAATATTCACACTTAAATTACCCTGAACCCTTAAATTTGGCATGCTAAAGGGACAGTGTCTTTCCAGTTTTACAATATATTATATGGTTAATATATATATTTAGGAGAGAAATAAAAATGAATTCTTCATTTAAATCTAATCTATAAAATAATATTAATATGAGTATGTGTGTGTACGTGAATGTACGTAATTAGATAAACAGTTTCTGTTGCATAATCTCTATTGATTTATATATATTTTTTGTAAAGTATAATATCATTTGATAATAATAAGGTGGCTATTTCTTATTCTTAAAGTAGAAGGACGAGATATCCTGAGTTTATAAATAAAGAAGTTTCAGTAGATTAAGATTTTCTCAATATTTGCCCGAAGTTGGGAAGTTGGCGGTGTGATTCACCCCCATGCCTCGGAGAGCACGTTAAGCCGTCGGTCCTGCGCCTGATCTCTCTTTCCGGTCGTGTCGGATTGCCGTCATGTCGGACTATGAGAGTGAAGGAATAGAGAGTGCACTTGTGTACTATGCCTGCCAATCCGCAGTGGAGCAGCGTGGTGCGTCTATGCTTCAAAAACCCTCTCTCATATGAGTGAGGAGGCCTGTGCCCAGCAGTGGGACGTTAATGGGTTGCTACTTACCTTACCAGTAGATTTCTTATTATTTCGCTCAAGTTCGTGGAAGGATAAGTCGATATTTTAAAATCCTTGTACTTGTAAAGGCTACATGTAAAACGCGAAACCTATTATCAAGCTTACATAATAGGCCATAAAATCAAGGTTACTGCAAATAATGGAAGATGTTATCAAATAATTGCCCGGTTTCTGTGGTAATGGGTTAAGGTTTCTCTATTAGTAATACTGGAAAAAGGTATTGTCTTATTAAGGAATACAGAGAGCTGCAAGACCATATAGGTTTTCTAATAATTTCTAATGACAATATGTAAAATATTCTTCGTAATTGATTTTTTATGTTGATTATGTTAACAGATATTTGAAAATAACAATGATTTGTCATGAGTTTAAACAAACCAATAAACTTAAATGAGCAATTGTCAATTATTACTTTTAAACCATGTAATATTCTCATTTTCAGGAGTTGATCTTGTGTTGGGATTTAGGGATTCCTACATTGAGTATATATGTGTATGATATTTGATCCACCTCATTGATAGCTGCATAAAATATTTCCAAATATATTTTTTATTAAATAAAAATAAAGCTATAGTCACTCAATATAATATTATCTTCTTGCCAGTGACAACCTTTTCAAAATCGGTTCAGGCCGAGATTTAAAAAATTGAGTTTTTGATATTCATGCCCTTTATACTTTCATATCCATTTAATAATCAGCTGTTAACTAGAAATTACAAACAGACGCTCCTCTTTTATTTTTTTGAAGTGAAACTTCTTTAGGCGCATGTGGTAAAATTTTTACGGATGAAACGCTTGATTAGCGTCACGAAGATGTGCAGCGTCTTTTATGCGAATTCGTTTGAAGGTTAGGTAGTTTTAATATTTACAAATAACATGTGCATCATTTAATAATTTTATATACTATTTTTCATAAAATATAAAATAAAAATATTTCATAAATTCTCTGTTCTAAATTTAAAATTCAAAAACAAAATTTAATTAATAATTGCTAATTTTGACAAAAACACGTGGTATTTTTATTTATAATTCTCCATTTGAGATTTCAATAAATTATTTGTTTTAATTTTCGACACTTTAATATTGGAATGATAATTAAATTCCTAACATATCCTTTTTTCCTGTCTTTAAGTCTCGGAAATCTAAAGTTTTAGATTTGTATAAATATAAACAAGACTTAAACATTAGTTTGCCAAAGATGTTTTACGTCTGACATGTGTACTTTGTACGCACGCACATTTATTATATATTACACAGAAATTGTTACTACGACTTTTTAGACTTTAATACCTTTAAACCGATGTACCCCAAACCAGTTTTATTAGAAATGCAATAATGCGAAGACCACGAGATCTTCAAATTTTTTCTTTCTCAAAGTCACTCGGGATCAGGAACTACGGAAATGACACTATACAATGTTTTATATAATTTCGTTGTTTTTCTTTGCTTTTTAAAAACGCAATATCAATTTCAATACACAACAAAATGAAAAAGTGAAAATGAATGGCTTCAATTTGATCGATTACCACACGCAGCATAATTATATAAAGCTATTCAATGTGTTTGTCTATAACAAATTTCAACGATAATAGCTTTTACGTAAGAATACCATATAATATAAGCAAAAAAGCTATACTGCTTTACAAGTAGCTACTCTTTTGGTGATAGTTTATAACGATAAATGAATGTTTATGTATTTTTTTTTTGTTTATTTTCGAAAGAGCTGAGTAAAAATAATTGACGTTATGTTTATCGCCAAAATTTCTTCGGAATATTAGTGAACATTATGTGAATCTGAAACCCTTTCTTTATAAGGTAAGTAGCAGCCCATTAACGTCCCACAGCTGGGCACAGGCCTCCTCAATCATAGAAGAGAGAGGGTTTATAGAACACAGATCCAACACGCTGCTCCACTGCGGATGCGCAGGTATAGTACACAAGCGTACTCTCTATTTCTTCTCCGATTTTATGGGATTCTCTTACTCCGATGTGACGGGAATCCGAAACGACCGGAAAGAGATCAAGCGCATGACCGACGGCTTAACGTGCTCTCCGTATCACGGGGGTGGATCACACCGCCAGCTTCCCAACTTCGGGCAAATATTGCGGAAATCTTAACAGAAAACTCAATAGCAATTTTTGAATTGGCCCGACCCAGGACTCGAACTCACTTTTTTAAAAGTGTTTCCATAATTTCCATACTTACAACATTTTCCATAATTATGATCACAGAATCTTGTACCTTGCCTTTCTATAGTATGCCTCAAATATGATAAGGATTATGTTCAAGTTCATTTCTTCAAATATGCCAAAAACAGCAAAATGAATCAATAAAACTTATGTTATTTTTCTTCACGACTAATTTTTGAAACTGTTTTTATGCATTATCTATATATGTATATACTAGCAATGCCCCGCGGTTTCACGCACGTAAATACCGATCTTGTATGCTAGACTTATTTTCGTAGATTGATAATTTTAAATTCGTTATATCTTTTGAACGGAAAATCCGCTTTTAGTAATTTTAAAAGTATTTTACTGTTATTGAAACGGTCTTTAATAAACCATGTAATAGGATAAAGATAATGCATAATATGGTTAGACTATTGTCAGCACTTTCAAAATGTAAAGAAGTAGTTACAGTGGCATAACTACAATAGTTGGACATATGGTATCGTCGACTTTTATGTATATATTAATATGTTCTATAATATTGAAGAACATTTTTTTGTTCTATCTTCAACAGTTTTCTCAGCGCACGCGATTAAAGATTTTTTGTTTCATACCTAGGGTTATATTAATGCATTTTAATTGGGGATCCCTATTTTTTAATCTATGTCGCTCAGTTCTTGTGTGAAAACGTTACAAACCTACATACATACATACTTACATACAAAATCACAAATATTTCCGCTTTTTAATATCAGGTTAGATAAATTCCCTATCATATTATTTGACCGCGATGAACTCTGAAACCACTAAATCAGTTCTTTTTCATTTTGTTGAATGGGGTTGGTTTCATTTTACTTTATATTGAAGGTTTGTTTATTGCTATTTTTTATTTGAACTTAGAGATTAAGGATCTCTAATAATAATGTTAATAAAGTGTAAATGTAATTTTAATGTTAATAAAGTTACATAAGCTTCAAATAGGTGGCACGTTTTATTTTTATATATTTAAGTGTACGTAAACAAAATTGCGCATATTTATAAGAAAATAGTTACCAACTACACTTAAAAAGAAAATATATGCATTGATCTCAAATCGTAATGTTCCACATAGAATGCATTACGAAGGGATTTCTCTTAAGCTTAAGCTATCTGCAACGTTAATCTGTAAAACAAACTGACACTAATTCGATGCGATTGACAAACACGAATATTAACAACGCACAATTAATTATCATTAAATAGGCACAAAAAGAATTGAGATCTTCGTGTTTGAGACGGCATTGAGACGACAACGGTTAGTATTATACACATCCAGTTGCGGTAGGACCCTTTGTGCCTACTTTTTATTGAGATTAAAAGAAACTTAGAAGGTCAACTTTAATTGGACACAAGCCGGGTCGGAGTCACGTTCGTTCGACCGGCCACGACCGTCGCCCTACTGCGGCATTCCTTCTGTCAAACTAACCATCAAATTGAACGGGAAAAAATACCTAGAACGCACAAGGACATAGTCTTGTTCTGAGAAAAAGTGCTCGAAGATACAAAGAAAGATACGCAGAAACGGTTTTTCCATTATATATCTGGGAAATTGTAGTGTTTGCATTTTAATTTGCATCTGTATATAATAAGAGATGTTAAATTGGAATTTTTATGACGTATACAGTATTTCGAAGGATTTAATCAGTCGTCAGATCCTTATAGGATCGAAGGACAAACTGTCCAGTCCACTCTGGGAAATTACAAACAATTTGCTGGGAATTACTAGAATTTTGTTTCACCGACGAGATAATTTACTTTAATTGTAATGTCCAATGTATGTACCATACCTGCCAAAACGCAGTGGAGTAGCGTGGTGGGTCTATGCTCTAACGACCCTCTCTCTTACGAGTGAGGATGAGGATGCTAATTACTTACTTATTTATCAACTTTATCTATTTACGTATTTTTTATTAACTAATTTAAAATTTTCCATTTACATATTTTACATGTTAATACCTCTTAAATCTTAAGCAATCAATATATTAATAATTAAAAAAATAAACGCAAAATTATATGCCTATTATGCATAATTTGTTTTCGGAATGCTTAATTACGCCTCATCAATGTCATACTAAATAAATCCCCTACGTGACTAATCTCAGCGTGAGATTTGCCCGTACATAAAATTATGCGGCGCAACAATTTGCGCAGACAAATATGTGCTTTTTCTATCCAAAGATATGCTAGTTTTATATAAAATGAGATAGATACGTAGAGGTCCGCTGGCCTTTATTTTTATTGACTCATCAGCACTCTCCATTGTTGAGTAAATGTTAATAAAAATACAGTATATACAAATATATAATAAACTACTTCATCATATGAGGTGCTGGGTTCGAGTCCCGGATTGGGCCAATTCAAAAATCAATATTGATTTTTCTATTTAGATTTTCTCAATATTTTCCCGAAGTTGGGAAGTTGGCGGCGTGATCCACCCCCTTGCCTCGGAGAGTACATTAAGCCGTCGGTCCTGCGCCTGATCTCTCTCCGGTCGTGTCGGATTCCCGTCACATCGGACTATGACAGTGAAGGAATAGGGAGTGCACTTGTGTACTATGCCTGCCAATCCGCAGTGGACCACCATGGCGGGTCTATGCCCAGCAGTGGGACGTTCATAGGCTGTTACTTACCTTATATATACATATTACTAATGTCTACAAATATTAAAATTTATTATGTGCGCCGTCTGTTCCCCTTATCCGATCCCATTTTTCGTAACGTTCTTGTCACGCATTCATCAGCCTATTCCCAAATCAAAAGTGCATCAAGAAGTTCAAAAATAACTAAGGCAGCTGATAACAGCATCGCAAAAGTTATCGTTCTAAGTTCAAATATAAGAAAGGTAACTCTCTCTCTTTCTATCTTCATCAACCTATATCTCCCTCTTAATTTCCATCTGCCTGGTCTGATCACACCATAACGCTCACCTAACACATTCAACATCTTACTGCTCAAGTTCTCCTTGGGTTTAGAAGTTTAACATGAACTTCTTACACTCATTACGTAAGAGGAAATTTAAATACAATTTACGTGAGCTTTCAATTGATGGCCATAAACATTTTTTTTTTGTAAAATATGTTTTCTAAATAAATTAACAGAAAATTAAATGTGTATTATATACATCATTTGTCGTTCGCTATAAGTGTTTAAAATGTATTTGAACTTGAGTAGATGGCCGAAAAATTAATTTAATTAGAATTTGAATAAAATTTTTCTATAGAGTGTTACTTTTTATTATAGCATTGGATAAGATTAATTTATAGCACTCATCAAAGTTGTAAACAGTGAAAATTTACCAAATTCATAATGTCAGTTAAAGACCTCGCTCCAATACAGTACAGTGTAATTACGTGTAGCATTTAATGACTGTGCAGTTACATTTTTAGGGCTCAATTATTGATAAACATAAAAATCCCTTTTTCCCACAACTATATGAAGTATTGGTGAAATAACTAAAGTTATATAATTGGACTAGCATGTTTAGATTCTTGCTTGAACCTTTACGCCAGGGCTGAATGCGTCAGCGAAGTTCTGACGTCCACCACATGGATGAAGGGGGTTCCGCTGGGTTGTAATGGATATTCAGTGAGTCCCACACTCCTATTTGAAGCTTTTAACTCCATCCAGCGCATATAAATACAACCAGCAACAAAAAAAAGGTATATGTAGATAGATATTTTTAACTTGATTAATGTTAGTTCAACCTCTTCCAATATCTTAATAAATTTTTCAATAAAAAAAAGTAATAATTTATGATATCTGATTGAAAACTATATTAAATATTAGTGAAATAAATTAATTAATAAAATATATTGAAAGATTTACGAAACTTTTAATATTTTAATGACAATTAAATTCCTACCGTATCTTACTTTTTCCCTCCCTCTAAGTCTCGGAAATCTAAAATTTTAAATTTTTATAAATATAAACAAGACTTAGATTTGTTTGCCAAAGAAGTTTTACTTCTGGTATGTGTACTTTGTACGCAAGCACTTTATTATATTGCTTATTTATAAGAACAAGATTGTTTTCTTGTCATATGGATTACCCATTGTAAGTTCCCCGGTTATCATCTGCGTAGTTTCCCATCCTGCAGTAATATGCAGAAATTCTTTCCTTCATCGCGAACTATCCTAAATTTTAAGTTAATATGGGTAACAGTGATGAGTGAGTGAGGTTTTAGGTAGCTAAAATCAATAAACATATATAATATTTCTACGCATGTGTAAGTGCTCAAGTTTTTCCTATGCTATAATCATATAAGTCCACCAATATTTTTTAGAAACTTCATTGTATATAATGTATGGCTCAACTGTAATCTTACTTTTTTATAAATCATAATACTAGAAAAAATGGTGACGTAGAAGTCTGCTACTCAACGTAATATATATTTCAGACACCCATACACTAACGAATACTTACTTACGAATTGACCTGGTTATCGCGTCTTTTATACTTTTTTGGTAATTTTGAAAACTACTTTGAAAATAAAATTAATACCATACACTTTAAAATAGCCTTAGTAAGTTTACATGAATTTTGTTGGTTGAAAGCTGTATATATACTATCTGACCCAGCAAACGCTGTTTTGCCATATAATTACTATTATCGCTGTTAAAAATTGAGGTCGGTGATAGAAAGGTGAAAATTTAGGGTTGTATGCTGTATCACAAAAAAATAAAAACAAAAAATTTTGTCAAAAAATAAAACATTAAATTTTGGGTTGGATAACCTCAACATTTAGAGGTTTGAAAAATAGATAGTAGGCGATTCTCAGATTTACTGAATATGCATAAAAAATTCATAAGTGTTGGTCAAGCTGTTCGGTGGAGTGTGGGAACGGACTTTGTGACACGAGAATTTTATATATTAGATTACTTGAAAAGTATAAGTTTTTCTTTAATATCACCAACTGTTCTATTTTGAAAATAATATGAGTTAATGAAAACAATTGACGATTCAAAAATATTGTAAGAGGTTATTTGAAATTTTTACAGTTCAATGTATGAGAAAAAAAATCTAGTATAAAAAGATTAGAGATCAATTAAATTCTCATTTAAAGGTGAATACGCTTTATAAGGAAAAAAATATATTTGCTATTCACGGAACCCAAAAGTATTAACTTACATTTCGCCCAAGTAATACCAGTGATTTTCTAGTTTAATTTACTTTTTAACGATCAGATTGTGTAATTCTCAACTTTACCCTTTGGCTTTGCGGGCATTCGTTTTCGAATTTCAATCTCGCAAACCCTTAATTACCTCGATATAAATGTCACATATTTGGACCAGTTAGTGAGTGCGATATTTTATTATCATTCGTTAATGTTTAATTAATTACTTCTTTCGAGCCATAAAAAAGACATTATGTTGATGGAATTTTGTATGAAATATGATCAATTCAATGTATTGTTATTAATCAATGTATGCATATCATAATGAAGTTAATAAAATTAAAATCTTTGTTTCTGCAAGCAAAATGTACATAACGTGGAAGGTGTTGGAAAAACTAAAACTTAGATGGCGTAAGTAGGTAAGAAGCAGCTCATTAACGTCCCACAGCTGGGCACAGGCCTTCTCATTCATAGGAGAGCATAGACCCACTACGCTGCAACGGATACTGGGATAATAATTAATACAGAGGTATGATTTTCGTCGACACTTTGGTTATATTTTAGAATGTAAAAAAGTACTTATAGTGGTATAACTACAGCAGTTGAGCATATGGCATCGATGACTTTTTTGTAAATATTAATACGTACTAGAATACGGTAGAACATTTTTTTGTTCTGTCATCAATAGGTTCGGCAGCGCACGTGACGACACATTTTTGAGACAATTTTTTCACACCTTGTGTTACATTAATGTATTTTTATTAGAGATCCCTGTTTTTATTTAAAGAAAATAATTTAGCCTATGTTACTTAGTGAAATTACAGGATTCTAATGGTAGAAAGATTTTGAAATCGGTCCAGTAATTTTTGTATGAAAACGTTAGCAACCTCTTTATAATATATTGACATGTGTTTTTAATTAAATAAATTACTCGTTTGTAAAAATAAGGGACTTTAATTTGTTTAAACAAGTTATAATTAAAGTTTTTTTTTAAATTTAATTGTCATATTATTAGAATGAATGGTTGAATTACAAAAACATATACTATTAATTCAAAAATGTAGGAACAATGTCTATATACTATCTCGGTTTGTTTAGTGACATACCGGTATTTTTAATTATACTTATATCATTGTATTGTGTGTTTTAATTTAATACCTATTTATAAATTAATTGAAACTTGTTTTCCCAATTTAGTAAATACACATAAATACCTTTTAAATGCCTTTAGCCTTTTAAGATTTCTATTGATGGCATTGTATAATTTTTTCACAAATTTGAAACTGTAGTAACAGCTGATTAAAGTCCGATTTAATTGAATATTTGCAGACTCATTAAGAACCAATGACTGTTTTTGTTTTTTATTGCTGACAGTTTAGCGCTTGACTGTGATCTCATCTGATGGTAAGTGAACATACAGTCTAAGATGGAAGCGCGCTAATCTGGTAAGAGGTGATATACCTCTCCTTTTTTCCGCGTACCTGCAAAATGTGGAACCAACTTCCACCAAGACTTCCACATGCAATTGAATTTCCACCCCCTCGGTAGGCAACGCATCGTCAGCTCCCCTAGTGCTGCAGGTGTCCATGGGCGGCGGCGATCACTTACCAACAGCTGACTCGCCAGCTCGTTTGTCTTTTATAATTATAAAAAAAACCCTTTACTGATTCTACATAGCATCGTACCGTAACACAAATCTCTTTGTTTTGGCGGTACATCTTTGCTGGTTACAATATATCAATTTGTTATTATCAGATTGAGAATATTAACAATGCAAAACTAAGTTATAATTCTCAAATGTCAAGCTTTCTTATAGAGGTGATATCACCCTTGAAGAACTGCCTTTTTGCTGTAACACATCTCTTCATACTTGATAACTAAACTTCCTCTTGTAGTGTTTATAAAAACAATTTCGAAGCCATTAGCTTTTTTTTAATTGTCACAGACATATAGAGGCTTAAAAACATGTCATCGAAATGAGTAAATTATCAAACACAAATAGAAGGAAATTAAAACCATTCTATTTCATTTAGCGGTCTAATTACTGAACCGAATATATTTTTAATCAATGAAACAAGACCCTGCTATCAGGCATCGCCATACAATAATTAGAAACAAATAATACGACCTTAATTACAACTTTGTTTTTCCGGTACGATCGGCCTCGCTGATCTGCCCGGGATGTCAACCATATAATGATTATGATATGAAACAAATATTATGTCGACGACAAGGTCGCCAAATTTGAATTATTGAGTTCGAGGCTGGCACCTGTGGACTTTTCACTGTAAAAGCACATTCACAGTGATGTAAAAGACAGCCGCGTGAGAAGGTTATCTTTCATGTCTTTCATCTATCAACACTCAATATATGACGCACAATGAATACATACATACATACATACATAGCATCACGCCTCATTCCCATAGGGGTAGGCAGAGACAACATCCATCCACTTGCCACGATCCTTGTATATCTCCTTCGCTTCTTTCATTCTCATTTAACCTTTCATACAAGTTCGTCGCTTTAAAGTCTTGATTGACTTGGCTTGGCTCTTATTTAAAATGTCCTGGATTTGATCCAGGAACGTCTTGGTCTTCCCCTTCCAACTTTCGCATTCACTCTTGACTCATAAATACTTGTCATAATGAATGGTATTATAATTACATGATAACATGGTTATTATTTTGATATTTCTGTAAGAATTGAATCTCTAATCTCTAATCGAGTTTTTAGCACCATATTGCTTGTTAAAATTATTATTTCAATATAATCAATTCAGTCATTATTTTAGTTATTATTGGTACAAAAGTGATCTATCAATTTATTTTTAAACGTTGGGCTTTTTTTGGTGTAGCTAAACAAAATAAATTTAATACGGGACTATTTTTGTGTGTCTCTAAAATAACAAATAGCAAAAACTTTGAAATAAGAACCTGATTCCGTGAGATAGTATTCTTTAAATGTTTTTGGGTTGTATAACAAAAAATTTCGTCGTCTTGATCACAATACCTAACGCCACAGTTTAGTAATCGATCTAGACCTTTGTAGGAATGTTAAAATAGAAATCATTTAAACATTTTTGTTTTATAAGGTAAAAAAGGTGAGCAGCAGCGTATTAACATCTTTCTGCTAGGCACATGCCGCAAAGTACACATGTTAGAAGTGAAACTTCTATGGTAAACTGATTTTAAGTCATGTTTATAGTTATACAAATGTAAAACGTTAGATTTCTGAGACTTAAAGGGAGGGAAACGGGAAAATATGTTAGGAATTTTGTTGTCATTAAAATATCAAAGTGTCGAATTGTAAATAGAAATTCCACGTGTTTTTCGTCAATATTTGAAATTACTAATTTTGTTTTTGGATTGAAAATTTTGAAAAGAGAATTTATGAAATATTTTTATTTTACGAAAAATTGTATTTCAAATTAATAAACGACGAGTGGCAAATAAAAATGTCACATGTTATTTCTAAATATTAAAACTACCTAACCATCAAACGAACTAGCATAAAAACAATGCACATTTTCGTGATGCTAATCACGCATTTCATCCGTAAAAATTTGACCCTCATGCGCCCAAAGAAGTTTCACTTCCAAAAAGTATCGATTTTAAGTCATCTTCCCAATATTGCCTTTCTAGTGCAACCGGTTTGGGTGGCATCGGTTGATTTCGAAATGTATATCGGTTGTATAATATATACGCTTGTTAATTAATTACAATTCCTGAGACATCAAGTTTATCACCCAGCATCAGACTTCTACGAAGAAATAAAGGAATTTACAGACATACATAACACATTGTTGTAAAAAAATCAATTGCGGCGATGAGTGGAGGAATGCGAATAAACCGCTTTCCTTATGAACCTGGTCTTAACATGATCGCTTTAGTGTAATACAGACGACTTCTTATTATTGTAACGGATTGACATTACAATATTTTAAATTATGGTAATTTATAGTTTGTTTTATACATGTATATTTGGAGGCCTTGCTGGCGAGAAAATTTAGGAAATTGCATTTTATAATTTGTGTGAGTCTGGAGTGGTGAGAGACTTCGGCCGTGGCTAGTTACCACCCTACAGGCAAAGACGTACCGCAAGAGCAAGAGATTTGTGTTCCGGTACGTTGCTGCGAAGAAACCATAAGAGGTAACTGACCTGTTGCCAAATTAGCACTTTTTCATCTTAGACTCTATTGTCACAATCCATCAGAAGAGATTACAATCAAGCGTTATCAAATTAGGATTGCTATAAAAAAAATTAAAAGTGTGTGCGTGCAGAGTACACTTGTCAGAAGTAAAACAACAAATTTTTAGTCTTGCCTATATTTATACAAATCTAAAATGTTAGATTTCCGAGACTTAGAGGGAGGGAGAAAGGAAGACATGTTAGGAATCTAATGAATTTAATTGTCACTAAAATATTAAAATTGTTGAAAATTAATACTAATAATTTATTAAAATCCCAAATGACAAATTGTAAATTAAAATGCTACGTATTTTGGTCAACATTGGAAATTATTAATTAAATTTTATTTTAGAATATAAAATTTAGAAAAGAGAATTTTTGAAAGTTTAATTTTATTTTATGAAAAATTGTATATTGAATTATTAAATGACGAGTGGCAAACTTAAATGCCACATGTTATTTGTAAATATTAAAACTACCTAACCTTCAAACGCATTAGCATAATAACGCTGCACGTCTTCGTGACGCTAATCACGCGTTTCATCCGTACAATTTTAACCCTCAGGCGCCTAAAGAAGTTCTACTTTTATTAAAAGCTTAAATATAATCACGCTATTGCATCGTCTCTCCTAATAACCATCGCTCCTCGGAGGGTGGAGGCCGGTGCCCAGCAGTGGGACGTTAATGGACTGCTACATACTTTTTTTTATTTTTTATTGTATCGTCTGACATCCACACTCAGATATGCTTAGGTTTAGAAAATTAGAAATTGCTTGGAATTTTGTCAACCTTACCTATTATAAATCAAAAAGTACCGTAATTTAGCTGTAATTGTTGGAATCTTCGGAAAAATTAAGCCTCCTGGGAGCTTTCATCGAAAGCGCTGCTTAATCCCTTTGAAATATAAGAAAATGAGAATAATTACTTATATTTATTTTCCCTAATTATAAGTGTTGAAAATCAAATGCCCAAAAGTATATTATAAATAAAATTATGCCAAGGTATTCGTCAATATTTTAAAAATAAAATCTCCTGACCCTTTATAAATCCGAACAACTAGATAGTTGCCTTGTCATATAACCCTATTATATGACAAGGCAACTAAATAGTTTCGTATTTATTTTTTCTTAAAGGACGTGTTGTGCGTAATCAGTTTTAATTTCTTTCGATGACGTAAAACCAAGTTGAGTAATTTTATTTACTGAAATACATTGGCAGTTTTAAACGAATGTATGTACATATTAAACATTATTTTAACATTTACTTAAAACCCTGTAGAGATTGGGCAGATTGAATAGCCAATTTATTGTATATAATATTTTTTTATACTATGTACCTGTAATTTTCTAAATGCTTGTTTGATACAGTACTACACTATATACAATAATAGTTGTACCTGGGGGTGTTGCCTTCGTAGTTTACGATCCCGTGGAAATTGTTTAAATCCCGTTATTTATCTCATTGAATTGCCAATGTGTGATACTCTATTTTTAAGCACTTCAAAATGTCGGATTAATATTATATTCCGCATATTTATTAAGGACTGATAATTATGCATTAATTTAAAAGGTTTAACTAATAATCTTTACAAGGATCTTCAGCATACGACGGTTCTCTCATTCAGGTGTCGATAATTTATAATTCTGTATCTGCACTAAACGCAAATTATATGGATTATAGGTAAGATAAAAAAGAAACTAACCATTACGCTTAAACACTTCAAAAATAAATAATAATTTAAAAACACGCTTCCATAGAAGATATTTCTTTGTCTTAAAGTGTAGTCCACTGGATAAATGTTGTAAACAATAAAATGAAATAGTCACTCGATTCGAAAACATGTTCAAAAATGGTTGATTCTTTTTTAATGGTATTTTATTGCAGCGCGCTTTTTTTTGTAACTTTTATTTAAATTATTTTAGGGTTATAGGGTTTTCCCTCCTCCATGAATCCTCAGCCGGAGTCATCTGAGTCCACCAGAATGAAGAGGTTTCCGCTGGTAGTGAGTATTGTGAGGCTTCCGTGCAAGTATATTACTGCAGGTCTCCTACTTCATAGGCTGCCTGATTATAATATTTTATAAATAATCTTTTTTTTCCGTCGGGAAATCTTTATAGATACCCGTAACGCCACATGGAAAAAGTATTGTGTGTTATGCCGGACTTTTACCGGGTAAAACCTGAAGTTTAAAGAAACAGCGTTTGTTCGAAAATGGTGTAACAAACAGCATTCCTATATAAAGCATACTTGTCTGTAACCCCACATTGAAAGGGTTTACAGCTCAGCAATTGTCATGTGTTGTAGAACACAGACGCCACAGCCTATTTAATATTTAATTTAAAATAATTTTAAAATAATATTTAAAAATAAGAAGGATCCAGTTTTATGAGATAAACAAAACATATCTGAATTTACGTGGAAAATAAAAATACCAGATTATTTATTTACAGCTACAATATTGATAATTTTGCTGCATAATTTTCCGTCTCTTTTTGATAATTTAAGAAATACGTTTTTGTGGCACAGTTTTGAATGGGTTAGGGTTGCTCCTCTCTACATTCTTTGGCGATAGCACGGGATCGGAATACATCCGCAATCCTGTCAGCGATTTGCCCATAGTGCTCCTCTCTCCAAATTCCTGCTATTTGGGTGGCGTCCTACCTGTCCTACCTCAGAATCCCTCTAAAGGGGCAATAGATCTCGCACCCGTTACCCACCGGCTATCTCTAGAGGGCATTCGCCGAAAACCCACCTATTTCCTTATTAATATGTTCTCACTTCAACATAATTATTTTTTTCGGAAAAACCAACTATAACAAGCACTACTTAATTTTTTACCACACCACTAAATAATATTTAAAGGTAACTTTGGACTCATTGATCCAGCGATACTGTCATTATTAGAGTCTGTTACATGAGAAAAAACTGATAAACAAGGTTTTTTGCGCATTACAATTTGTACGTAGACCGAAACCTGACACATATTTTTATAAAGTCATCTCCTGAATAGTTTTTTTCTTCATATTTTTTGTGCTTTTGTATATAATATTATTGACGACGTTTCCGTATTGCTAGCGATGACATTGTACTGGGCAGCGTATAAAAAACCATTAAGCTAATATCAAATTTAGCTTATAAATTTTAATGACTTATTTCGCGTGAGAATTCTTAGTGTAATAATAAATTGGGATACACTAAATGTATAACAGGTTATTAACAAAAGGTAAATTTAAAGATAAAGAAATCTGTAGTTGAAATAATATTTTATTATTATATACGATACACATTTTAAAAATCAAACAAAATGTGGATTCTAGAACAAGTTATCTATTCAATGTATCAAAAGACTCACGAATCTGTTATTTTATGAAAATAGTTTTTAAAGGGAAGTGAAATATATAAGTAACAACTGCGTCATTGGTCTAGTGGTTAGCATGTTGGACTACACACATGAGGTCCTGGGTTCGAGTCCCGGGTCGGGCCAATTAAAAAATCAATATTGAGTTTTCTAATAAAGATGTTATCAATATTTGACTATTTAAACGGGTACATATCACGATGGCGATTTTTAATTTTTAATTTTTAATTTTGCCGATATTTCCGATATTAAAAATTAAAAATCGCCATCGTGATATGTACCCGTTTAAATAGTCAATATGTTAATAAACCACGAAAATTTAAGTTTAAAACAATTAGTTATGAATATTTGCCTGAAGTTGGGAAGTTGACGGTGTGATCCCCCCGTTTTTCGCAGAGCACATTATGCCGTCCGTCCTGCGCCAGATCTCTCTCCGGCCGTATCGAATTCCTGTCATACCCGACTATGAGAGCGAAGAAATAGAGAGTACATTTGTGTACCATGCCTGCCAATACGCAGTGGAGCTGCGTGGTGGGTCTAACATCCCTCTCTCCTATGAGTGAGGAGGCCTGAGTTAAGTAATGCAGCAGACAAACATAAAATAACAATTATTCGACCACAGACTATAAAATGTAAATGAATAAAACAATAGACAATATCTGAAAGTCAATGATTGACAGTGAGGGCTATATCAATTATTTTTTGGCGGGAAAGGTAAAAGGGCAATTAATGTCAAAGTGAAAGTGAAATTATCTTTAATCGAGTAGGCTTATTACAGCACTTTTGAATCGTCAAATATTGATATTTTTTCATATAATATTTAAATGTATGACTGATGATAACATTAATGAGCGACTTACAATCTAAAGTTACGAGGGTTCCTTGGCGCCCTGATCTGAGAAGAGCCCACAATAAACTCAGTCCGGTGTATCATTACAATATATATTTTTAATTTATTTTATATCAAAATATATATAGAGCAATTCATACAACCCACTTATATGACTTGAATCTCTGGGTCTAGTTGTATACATACTAGATCCAGATACTTATACACACATACGCACATCACGTAACGCGTAACGAAAGTTTCTATCCATGTCATAAGAAATTCCAATTCTTATTAAAAAAAATCTAAATATCCAGCATTGTGTTATAAAACCTTTAAATTCTGGTCTCCGATGACAAGTTATGTATTGCCCTTTTTTTGTGTCTGCCTCCGTGATACCGTCTTTTTAATCTATGACTTGTCTGTCACGAGATTTTTGGAGTGAATCTTCTCATTTTACGGTAGATAAAAAATTGAGTTACGCGTTATGCGTTATACGGACAAACTGATGAATGAACGGAAGTTGAGTTTTTACTTTCTGAAGTGAAACTTCTTTAGACGCATGAGGGTAAAATTTTTACCGATGAAATGCGTGATTAGCATCACGAAGATGTGCAGCGTTTTTAAATTCTAATTCTTTTGTAGGTTAGATAGTTTTAACATTTACAAATAACATGTGGCGTTTTATTTTGTCACTGATCATTAAATAATTAAATTAAATTAAATTAAATTAAAAACCTTTTATTCGATTCAGTCACACTTAACCACATATAACAATAATACAATAGACTAATATACTAGATACATTATAAAATTTTATTATAGTTAAATGTGACACCGACTTGAGAGCACCGCTCAGCTACTAATGTGGGACTTTAGCCCAACGCTGGTTTTCAGCGGCGACCCTAAATATATCATATTGTAAATAAATATACCTTATACAGATAAATAAATAATAATAAACAATAAATGAAACATAAATAAATAAAATAAATGAGACGGGAACGTCAGTATCAGCCTTTGCTGTTGTATAAAATGATTACTTAAAATTTAAAGGGGATAGACGTGTAGGGGTAAATAAATAAAATACTATTTTTCTTAAAATATTTCATAAATTCTCTTTGCTAAATTTTACATTCTAAAACAAAATTTAATTAATAATTTTTAATATTCTAATAATAAGAATCTAAAAAACAGGTGACATTTTTATTTACAATTCGTGATTTGAGATTCCCATAAATTACTTGTATTAATTTTCGACATTTTAAATATTTTAATGTCATTTAAATCACTAACATGCCTTCCTTCCCCCCCCCCCCTCTGCTAAATGTAGGAAATTTAAAGTTTTAGATTTGTATAAATATAAACAAGACTTAAAAATTAGTTTGCCAAAGAAGTTTCACTTCTGACATGTATGGTTTTTAGGCACGCACTTTTATTGTTTTGTTATTGATGACAGGTTGGCGCTTATATATAGTCATACCTGATGCTAAATGATATTACAGTCTCAGATGGAATCGTGCTCATCTGATAAGAGGCAATCTTTTTGCGTGGTGTTACGCCAGTACTGGTGGAGTGTTAACTAGCCATGGCCGAAGCCTCCCACCAGTCTCAGACAAAATAGAAAATGCAATTTCCTAAATTTGCCTTACGGGGGATCGAACCCGCCGTATCTACTAGCAAAGTACTACTCATACTGCGCCAGCGGCGTAAAAACTTATTTATTTATTTATACTTTATTGTACACCACACAAAGTAATTATACATTAGGAAGGAGACTTAAACTATGCAAATTAGTGACGGATAAAAGGCGGTCTTATCGCTTTAAAGCGATTTCTTCCAGACAACTTTAAGGAAGGACTTAGTTAAGAGTTTAAAGGTAGGAGGTGAGAATAATAAAAACACTACATACATTCATACATAAATATGTCTAAAAATAGAATACATAGATCATATATATATATGAAATACATAAGTATATAAAATATAATCAGATAAGAACATATATTTTAGTCCCGTCGTCATTATAGGGGAATAAATTAATGGGAAAGATAATGATTTTTAACTAATATTTTGAAACTTACTTACTTACTTAATACACAAGGTGAATTAAAACTGTATTAAAGAATTTAATGCAATAAATGCCAACGAAATTTCACTTCCTTCGCGTATACACACTCATATACACTTTTATTGAATTCGCAATATTTAACTTATGGTCAATGTTACATTTAAAGTCTTTAGTGTTTTAAAATTAATATTGATGATTACAGTAATATAAAGAAGTTGCAGTATAAATCTTGTCAAGAAGCTCATTGTTAATTTAATATTATAATGCTAAAGTTTTTCTGTAATTTTCGTATAGAATTGTTATTGAGTGCTATCTACGATTTCAAGTAAAAAATTAATTGGTAAATTGAATGTAATAAACACAAAAACTTTATTGTTACACAACGGCCTATTGTGTTTTTAAATAGAGGCCCAAAACGCAATGAAATTTCTTTCGCTGTTTTGTCTTGTTTTAGACCTAATTTTTTCTCATTTAAGATTATGCCATCAAATAAAAAGTTAAAGCAGTCAAGTACAAGGTGTATTTGTAGTAACAGGGTTCCGTACCGTCAGTGTTTTATTTATTATATCTGTCGTAACATTTCGGATTGTAGCATCATTTTAAGATATTTAAATGTAATATAATTAAAGTAGATTAGGTTGATATTATATACATAAAACAAACTTAAATAAGAATTCTTGGTATGCATTTACTAGTTCTGCTGATAATTACTATGTTAAGTTTAGGTTAGTGGCCATCTACATTAGGAAAGAAGTTCGCATTAGAGCTTTTCTAATGGAAATGGTTTCGAGCAATTTGATCCCTTGGTTTCAAAGTATAAAATGGAAAATGGTAGATTGAAACAGTTATAAATATATTTATTACAATTCGATTGGAATGTCTGAATAGTATCTTGAATATTATTATATTATAAATGCATAGTAAATTTAAGTATACACGGTGGAAAAAAATGTGTACAATGTACACATGTTGGAAGTGAAACTTCTTTGCCAAACAAATTTTTAAGTTTTGTTGATATTTACACAAATCTAAAACATTAGATTTCCGTGACTGAGAGGGAGGGAAAAGAGAAGATATGTTAGGAATTTAATAAATTTAATTGTCATAAAAATCGATGATCGGGTGGTGAGGAATGAGCTGTGGTCAACGTTATCTACGTATGGGGTGAGCGGTAATCTGATTCAATCATTAAAGTTTCTCTATGAGGGTTCTAGTGCTTGTGTCAGAATAAACGGAGCGTACACGGAGTGGTTTACTTTCGAAAGAGGTGTTCGACGGGGATGTGTTGCGTCACCATGGCTGTTCAACCTATTCATGGATAAATGTTTGACAGATTTAAAAGAAAGTATGTATGGGTTAAGAATGAATGACTTACTCATCAAATGTTTACTCTACGCAGATGATCAAGTAATTCTTGCGTCATCCGCTAATGAGCTACAGGAGATGCTAAATATTATGAATGAAGCTTTGAAAGGGAAAGGAATGAAAGTGAATGTAAACAAAACGAAAGTTATGCTTTTTGAACGAGATGAATCTATGATGAATGGCAATATTTTGATAGATGGGGAACAAGTGGAAGAGGTGAAAGAATTTGTATACTTGGGATCTAAATTTACAAAAGATGGAACATGTGAAAGTGATATCGAAAGGAGAGTGAATGCAGGGAATATGGTAAATGGTGCTCTGCATGCTTTTATGAATAGCCAGATGGTGTCTCAAAGGGCTAGACTGGCAGTGCATGCTGGAGTGTTGGTGCCAACACTTATGTATGGTAGTGAAAGTTGGGTATGGCAGAAGAATCACAAAAGTAAAATAAATGCGGTAGAGATGAGAGCGTTGAGAAGCATGAGTGGATTAAAACTGAGTGACAGAGTAAGAAATAGTGTGATAAGAGAACGTTGTGGTATAAAAGAAGACGTAGTGACTAAAATTGAGAAAGGTATGCTTAGATGGTTTGGGCATGTAGAGAGAATGAATGAAAGGAGACTGACAAAAAGGATTTATGAGTCAAGAGTGAATGCGAAAGTTGGAAGGGGAAGACCAAGGCGAACGTTCCTGGACCAAATCCAGGACATTTTAAATAACGGCCAGGTCAAGAGTACTCTAAACCGACGAACTTGTATGAAAGGTTTAATGAGATTGAAAGAAGCGAAGGAGATATGCAAGGATCGTGGCAAGTGGAAGGACGTTGTCTCTGCCTACCCCTATGGGAATGAGGCGTGATGCTATGTATGTATGTATGCATTAAAATATCAAAGATGTGGAAAATTAATTTACATTATTTACGTTATTTATATAACATATGATTTATTGAATTTTCAAATGACGAATTGTAAATAAATATTGCCACGTGTTTTTTGTCAATATTAGAAATTATTAATTAACTTTTTTTTAATTTAAAATTTATAACAGAGAATTTATGAATTATATTTTCATTTTATGAGAAATAGTACATTATATTATTAAATGGCCAGTGGCAAATTAACATGTCACAATTTATTTGTAAATATTTAAACTACCTAACCTTAAAACGAATCAGCATAAAAACGCAGCATATTCTTCGCACGCGTTTCATATGGAATTTTTTTACCCTCATGCGCCTAGAGAAGTTTTACTTCAAACTAAATATATACTGGATTTTCCCATATTTCCAACAACGCAAGTGACAACGTCGGGTATAGCTAGTTATATATAACAAATGTATTATTATTCTAAACTAATGGTTTATGGATAGGAATTTGCAAGAAATAACTTCAAACAGATACTGATCGGATAACAAAATAATAGGAATTCATTGTCTATTTTTAACTAGATAAAATCTTCCAATCAGTACTAGTTAACGAGTTGATAATTCATAGGTTATTATTAATTATTGTTTCATTTACTATTTAAATATATTAACTTATACGTTTAATTATTATTTAAAATAAGCTATGACATTATAATCACTATTTTGGCCATTGTGTAATATGATTTAGTCCGTTACATTGTATAAATAATGAAGTAAAAAATTGAAATTATACTTAGTTATTACAACAAACTTATAATTGTATTATTAATAATTTGCGAGTAAATGGGCTGTTCATTATTTTTTTCAAATACGTGTTCTTTCATTTCTCCACAAAAACATACTCGACGCATTTTTTTCTGATGCTTACTTTATTTACAAATAGAAAAAATATATAGAGCCATAGTTGTTGCCATATACAAGTTGGCTTTCAAAATATGCCACAAACCTTTCATAGATATTTCAATGTGTGATCTAGTTTAGTTAGCATATTTTTAATCAGGTTTACAATAGTAAATGTTTGTATGCTTAATTGCGGCACTAAGAGCTACAAATAATAATAAATAAATCATTAGTTTTCAGGTAAATACGCATCTAATAAATAAAGAAGAAAACTTATACAATATTGAGAAATAATTTTTAAAATGTAAAGTAATAGTACGTATTTCTTCAAAAGTGTCTTACAATAAAATTGGTTTATTATTAAAATACTATAAATTTTAAGTATCATGTTGAAAGTAAGGTTGAAAAAATGTATTTCAATTTAAATGGGCGAGTAAAAAAAGTATTGACGATCGAAAATTATGTCCTATAAAGGGAGAGTGTAAACTAAGAGTAGGAATTTAATTAAATAATTGGCTGTACAAAGAAAGGGCGTGCTTTATACTTAAACTGCGTAAGTTTACATGCCCTTTTTTTAATATAAAAATAACCAAAGTTACCTCTTACAACGTCGGCTATCTGAAAGCGAAATTCAAATCAACGGAAACAAATATACAGACAGACAATTTTACTAGTAGATTTCTTTATATAGCCACCATATATACTTTCATATACATTAAGTGTAAAGCTGTTACTTTGAAATTACGAACATGCATTCCAATTTTATTTATTTGTATAGATTTATAAAACTACAAATTAAATAGTAAATTGAAGGTATCAAATTAAACAAAGTAATGTTCCTAAATCGTGCACCGTCGCTTGAAGGTCAAGAAACAATAGCCATCTATTGTAATTATTGTTGTATTACAGATACCAGTGTAGATAAAGTAGCTTATATAGGTTGACCCCTATCAATATTGCCATTTAGAACTCAATTAAAATCTGTAATGGATTTTATGTTTATATTTTTGAGTAAAACACTATTAGAAGGTTCACTTAGTTACAATTGTCTACATTATTGATTGGGATATTGCAATCGTAACTATAACAGACCGTTTTCAACAATACATAGCCAACAGAGAATATCGCTTGTTTATATAAATAACGAAAAACAATTTTGTTGTTTTCTAAAGTTTTATTTTGTGATTTTTATACAGTCATTTCACAAAAAACGGAAAGAAAATTTTGAAGGGAAACTTCTTTAGGCGCATGAGGGTAAAATTTGTACAGATGAAACGCGTGATTAGCGTCACGAAGATTTGCAGCGTTTTTTAAGATAATTCGTTTGGAGGTTACGTAGTTTTAATATTTACAAATACCATGAGGCATTTTAATTTGCCACACGTTATTTAGTAATTTATTATACCATTTCTCATAAAATATAAAATAAAAATATTTCTATTATTAACAAAAAACACGTGGCATTTTTATTTACAATTCGTCATTTGAGACTTCAATAAATTATTTGTATTACTTTTCGACACTTTTAACATCTTAATGACAATTAAATTCATCAAATTACTTACATATCTTCCCTTTCCCCTCCCTCTAAGTCTGCGAAATCTAAAGTTTTAGATTTCTATAAAACTAAAGAAGACTTAAAAATTAGTTTGCCAAAGAAGTTTCACTTCTGGCATGTGTATTTTGTACGCACGCAATTTTAATTTTGATTTAAAGGTTTATACTTTAAATTTAATTTAAATATACTTTAAGTTTATAATTAACTGCCTCATTGGTCTAGTGGTTAGCATGTTCGAGTCCCGGGTCGGACCAATTCAAATATCAATATTGAGTTTTCTATTAAGATTATCTAAATATTTGTCCGAAGTTAGGAAGTTGGCGGTGAGATCCACCCACGTGCCTCGGAGAGCACGTTAAGCCGTCGGTCCTGCGCCTGATCTCTCTCCGGTCGTGTCGGATTCCCGTCACATCGGACTATGAGAGTGAAGGAATAGAGAGTGCACTTGTGTACTATGCCTGCCAATCCGCAGTGTAGCAGCGTGGTGGGTCTATGCTCTAAAAACCCTCTCTCATATGTGTGAGGAGGCCTGTGCCTAGCAGTGGGTCGTTAATGGGCTGCTACTTACTTACTTTAAATTAAGATATGTCGTCAGGATTGGGGTTGGAATGGGCTGGCAAAATAGTCAAAGAAACCGACGATGCATCAGCAATTTCACTGATGGTAAACCGTATTTATTTCTTTTACTTCTAATACGTAAATAACATAAGTTTTACACTGCAGATTCATTATTACCCTGAAAAGATTATCTTACCTGTAATCATGACGCTTAAAAGTGTTCGTAGTAGATAAGAAAGGCCAGAGTAAGATAGTGGGCGATAGAGTAATTTAGAATAGTCTAGTGTAATCAAGATATTTATCTTACATCTTGCTCTACCTTAATAATAAAAATATTGTATTTGGGTCTCTATTTACAAGAATAATTAGTAATTACGTTTGCGTGTATATTACTACGAGTATAAAAAAAAAGAATTTGTATACTTGGGATCTAAATTTAAAAAGATGGAACATGTGAAACTGATATTGAAAGGATAGTATGGAAGAGTATGGAGAGCAGGAAATATGGTAAATGGTGCCCTGCGCGCCTTTATGAATAGCCAGATGCTGTCTCACAAGGCCAGACTGGCTGTGCATGCAGGAGTGTTGGTGCCAACACTTATGTATGGTAGTGAAAGTTGGGTATGGCAGAAGAACCACATAAGTAAAATAAATGCGTTAGAGATGAGAGCGTTGAGAAGAATGAGTGGATTAAAACTGAGTGACAGAGCAAGAAATAGTGTGATAAGAGAACGTTGTGGTTTAAAAGAAGATGGTGTGACTAAAATTGAGAAAGGTATGCTTAGATGGTTTGGGCATGTAGAGAGAATAAATGAAAGGAGACTGAGTGAATGCGAAAGTTGGAAAGGGAAGACCAAGGCCAACGTTCCTGTATTTAAAAAAATTGGCGTGTTCCAAACACGATAGAAAGACGAAATACATAAAATAATACCACAACTAATAATATAATTTTAATTGTGTATAGATTATTGTCTGTATTGAATTACGAATAATATTATATTACTTGTAAATAACGAATTAAAATATAGAATTAACGAGTTTATTTTAACTTTTTCGTTTCCTTAGTTGACGCGTTCAGTCAAGCGTGACGGATTTATCTCATCTATATATATATATATATATATATATATATATAAAAGAGATATCCAGGTATCTATTGACTCATCACGATATCTCTGGAACCATAAGGCGTAGATACTTGAAATTTGGTAGGAAAATTCCTTTTGCCATGTAGAGGTCAACTAAGAACGGATTTATCCACCCACAAGGGGGGTTACGGGGGTGTTATCTATTTGCCTAAATTAATAAAAATGCTACCCAAAAACATTCCACGCAGACGAAGTCGCGGGTTCGGCTAGTTCAATATAAATTGAAACTTTTAAGAGCCCTATTTTCTTTTCCTTTGTGTATTTTTTCCCTCAGAAATATCTTAATTTGCACAATACCACTTTTCTTTTTAAATGACTCCTGTCGTCGGCCCTGTCTGAAAGAGATTGCTTATAGCAATAAGACCGACTTTGCACGCCAATTTTCAAATACTGTTTATTTTATGTATATATGTGTGCAATGAAGTCAAATAAATAATAAAAACAAAAAAAAAATTGAATATCAGCCATTCTAATAAATAAATCGATTTTGATTCACATTTTAATAAAGTGTAAAGCGTGCCTAAAGAAGATTTAACTTCAATAAATAATTTCGGCATAAAAAGCCGTTACATTGGTATTAAAAGCCAGTGGAATTTATTTATAGACAAAAACTATACGTATGTCAAACACATATGAAACGGTACCCTCGCGTTTCGATAAAAACTAGACGTTAATTAAAACGTAAGCCGATTTCTTATGTGATGTAATAACACTTCCTTGCAAAGTGCGTCCGTTCGTGTGGAAACAGCTGTCTTAGGGAGGCGAGGCCACTCTTAAATTGCGTGCTTGAGCAATAAAAAGACTGACCGAAATCTAGTTTTGATCGTTTTCGATTCGATATCGATTTCATTGTTAGTGTCGTACACGGAAGGCGATGGTCGATAATTACGCTCTAGCACGTAAGCATTGTGCAATAGATGTCATGTTCCCAAAAAAAATTGACAGCCGCCACAAAAACTTGAGTTGATAAGATAAGACTCACTGAATCGAAAAGCTTATTTCAATTAAGGCTCCAGTAGTTGAAGATATATAACTTTTCTTTCGGAGAACGTTGTGGTATAAAAGAAGATGTAGTGACTAAAATTGAGAAAGGTATGCTTGAATGGTTTGGGCACGTAGAGAATGACAAAAAGGGGAAGACAAAAGCGAATGTTCCTGGAACAAATCCAAGACATTTTAAATAAGGGCCAGGTCAAAAGTACTCTAAACCGACGAACTTGTATGAAAGGTTTTATGAGAATGAAACAAGCGAACGAGTAATTCAAGGGTCGTCGTAAGTGGAAGGACGTGGTCTCAGTCTACCTCTATGAGATTGAGGCGTAATAGTATGTATGTATGTACAGAGATAATTTATATTAATAAAACCTTTACACGTCTGAAAATTTCACATCTATATAAATAGCAGACAGAGATTGTTTGAATCTGTGTTTGTTATAGATTTTTAAACAAACATTCAATCCAATTTCATTAAAACGAAGCTATATATAATACTGACTGAATATAGTTATTGGGCTTGCAAAACTAGGGAAGCCCTATGCAAAGGATGTACATAATTTTGAGATAAAATATCCTTTTTAACTGATAACGCATTAGTATTTCCACTGTTCTATCTTATGCTCGTTTGCTGATTCATTTCTTTATAAAAAAATCTTGATGTATGCTTAAGAACACAACACAAAAGTTAACACTTCATCAATGGGTTAAAAGCGAGTTTAATGAAACAAAATACCACCATTTATTTTTGTTATATAATCATTGGTCTCCTTAAAATATGAACTAACTCACCAAGCCCAGTTATAAGGGTCGCTACAATTTTCTTTATGTTGACATTTTTAAATTCGTTATATATTTTGAATGGGATGTCCAATTTTAATGATTTAAAAAAGTATTTTCCAGCTATTGAAACGGTATTTTATGGGATAAGGTTTAATAGAATTAATAAAAAGGTATGAATAATATGGTTTGATTATAGTCGAAACTTTAATTATGTATTAAAATGTAAAAAAGTAGTTATAGTTGCATTTCTGCAGTAGTTGTACATATGGCATCGCGGATTTTTTGTATTAATACCTTTTAGCATATTGTAGAACATTTTTATGTTCTATCATGAATAGTTTCCGAACGCACGCGTAGAGAGATTTTTTGTGACCTTTTTCACACCTTGGGTTACATTAATGAATTTTTCTTAGAGATCTCTATTTTTTTTTTCTGAGAAAGTAATATAGCCTATGTCGCTAAGTAAATTTTAAAGGTGAAATTTTCTTTTAAATCGGTCTAGTAGTATTTGTATTTTTTTTTGTCGCTGGGAAATGTATTTAAGCACCCCTGACTAATGGAGTCGGGAGTGTGGGACTCCGCAAGGACAAAAACTCGCAATACCCACTAAAACCGAGCGGGACGAGTGTGGAGCCAGAGGTTCGTTGAGGTATTTCTCTCTGGCCCCCCGGGTGCAGCTCAAAAATATTTTACATGGGGAGGAGGTGTATGAGTCTCCGCCTCCTGTTTCCTGCACCCCTTCGTCGGGGCTGGAGTGTTTCGGCAGCATTCACCCTCTCCCTTGGCCGTGCCTCCATAAGCGTTCTCCATGCCTGCTCAGTAGTTTTTGTGTGAAAACGTTATAAACGTATCTAATAACATAAAAGTAAGTAGCAGCCCATTAACGTCCCACTGCTAGGCACAGGCCTCCTCACGCATATGAGAAAGGGTTTTTGGAGCATGGACCCATAACGTCGCTCCACTGCGGATTGGCAGGCATAGTACACAAGTGTACTCTCTATTCCTTCACTCTCATAGTCCGACGTGACGGCAACCCGACATGGCCGGAGAGAGATCAGGCGCAGGACCGACGGCTTAACGTGCTCTCCGAGGCACGGGGGTGGATCACACCGCCAAATTTTTCCCAACTTCGGACAAATATTAAGAAAATCTTAATAGATAACCCAATATCGATTTCGAATTGTGCCGACCCAGGACCTCATGTCTATAGCCGAACATGCTAACCATTAGACCAATGAGACAGTCCATAATATCATACAAATAATAATAACATACAAGAACACAAATGTTTCCTCTTCATAATATTAATTTAGATAACATAGCCAAAGGATTCAGCTTAGTCCATTTGATACTGAAAAAAATAAGGAATATTAAAGAATTTTTCAATTACAAACCTTCTACGTATAAAGAAAAACATACAAATTTAAAAATATCTTATTGACTAAGTGAATTTGGTACGTAATCATAGCACACGACAAGGTTATACATTGTATACAGCAATTCCTATTATTGAACTTAATTTACTTTTTGCATTACATTCAAAAGCTATTTCACTGTCGCACTATAGGTACAAATGATATCATCTTACAAATAATATTCCGAGATCTACACGTTTAGATGTGTAGGAGGAGTTCTTGGTAAGAAATTCCGGCATTGCCCGTAACGAGAGCATGAGGACATTCAAGGCCGTTTTGAAGACAGGCATCGTATCTTAGATAAATATAAAAAGTCTTATCAATCGACTTTATTAAAAAAATCTAACCGGAGTGTACGTTTGTGGACCCAAATACAAGGTATTGGTACTAATAACGATTCTTTTTCCGTCCCATCATCAATGGTGTCATTAGTACTATCGCCTGTCTTAGTTTTCGGAAGCGGTCTTCTCACAAATTGTATATATTTGTTGTTTGGAGAACATTTTTAGTACTATAGTAATTGTCGATACAATCTGCTTACACCTTGTAAGGGGTAAAATCTCATTTTGGTCTTAACTTTTGTTTTTATATAAAATCGTAGCAGTACGCAATTTACAAGTCACAAATATATCAGATTAAATAGTTGGTGTAAAGTTGATTATATGGTCCTAAATTCCTGGACAATATCAGTCGATTCTAGTGTTTCTTTTCTTTGACTAAGTCTACTGGTGGAAAGCGTCGGCCGCCTAAGATACGGACTAGGTACGAAGTGCATTAACAAAAACCAAAATAAGATAATAATGTTAGATATGTTTCTTAAAATTTAATGAACCTATGGTTGCTGGTAAAAGTGTAGATTTTTGAGAAGACAGTCGTGAGTTCGAATTCCGGAAGACAAATATTACAAAAGTCCTCTTTACAGAAAGTTGGGCCTAACTGTGCTTTTTGGTAAAAGAAAACATTGTAAGTATATCGAGGAAGCAATTCTGGTAGCCCACTAATCTGCAGTGGAGTAGCGTAGTCGGTGAAGGGTCTAAAAACCCTCTCTCGTTTGAGTAAAATGGTCTGTGCTTTTTATATTTTTGAAGTGAAACTTCCTTAGGCGCATGAAGGACCAATTTGTAGGCATAAAACACGTGATTATCGTCACGAAGATGTGCAGCGTTGTTAATGCTTATTCGTTTGAATGTTAGGTAGTTTTAATATTTACAAATTACATGTGGCATTTCAATATTGCACTGGTCCTTTAGTAATTTCGTATATAGTATATTATTTTTTTACAAAATATAAAAAGGTAAGGTAAGTAGCAGCTCATTAATTTCCCACTGCTGGGCACAGGCCTTATCATTCATAGGCCTCCTCACTCATAGGAGAGAGGGTTTTTAGGTCATAGACCCACCACGCTACTCGACTGCGGGTTGGCAGGCATAGTACACAAGTGCTCTCTCCTCCTTCAATCCTTCAATGTCTATTCCTTCAATCTCATAGTCCGATGTGACGGGTATCCGACATGACCGGAGAGAGATCAGGCGCAGGACCGACGGCTTAACGGTGGATCACACCGCCAACTTCTCAACTTCGGGCAATTATGAAGAAAATCTTAATAGAAAATCCAATATTGATTTTTGAATTGGCCCGTCCCGGGACTCGAACCCAGGACCTCATGTCTGTAGTTGATCATGCTAACCGCTAGAACAATGAGGCAGTTACAAAATATAAAATAAAAATATTTCATAAATTCCCTTTTCGAATTTTTAAAATCGACAACAAAATTAATTAATAATTTCTAATAATGACAAAAAACACGTGGCATTTGTATTTACAATTTGTCATTTGAGATTTTAATAAATTATTTGTATTAATTTTCGATACTTTTAATACTTTAATGACAATTAAATTCCTGACATATCTTCCTTCACCTCCCTCTAAGTCTCAGAAATCTAAAGTTTTAGATTTGTATGAATATAAACAAGACTAAAAAATTGGTTTACCAAAGAAGTTTCACTTCTGATATGTGCATTTTGTACGCATGCACTTTTATTTTTTATCGAGTTGTAATATATATAAAGTAAATCCTTATAATTCTTATACTGGCATCAGTGACATGGTTTCTCATTTAATAGTATTTATTAACACATTAGTCTACTTCTACATAACAATAAAACAAAGCGATAACATCAGTTGAAATACGTTTACTCCAATTGATTATTATTTATTGGTGTCATTCGCTGTTTCTTACTTGACATATGTATTTTATGCTAACGTTCTAAGAATCATTAACATTTTCTATGCAAAAAGACGTAATGTTAGAGTGAATTTATGATGCAGCGGTTCCGTATATATCAAAATAAAATTTTACCTTGAATTCACGTTATATCGTTATTGTCTCACCGCAAAAATATTAATTTATGTGCAATCTGATTGACATATGAGTACTAGCGAATATGCCTACATTACTGAGATTTTATCCCAAATTTTACACATAACTTTACTCGTACACGGGGGACTTTTACATCAGAGGTACATTTTTTTAAATAAAAACACTAACATGTTGGATTATATCAGTACTAATTTCAAAATAAAGCTCTGTATACTGGTATTTAAATAAAGAGACATAAAAAGTAAACAGATGCCATCTTCACAAAATTAATATTTTTGCCTTCTTTATCACTGAGAGTGTGAATAAGAACTAATTTAAAAATATTTTGTTTGTGATTTCGTATTACATAAAATGTAACTCTGCGTCGTAAAATACAATAGAATTAAAAATTAATAAGCTATTAAACCTAAGTCACGTATAATTAAAAAGTTTTTTTTTTATTTTTTAAAGGATCTCTAAAAACCAATTGACTCATCGAGACAAAGCATCAGACATTTAATTAGACTGCCAAAGGCAATTTAATTACTTCCTAATATTGACAAAGCAACTTTTTGTCGTTCCCGGATCATTATGTAAATAAAAAAAACTTATTAAGGCCTTCTAGTAGCTGTTTGTTCTAATTTACTTACGACATTGTTATGTTATGACGTTCAGTCCATAGGGCATTATTTTAATACGCGATAGTTACAAGATAAGCCTTTTAAAAATAAAAATTTGAGGGTAAAACTGAAATAATCACAGCACAATTAGTCTGTATGTCTATTTTGTGTCAAGTGTTACTTATGGAACCAAAATCTTATTGGTTTAATTATGGTGTAAAACCAAAGTAGGATCAACGATAGGTTATTTAAATATAAAAAAATAATTACTTATCCTGTTGATAAACATTTTCTATCCTTCATAGACTTATGAGATAGGAGACTATTATTGATCCATTTCCATCTTTTGATATTTCACGGAAATATTCTGTAAACGAAAGTTATTTATTTTTCAAACTAACACTATTACTAGATAAAAGCATTGATTGATTATAATTAGGTTAACATTTTTTTTATTACTCATGGGTTAGCGCATGACTGTGATTATACCTGATGGTAAGTGATGATACAACCTAAGATGGAACCGCGTTTATCTGTTAAGGGGTAACTTACCTCGTATGGTTTTGCCTAAGTTAAATTTTATTTCAATGAAATAAGCTTTTTATAGTTTTTTTTAGGTATTTTTAAGTAATCAATCAAAAGGCGAATTGGGATGGCAAAAGATGCTATGACCCGTTTAAACAATATCCGGAAGAAAGGTGAAATTGATATCAAAACCAAAATCCGATTGATCTGAGCTGTGGTATTCCCTGTCTTCCTGTATGGAGTGGAAACCTGGACCATCCCGGCCAGAGAGACGTAAAGAATTGATGCATTCGAGATGTGGTGCTGGCGATGAATGTTAAGAATACCTTGGACCGCGAAACGCACCAATGGATCAACTCAAAATAATGACCTGGTTGCCAACAACGCATTCTCTCATACTTCGACCACATAATGCGTAGAGGTGGCCAGAAATCAATGGAAAAAAGTCATCCGCTCCAGATGCTACGCTAATAGTGACCACGATCCTCAGACATGAAGGACCGATTAAGAGAGAGAAGTAATTATTCTATTATAGTGCATCAATTCTATAATAGAACAGCTGTTACCCGACAATATAACGTTCCGCATATTTTATTTTGTAAAACACGCTAGTCCGGAGGTTGTCTTTTACATGATATCCCGCTGACATATTAATGTATGTAGACATTGTAACTGCTTTTAAATGAGTCATACTTATTCAAACAAGTATGATATTAGAATTAAGACTTGTCTTTTTTGTCGTTTACAGGCTTTACGCTTAACTGCGATACAGGTTAAGTAATTGTAATATCCCCCACATGGTAGGGGTAATTCCTTGTTCATTTAAGTACGTTTTCTTTGTTACAACATTGATATTTATTATTCATTATAAAATTATTAAATTTAAGTAGAGGAGAGCGGTGTGACTTAGAATTAAATATTATATAATGTATATAGTCATTTAAGTGTTTTGATGTAATTTAATATACAAAAACATAAATACGAACTATACGATCGGCTAATATAGAAATTAATATAAAAGGATATTATATTTTCATTTTAAATCTCTATTTAGAGGCATGTTAACAAAATTGAACAGTTTACTTAGAAATTGTGGTTATAATTAAAATAATATTAATAAAAATACGTTTCGAAGTTATTGTGTATTGAACAAACGGTTTGTAAATTGACATAAATTGAAAGCGAAAACCGAGTCTGCGCCGCATTCAAACAGCAATAATTGAATTAGACGGGATAGCGTTTAGGGTTGCGCAAGTTATTGGAAAAAACAGAGAAAATATAATGGTCTCATTAATTTAAATTTTAATAAAACATTCCTTGTAGCGCAAAGAATGACATTATATAGGTAGAACTGATCTCCGAAAAGTCACCGCGAAGTTTCAGGTCCCGTAGTATTACGAGGAAATCAGGATCGAATTTTAATACTTAACAATTCTTGATTCTACTTAAATACACAAAAAAACCACCAAAAATGGCCCACAAGCGTAAAAGCGTTACTCTGAGTAACGGTAAATATTGTTAAAAAATTAGATTCACCTAATGAAAATTATTCTTTATTAGATGAAATTTGTTGCGCCGTAATATTCTCATAACATTTGTAGTCCTTTTATTATACAGTGCCAAACCATTATATACACAATTATAATTCGAATTGAAATTTGTTAATAAACTAATATGATATTGTTATGATGATGGCAAAAAGAATACAAAATACTTGCCTTAGTTTGTTGTGGGCTCTTCTTAGAACATGGCGAAAGGAATCATTGTAACTTTAGATTTTAAGTCGTGCTTTAATACCATCATTAGATGTACGTTGAAATTAGTGTGTGAAAAAAAAATTACATTTCGCGATTCGAATTTGATTTGAATCATACAAAACAATTATATCGTAACTATTGTAATTTATATTATTTAGGATATATATATGTACACACACACACACACACACACACACACACACACACACACACACACACACACACACACACACANGGCATTCATAATTTCTATACTGTGGGCGTTCGTGGGTAATGTTGGTGCAATCAAACACTTTATTAATTAACTCGTATTATAATGTTTAATCACTTGATGTTCCCGATATCAATTTACACAAACTCATTAACAATAATAGCTAGGAACGCGACAGTTCCAACAGTCGATCGCTCCGGCGGGGCGCTACCCGAGAACTACTCAGGGACTCCCGCCGGACTCCCGCCACTATTGATTCTTTCCCACGCCGATAGACAGATGGCGCCAGCGTTCCACAGACTATTGCACTCCGACATATATACACCCCTATGCCTTATGCGTCCTTCTCTGTTATACTCCGACATATATACGAGTATATATATATATATATATATAATACGTGACATCGTCTAAAACTGAACTACTAGCGCGCTACACAGATAATAGGTAATATGTATGTGTATGTTTTGTAATAAAATAGTGTACGAAATATTGACTTCTTATTTATGTGTCAATATCTTTATAGAAAACTAAGCTACATACCTCATCTAATTAAATAATAAAATAAATTACTACGGAACTATTGGAACCACAGCTCGTGCTTGTCTCGTGTTTTCCTTTAAAATGTCACTTTCCCGTATTGATATTTAATTGATCGTTACAACAAATAGAAGACTAGTTATTTCGTGAGGTGATTTAAGTTGAAGTAAATATAAGTAACGAAAGTCGCCGTTAGAAATACTAGTTAATATGAACTCTTGTTGAAGTAACGCTTGACTGATCATAAAGATTGTACTTTCTTGTCATCAAAGCTTGGAAGTGAATGAATTGGTTTCAAATAAAAAAAACGTTTTTTATCATGATTACAATGAATAGATACATGGGTTTTTTTTCCACAGCTGGTCTTGTAATTTGGACAACTGAGGTCTTGGTTTCGATGTTCGAGGAACCTGTGTAGAAAGTATAAGAGCTATGTTACCTTTTACTATATCATCGGGCTTCCATCTTAAAATAAAACAATAAACATTTGTATCTTAAATTACCATAAAGTATCTTAACTTACCATTAAAAATGTACGTCCCACTGCTGGGTGCAGGCCTCCTTCATTTATCGGAAAAGAGCGAGGACTTTTAAGCATATTATTTAAGTAACTTTTTCTATCTTCATTATATGGGTATATGAAGTTATTAAAGCTTAACTAATAAAGATATTAACGAATGAGGATGATTAATATTAGATCTTAATATTCAATTAATACAAAATGTCTTTATTCAAGTAGGCATATTACTGATCTTTTGAATCGTCAAATATAATGGTATAAAAAAAAACGACCTACGGTCTAAAGATACGACGGTTCCTTCACCCCCTATCCTGAGAAGAACCCAAATCATTACAATATTATATTACCGTTTTAAATTTTAATTTAAATTAAAGAAATTCGCTTACGTACGCATTTCTACCGTCAAATAACTGTAACTAATGGTATGATTTTTCAATCAATTTTCTTTTAAGTAATACTTTGAATTTATTAAGCGACATTTCTAGAACTGCTTCTGGGAGTTTATTATACAAAGTTATGTAGTTTTTATGCAGCCTACTGGAAATTATAATAAGTTTATTTTTATTCCTTAAGTTGTATGACGTACATTCACTCTTTTTATTAAAAGATTCAATATTGTTGTGTACGTACATCATGTTTTCCAATATATGCGCAGTGAACTATCATTATGTCAACTGCTCTGAATTTGTTTCTTAGTTGTTTATGAAGATCATTTTTTAATTCATTTATGAATCACGATGGTCAAATCATCATATACTCTGCCTAGGATATGTACATTGAATTAAACAAATCTAACAAGCGTTTCAATGAATACCTTCTCTATTCCTTGTATATGGTTATCTAAATACAATCGTCCAGTAAGCACAGCTTTCTTCTAGCGCCCACCTGTCGCCCGAAAGCCGACGCGTCCGAAATGCAAAGTATAGCTTTTAACTATACAGATCCTATTTGTAATACATCCACTGTAGTTTCGCATGAATACTACATTTATGCCTCACTGCCTCATTGGTCTATTGGTTAGCATGTTCGGCCACAGACTTGAGATCCTGGGTTCAAGTCCCGGGTCGGGGTAACTAAAAAATAGATATTGAGTTTTCGATTGAGATTTTCTCAATATTTGCCCGACGTTGGGAAGTTGGCAGTTTCATCCACCCCCGTGCCTCGGAGAGCACGTTAAGTCGTCGGTCCTGCGCCTGATCTCTCTCCGTTTGTTCGGAATCCCGTCACATTGGACTATGAGACTAAAAGAATAGAGAATGCTCTTGTGTACTATGCCTGACAACCCGCAGTGGAGCAGCGTGGAGGGTCTATGCTCTAAAAAACCCTCGTTTCTCGGAGTGGGGAGGCCTGTGCCCAACAGTGGGACGTTAATGGGCTGTTACATAGTTATATCAAAATTCCCATAGGAGGAGTGCTTCTTCACTTATAAGTGAGGAGACCCGTGCCCTGCCGTGGGACGTTAATGGGATGCTACTTACCTTACTTTACCGTCACCACTTAACTGTGATCTCATCTATTGGTAAGTAATGATACAGTCTAAAATGGAACCATGGTATCTTGTTGAGAAGTAATTTATTTACTTCTTTTGGTTTCTATATGGAATAGAAAAGAACGTATTTGTTTTTGTTTGACGGTACGTCTACGCAGCTAGGGTGGTAAATAGGCACGGCCGTAGCCTCCCACTTGACTGATGTCCAGTCTCAGATAAATTAGAAGTTTTTTTTTGAACAAATAATTTGCCAAAAATGATTACTGCACAATTTTAAGTGCTTACGCAACGCACTCAATGGAATCTCACAAAAGCAATAATTGTTCCCCATTTTTTTCAATTTGGAACATTTCAGAAAAACTCGCCAGACTTACAATATTAGTAAAGGCATATTTCTTATAATGTGTACGTTAATGCATGACATAACAACTTATAATTACAGCAGTATTTAATTGACTATTACTTCGTATACTATAACATAACTCGTACTCTTATTAAATTATGCAGAGCTCTATATTAACGTATTAAAATACGAATGTTTGTGTGTTACGTTTAAATTTATCCTATTTCGGTGAGGGGACAAAAGGGTTCTAGGGTTCTAGGCTACATTTCATCACGAAAATTAAACTGAAAGAGAGTAGAGTAGGAATAACATGTTTTATAGGAGACCAAAAATTACTAGTCAAGACATTAAGAAATAAAGAGTCATAATTTTTGACCAAATAAGTTAAAAACACCGATTATATTTTTAAATGTACTGATCCGTTATTATATAATTCGTTGTGTAGGTGACAGGCTAGCCAAATTTTGTTCATTCAAACGGATTTCCTATATATTCACGGGATTTGGAACTATGCGAGTAACAACGACGGGAAAGGCTTGTTAGTGCCTATATAATATAACCTTTATCTGTTACGTCTTTAGCTACCTGAAAGCTGTAAGTATTACTTCTACTATAAAATGTAATGTTGAAATACATTACATTTCTATTATCACAAGATTTATTATTGAATGCATAACTTATCTTATTAATGGATAAAATCATTCGTTACACAACTTGAAAAAGACCTCGATCGATCTAAATACGTCTTAAATGATAAGTCCTTGCAACTCAATGTTTTAGGGTCTTTGTCAATCAAGTAAACCAAATTAATGAGATATGTTAATCCTCGACTATTAAATAAATATTCAATACCTTGTATGCGGCTATCGTATCAGGTGTACATGCATATTTATATTTTTGAAGCGATTATCATAATCGGATTTGAACATTGGCAACCCACAACGGCGCAATCTTACAGCTTACAAAAATAGAAAAGTAACACTTCACATACGAGAGGTTTCGTAGTATTGTATGTCTAATAAATAAGGCCTCGTCTTAACTATCAAAATTATGAATTGATAGTTACTATTTATAGTTTTTCCCTTCGACAGTTCTTTCGAAGAATTTCGTACTTATCGCACTCTGATGAATTATAAACAAGTACGCAAAAAACTGGTATAAATATTATCTTGTCCGAGAATTTTGTCAAGGTTTTAAGTATTGAAACATATCAATATTATCCAAACAACTATATTTATATATATTTGCTGTATTTGTTTTTTTTTTAATCAATATTCAGCGTATCACAGCTAAGCTAATTTATTAATATTATATAAAAAAAAACTTTATTCAAATCCAACCAAATCGTTATTGAGATATTCCTTAACTGAATAACGATATAGGAGTTCATGAGCAAATTACCTGTCCTGTACTTTGCAATATTAGATTTTAGCTTCTTATTATATATGCAGAAGTAGTTTGATAAATGATTTCGCATCTTTTGTACCCTTAAGAACAAGTTCAGTCTCCAGAGGATATAATGTTAAAAGATTTAATATTTGGTTGCAAATCGAAAGCTTCTAAAGTAACACAAGGAGTCTTTGGTGTCTCAAAACTACGTTACTTACGACATATACATTTAATAATGAATAATTCATGGAATAGTCAAATTCAATTTAATTTAAAATACAAAATAGAGCAACCTGACTTTCATTTACTTATATGGAAATGCAACATTTCATTTCGTACACTGTATAACAATATATCTCAAATGACACTCAATTTATAAATCTTCAAACATTGAGTATTACGTTTTGCTTGTCTCTTTCTATATTAAAAAATATTATCTTGATTGACTTTGCACATATATTGCAACAGAAAATCTCGTAATCATACTTTCGTGCTCGCGTAAATAGAAATGCATTACATTTCGCTCCAAGAGGTTTTACAATAAATTTTAAATTACATTTTATATTAGCAACTGCTCAGCAGGTAGGAAGCTTTGTTGTGTAGCCAGCTCAAATCATAATAAGCCTCCGTTATCAGATACTAAAACACTTTTAATTTTGCTCTGACCTTAAGATGTCGGCCGTTCACGAACAGTGAAAACGAGAGGCAGATAAACAATCTCGCGATTGTGCCCCACCTACCTATAAGGTCGCTGTATGCATCAGACACTTTATCTGGTTATATTGAAAAAGCCAAGACGGCCTAATGGTCAGACTCGATTATTCGCGATTTGAGAAGTCACGGCTTTGAAACCTGGGCAGGCAACACTAAGTTTATAAATAGAAACTGATACCCTCGATTGTTTTTGTGGTGAAGGATAATATCATGAGAAGCTCTACATATCCGGGGAATAGTTCTGGGTTATATTGAGTGCCGATTCACATTAAAGTGGGGTCTTTGCTTTTGAAATCCTCAGTTTTATTAATTAAGTCTGTATCCAGATATGAGAAGTTAATAACTGAGAACTGCTTGCAATTGACGTTTTTTTTTGTTATTATAAAAAAACGAGGAAGTTATATTATGCAAGCGAAATGACCCTGACACTTTAAATTCGGCATATATAGATGGTTCTTGTTATGTCAACGGTTCCTAAGAACGGACTTCTCCATATTTCCACAGGTTTGGGAATTACGTGGCGTAGAACTCATGTATTTTAATTTAAGCCTTTATTTCGTTGCACATTTTGATATATTTAATATTCATTTTAAAATGACATTACCACGAATTTACATAAGTAATTACAGAGACATTTCTTTTAAAAGTCATTAAGATTTTTTTAAAAATAGCTTCAATTTTGTAAGTATTTAAAAGGTTTACATCATTTTGTTTTTTTTTTTTTAAATATGTTGTCTATAAAAATAAAATCAGAACAAATGTCTTGTCTATTATCTGCGCTGTATTTATGGCTGGATGACTGTAATGTTGTACAATGAAGGCAAAAATGTTATAAGTGGTTACAACTTCTTTTTTTTATTATACAATAGTTTAGTCGTCGATAGTGTATGTCCTTTATTTAAAAAAAAAGTATTGGAATAAAACATGTGTCATTCGCATAATGATTGACCTGTTGCAATATTTTTTGTAATCGAAGTTTATTATTGTGTTCAAGATAAGCTTCCATTATATTAAATTGTATGGACCACTTACTTCATGCATCTATATCACCCACGTAATACGTAATCCCTTGGAATATGGGGGAAACTAATGAAGCTCTACTTCGCAAGTATATAATATAATATAGAAGTGGAAATAAATTAAAGGATAAAAAAAAATCTAAATTTTTAACGATTTTTCAAATGGCTGTATCTTTTTTAAAAGTGGTCATATCGGAGTAAAATAAGAAGCAATTTGAAGCTTGAAGTAACTTATTTAAGACTCTTCCAAGAAATATTTTTCCTAGTAACACTTGTCGTGCAATCGTAATAAATATGATGAGAAAAAAAATCATATTTCTGGTTGAGCTATCAGACTTTGAATTCCTTCTTCGGGGATGTCATAACGCGGAAGGAGATGGCGAAACGGTTGAGGGAGGCAAACGTGACCAGTTCGACCGATCGAAGAAGAAGGCCCACGACCGCCGTCTCCCTCCTTAGTGGTGACCTTTGGGTAATGGAAGCGTAGTCCGTTGCGCAACAAAGAGAGGTCCCGCGAGGTGGTTGGTGGCTAGCCAGGTGCTCCTGGCAATCCACCTTCGGAGTAAGCTTTGGTCATTTACCGAGTTGGGCCTAAACAGGCACATCGCTGGCGGCGTTGGAATGTCTGTCAGTCGCGTTCTCGTGACCCCGTCTCCGAGTGATGTAGGAGCAACGCTGGGTTTTAGCCGGTGTGAGTCCGGCATACCCTGGAATATCGAGGATTTCCGAACGTTAAAAAAAAATCGGACATTGAATGAAAATAGATCATTTTCTCTTTGTTCAAGCATATCTCCGAAACTAATGGCCGCACAGAATATCGACGGTGGGTCTTATAAACATGAATAAATCTTTACTAGTTCTCAAGATGGTTTTTAAGAAGAAAAATGTTTTATTCCTTAACATAACTGAAAAATCATGAAAAATATTGAAGTCCGCAAACATCCTAAAATTAGCAACTTCAAGCTTCAAATTGTTTCTCATTTTATTACGACACGACCATTTTTAAATAAGATATAGCCATTTGAGGTATCATTAAAAATTTCGATATTTTTTTGATCTTCTAATTTGTTTCACTAGTGTATATAACAAATAACTTGCAGACGCATTATTTTTATTTCCAACTCTTACTCTTAGTTCACATTTTCCTCATTTATATTTATATCTGGATTTTGGGGCCAAGACGTTGCTCCTTCTTTTCGGTAAATTTTTCAAATGTTAATAATATGCTTTTTATTCATTCCCTCTTGTTCAAATACGTTTTTTTTTAAGTTATAGTGGATGAGACTTCACAGATTACAGATTAACACAGATTTTTCAAATATAAATTTTTGTAATTAATGAATGGTCTTAAAAGCTGTCTTGACGATTGACTTAAAAAGTTACACAACTCACTATATCTTATTTGCGATTTTTTTTACAGTGCTATATATTTTTTACAATGAAAGCCTACGTAAAAGATTTATTTCTGTTTTCGAGTTTAAGAGCTTTTAGACTCGTATGAATGTTTTTATTTCATGTTTTAAACTAAATATTTATGTATTCGAAAACTTTTTCACCGATTTTTATGACTTTTTTTTCATTTTTCTGAATTTAGGTTTCATTTGATTTATAGTCAAAAAACGTTTTTTTAAAGCAATTTATTTTAAACCAGAAAATCGTTTAGGTTGAATTCTGCTGTCAACTAAGTTACATAAATACATGTGACGGTCTCGTTAACACAGCGGTATTTGCTTTGCTAGCAGAGTTATAACCCCACCGTACCAGCAAAAGAAGAAGCTGTGTAGAAACTATATAAAGTATATTGCCTCTTACCAGATTACCGCGGTTCCATCTTAGACTGTATCATTACTTACCATCAGGTAAGATCACAGTCAAGCACTAAACTATAATAAAAAAAAATGTGTTACTTACTACGGTTACGGTTACGGTATACGGTTAAGTTCTTTATATAGTACAAGGAGATAAAGTTGTCCAAATCAACTAATGTATAAAGGTATATAAAATATGTATTTATTGAATTATGAATTGCATGCGAGGGTGTCCTCATTCGATTTTTGAGTTCAACTGAATTCAACATACTTTAGCCTTCATCCTTGCATATAAAATTAATTTATCGTTTTAAATGGCGTTATACACTTTAATAGGTAATTTGGTAACCCAAATAAAATGGCGGACAAATTAAAAAAAACTGTGACCGGACATAAAATCTGTGAATTATTTGGCGATAATGACTTGACTTTTTAACATTTATAATCGTGCGCAAGGTTGATTTAAACAAGAGCAGAAACGTTTTAAATAAGGATAATAAAACGACGTAGAACGGTTTGACCTCTGTTCAGTTGTAATCTTTCACTTGAATTTATATAAGAGACATTTATTTGCTAAGTCGTTACAGCAACATTACATATAAATGCTTGTATTCTGTTAACCAATTTTCGAATTGATTGTAGTTTTTTCTTAAAACACATAGATAAATTGACTTATTTAACCGACGAGCTTTCCAGATATCCATTAAATTTAAGAGATCATAGGGGAGAAACTCGTAAAAAGACGAGAGAAGATGTATAAAAATAAATAGTCGTACATTTATAACACCCAATAATAAATCGGTTATCGAATTTATTTCCTCGTCTTACAAGTTTGGCACCTCATTATTATTTAATAATTTGTATTTTGTAATTTCTCCTCTATCAGGAAAATAATTTAAATTTCATTAAAAACTAAATTCCCTCATCTGAGATCAAAGTCAAACGTCTTCGTGTCTTAGTCCTCGAAAAGATTTTACTGTCTGTCTGTTTATTCTAAGTTATATTCGAAATACTGAACCACTTTTTAAGATACTTTATTATTCTAGTTATAAGTCAGGAAAAAGTATTGCTACATGATGTTGAATCTTAACTTATTGCTATATAAGACAATAAAAATAACTTACTTTATATCGTAATCCACAAATATACATACAAATATAAGCCTAAATCAGATAATGCTGTCTAATCCCTACTATACGATAATCAATTTCCTCATAATTTTTTACTCGTTCAACAGAATATAATCAAAAATTTGCTACAATTAAATGTCATTAAACATTATAAACGACTTTTCTGTCATAATAAGTCAATAAACCATATTTTATTTTGATAATTTTACGCATATTGTAGGTAAGTGATAAATTCACATGACAACAACTTATATGGCATAATGGCACCATAGTGTCTGGACAAGCTCAAATTATATAATTTTGACACGTGATAATATGGTTAAATCAATAAAAGTTTTATAATATAATATAAATCTCAAAAGATATAATTGTCGGTATCATAACAATGATTAAGTAACATAATATGTAAGATATTTACTCGTAAATTTGCAAACTGCCTCATTGGTCTAGTGGTCAACATGCTTGGATACAGACATGAGGTCCTGGGTTCTAGTCCAGGGTTGGGCGAATTCAAAAATCGATACTGAGTTTTCTATTAAGATTTTCTTAATATTTGGCCAAAGTTGAAATTTGGCGGGGTGCTCCACCCCGATGCCTTGGAGCGCGTCAAGCCGTCGGTCTTGCGCCTGATCTCTCTCCGGTCTTGTCGGATTCCCGTCGCATCAGACTATGAGAGTGAACTTGAGTACTATGGCCGCTATCCAGTAGAACAGCGTGAAGGGTTTATGCTCCAAAAACCCTTCCTCTTATGAGTGAGGAGGCCCGTGCCCTACAGTGGATGTTATTGAGCCGCTACTCAAATTTAATATATATTTACAATATAAATTGTAATTCAACTATAAATTAAGCCTTGATCGTCTGATCGGATACTTGAATTCTCGTTAAGGGTCACAGGTTAGAGTCCTGGGTAGGCCCCAAAAAGAACTTCTTTATAATTTTACGTACCTAATAATTCAATTTCACCACTACGGCGAAGAAATACATCGTGAGAAAACCTGTATATCCCGATAGCAATATATAATGTGGTGGGTCTATGTTCTAAAAACCCTCTCTCCTGAAACACTAGGCATGATACATGCCTAGAAATGTGAAGTATTTAATCTAGCAGTGAATAGCACTTAAAGAACTTGATGGTTAATATAGTTTTCAATAGGAAAAGAATTAATTTTTTTTAAATACTTACATAGCATCACGTCCCATTCCCATAAGGGTAGAAGAGACCATGTCCTTCCACTTGCCACAAGCTTTGCATATCTCCTTCGCTTTTTCATTCTCATTAAACCTTTCATACAAGAGTACTCTAACTCTTGACCTGGCCTTTATTTAAAACGTCCTGGATTTGGTCCAGGAACGTTCGCCTTGGTCTTCCCTTCCAACGTTGCCAGTCATTCCTGACTCATAAATCCTTTTCGCCAGTCTCCTTTCATTAATTCTCTCTATGCGCCCAAACTATCTAAGCATACCTTTCTCAATTTTAGTTACTACATCTTCTTTTATACCACAAGGTTCAGACCGTTGTGGTATATTGTTATGATATATAATATGAATTTTCTTATCAACGGTATCATGCGGTACATTCAAAGGATGTAACAATTTTCCATGTTAGCCATTACAGTTTACGTCCTATTGCACTTAACCTAATAACACTTCCAATCTCGCTGCAACCTAACAAAATTGCGGGGTCATCCATCTGGGCACTAATTGAGATAGTTTAACTTGAGACACTGCCCGATCGGCAGGCATCTCTAAATTGGCCGTTTATGGTGAAAGTCGAGCCCATCAACTTGTGGAAATGTTAAAGTTCAGTATGGCTCCTGATATTACCGACAAGTGAGACCCAATATCAAGGTGTCGCTTAAGGGTGCCATCAAATTTTAAACCTTCCATCTGTGCTTAAAAGCTACTGTCAAATTTCTCTTACATATTGACTCCTAAATATTAATAACAAACACTACAACAACATTGATTTCTTCTTTAAGTTTAAAAACAGACAAAATTGGTCAAAAATAAAGTCCTAACTATATAATTTAATAACACAAATATAAAAGCACGGAGTTTCAGCTGTCACTGTATACATTGTAAACATAAATATAATCTGTGATGGGCATATGATTTGTTCATTTGTTTTTCTATATGTAAATTAGTTAAGATGCTGTAGATTTTTGATAATAAATAAATAAACTTTTTAAAATGAAATTTCTTTAGGCGCATGAGGGTTAAATTTCTACGGATGAAACGCTAACATGCGTCACGAAGATATGCAGCGTTTTTATGCCAATTCGTATGAAGGTTAATTATAATATTTACAAATAGCATGTGGCATTTTAATTTGCCATTCGTCATCTTAGATTTCAATAAATTATTTGTATTAATTTTCGACGCTTTTAATATTTTAATGACAAAAAAATTCTTAACATATCTTGCTTTTTCCCTCCTTCTAAGTCTCGTAAATCTAAAGATATAGATTTGTATAAATATAAAAAAGACTTAAAAATTAATTTGCCAAAGAAATTTCACTTCTGACATGTGTATTTTGTACACACGCACTTTTTTCTTAGAAACTAACTCTCCTAACCTAACCATTTAAATTATTATTGTATTCACCTAAACATACGCAAAATATTTCATCGGTATCAATCTCTCCTTTTAAGAGAATTTCAATCACATACAAACGCACAGCAGAATTATATTGTATTGTATTTAGATATAATGATAGGGCACTAAATTATACATACATAGCATTACGCCTCATTCCCATAGGGGTAAGCAGAGACAACATCCTTCCACTTGCCACGATCCTTGCATATCTCCTTCGCTTCTTTCAATCTCATTAAACCTTTCATACAAGTTCGTCGGTTTAGAGTACTCTGGACTTGGCACTTATTTAAAATGTCCTGGATTTGATCCAGGAACGTTCGCCTTGGTCTTCCCCTTCCAACTTTCGCATTCACTCTTGACTCATAAATCCTTTTTGGCAATCTCCTTTCATTCATGCTCTCTACGTGCCCAAACCATCTGAGCATACCTTTCTCAATTTTAGTCACTACATCTTTTATACCACAACGTTCTCTTATCATACTAAATTGTATATTTCTCTAAAAGAAATATCAACTTTGCTAGGAATAGTTGCTTAATATACACTTTAAATAAAACACTATTTTATGTAATTCGTTCACGATTAACATTTTAATGTTGAAGTTACTATCTTAGCGTAATTACACTATTGTTATAAATTCCGCTTGATATATTTTCAAAAATTCATCATTTAAATTTGTAAATTAATTTTGTTGGTGTGCAAAATAGTAAATAATTATCATTACGTACATAAGCAAAACTTCCAGCAACTTTTTGTTGTGTCAGTTTCAGTGGAGACGCTAATTTGTAATATAAAATACAAATGTTAATTATTATCAATTATTCACACGGTAAAACATTCTTTGTAATGGATAATATACGTGGCAACTTTTGACTTAAATCAATATAGACATATATATTTTTTGCTAACATATCTGCAATTATAATTAAACCGAGTAAGAGGTGGAATTAATTTACTTTGTAATATCTATTTTAGCGACCAAATTGGATTGAAATGTGTTAGTAGTATAGTATTCGCCAATGTTAGAAAATTTCCAGACAATTTATTACGTATTACAAGTAAATAAAACCTCTGTGTGTTGTCCAATTTTTTTTTGTGATAAATTGTACAGCGTTGTCTATTGAAAGCTTATGTAAAAGATTTAAAAATTCTATCTGATAATTTTAAAAAGTTTGTGTTAAATAGCATACGTATTGACATAAAACATTATATTACTTGTTATATATGTCGGAGAATAAGAGAGAAAAGAGAGCATAAAACATAGGGGCGTAGGGTTCTCCGCCGACATCGTCATTAATGGCATCAATGATTTCCATACTGTTGGTATCTGTTGGTGCAATCAAACACTTTACTAATCAACTCAGATTATAATGTTCCCGATATAAACTTACACAAACTCATTAGCTAGGAGCGCGACCGTTTCAAAATTCGACCGCAGCGGCGGGACCTCACTCGAGAACTACCGAGAGACGCGCGCCGGACTGCCACTTATTGACTCTGCCCCACGCCGATAAACAGATGGCGCCAGCGTTCCACAGACTATTGCACTCCGACATATATAACAACACAATTAATCTAACATGAAATAACACTAAGTTACCTTTAAAAATATTAATTAGAAAAGCTATTTGACTATTTTATTCTAATCTAAATTTGTCAATGGAAAATTTGCATATAGCTGATAGAATGGTGCTATGTAAATACGATTTGCTTTACGCAGCCCCAGCCTACATTGATTTCGTGTTTTTTTTCTATACAATACATAAAAAACAATATTACGTATGCGATTTTTAAATAAATGCACATCAGATTATTTTTGATTTCAAATTATATTAAAGAAATTTTATAGTGTTCTGACTTACATTATAAAGTACAGATATATATGTATATAGAACAAAATCGTGTCATTTACATTACGATTTGTTGAAATCATTTCTGGTCCGAATAGCAGAATAACTATTAAAATATCTGCATAATAGATACGTAAACAAAAATATAAGGTACAAATGGCAACAACTGTTAAAACGATTGGTCAACATTCTACTCATATATAACAGAAAAATAGGATCATATACTCATCACGAAATCTTCAGAACTTTTACACCTGTAAAGAATTAGTTCAAAAAAGACATCGCATTAGTTGTTATAAGCATTTTTTCATTCAAATTGTCGGGGACTCACCGACGGCTTAACATTCGGTTTCTAGTATCCACACTTTGTTGCGTCGTCCACCCCCTTAGATTTGTTTATTCAATAATTGACTTCTTTTCAATTTTACGCGAAAAAATATAAACAAAAGTTGTTCGGAATTAAATTTCAATAATTAAAAGATCGATTTTTCTATTAAAACAAGATATATATTAAGAGGTATAACGCCTCTTACCAGATTAGCTCGCGTCCATCTTGAATTGTATCATCATTAACATTCAGGTGAGATCACAGTCAAGCTAACCTGTCAGCAATAAAAAAACAACTTAACTTAGCCTAGCTAAGCTTAGTTTACGAACATTGTTAACAGTGAAGTTATCACAAAGATGTCTGTGACGTCATGAACTACAGTAATAATATACTAGCTTAACCCGCGACTACGTCTGCGTGAAATGTTTTTTGGGTAGCATTTTCATTAATTTAGGCAAACTGTTTTACAAATAAGAAACATACGTGTTTTACAAATAAGAAATATTTATAATACTTCAATGAGCTATTTGCTGTGTACTACTGCAAAGAGCTCATAGTCCTTTTTCAGGCTCTAGATTATCAGTGTATCAAATTTCGTCTGTATTACCATAAAACCATATACCATACAAGATATAGTTTAAAAATGTGAATTTCGAATTTTTTTAAATGTGAAAATTTAAATTTTTTAATTAACACCCCCGTAACCCCCTTGCAGGTGGAATTTTGCAAAATTCGTCCTTAGCTGACCTCTACTCGCCGAAAGGAATATTCCTACCAAATTTCAAATGTCTACGCTTTATGGTTCCAGAGATATCGTGATGAGTCAATAGATACTAGATTTATGTATATACTAGCTGAACCCGCGACTTCATCTGCGTGGAATGTTTTTTGGGTAGCATTTTTATTACTGTTTTAAAAATAAGAAACATACGTATAAATACTTCAGCGACCTATTTGCTGTGTATTATTGCAAAGAGCTTATAGTCCTTTTTCAGGCTCGAGATTAGCGGTGTACCAAATTTCATTTATATTTGTTAAGTTGTTACGGTCTGTTTTTTATTATCACCCCCGCAACCCCCCTTGCGGGTGGAATTTCGCAAAATCCGTTCTTAGCTGATATTTCCTCGGCATAAGGAATATTCCTATCAAACTTTAAGTTTCTACACCTTATGGTTCTAGAGAAATCGTGATGAGTCAAAAGATGCCTGGATATCTCTTTTATACATATAGATATAATCATCAATAACATTATCAGCAAATATGTTTATACGACATGGTAACACTGCAACAAAGGATAACACAGGGAATATATAACACAATATATATTTAAAATATACATGGATTATATGTCACAATATCTCCTTTGCCGAATATTAGAATAACAAATTTAGTACAGTCAACTAATATATCGATGGTAATTTCGATGATTATATGTCGTCATTTATTAATCTAGGCTCTATTACATCTTTTTTTTTTAAATTATATAGACATAAAACGTGATACTTAACACATTTCATTAGTAGAGGTAGGTGTATTAATAAATAATTTCTCTTTTTAACACTTTTTTATTGAATTAGGATTTTGTATTTAACTCTTTATACGTAGAGGCGTTAAATATAATCAAGTATTTTAAGCTGGACTTTACTTGAACAAATTCCATTGAAATCTTTGTGACTAAAATAGACAGAGTGACTAGCAGATGCTTTTGTAAATTATTGCAAGGTTATATTCCAAAACACTTTCTGTCTTAGTTGCTATTTAATTTTTTTGCGATCACTTTAAGGTGGTTTGTAGGACTTTTTATGAGAATTAATTTATTTTAGAACAACTAAAAAGTGTTATTGTGTACTGCGTATTTAGGCTATTTGTAAATTAAAAAAAATCAATAGCTCATTACGGGTTTTTAGGTAGACTTTAATCAACTTGCAACAATCTAAAAACTAGTATAATTGTTTATGGTTTCAAAGGCANGGCCAGGTCAAGAGTACTCTAAACCGACGAACTTGTATGAAAGATTTAATGAGATTGAGAGAAGCGAAGGAGATATGCAAGGATCGTGGCAAGTGGAAGGATGTTGTCTCTGCCTACCCCTATGGGAATAAGGCGTGATGCTATGTATGTATGTATGTTCAAAGGCAATATCCTCTTAAAATGAGATTGATTTATATATTAAACTAGCTAGTCATCGCTACTTAGCCTGCGTAAATTTTTCCATCATATTTTCGATCTTTTTCCATATAATAATATCAAAGGCTATCAATATTTTACCTCTATAACATTGGATTAGAAAAAAAGTTTAATTTAATTTCAGTTGTAAATATTGATTACCAATTATAATAATAAAATATATTACTTCAACGGTGATTGTAACCATTTAAATTGTTTAGTAAAATACAAAAACGAACTCCTGTTTGTTAATATAATTAAAATAAAATTAAAAACCAATCTAAATCTAAACAAGCTCGATTCTTCAGAACATGAATCATATATCAAAAGGTCAAGTACAGACAATTGACAATTCCTTCTATTAGTTCACACCCTCCCTATATATGATGTTATTCACATAAACAAGATACATTTTTTGAGGTGATTACGTTTTTAAAATCGTATTTATAGGGACAATTCAATTTGAGGCATGATAACAAAATCAGGAGATACAGTTTAGAGGTAACAACAGTTACCTCTATCTGAAACTCAATTACACCACTAGATAGCGAAAGGATCAAACAATTTATTACGCTAAATAAGGAATGTAACACATCGCATTTTATGTACCTCTTAAGAGACGTATTCACGTACAACAAACGGTCGTGTCCATTACACAGCCACACCTCATTTTTTAAACATGTAATGGTTGACACTTTTTGTTAATACAGTTTTATCACATGTTTATTTATATTTTTCGAAAAAATGTAATGCGCCATCTGATGAAAGTTCACTAAAACGGACGAGTCCTTAAATAAAAAAAATATATAGAATTTATATAAAGACAAAAATATATAAAAATTATGTATTTATAAATATCATTTATATACATCCTTTTTTAATTAATGATATATACATAATACTGGCAACCTACAAAAGCCTTGCTTATTCGCGAAAGAAAAAAAAGGAAAACGAGAGGGCCATGAGATTTGCTCTGAAAGATACAGGGGAGTGCAGACATTTTTAAATTAGAGTTTTATGTAAATTTATAAAGTATAAAAAATTATAAAAATATAATACATAAAATATATGTTACATCACGTAAGAGGATTAATTTTTTTTATGTGTAATGTGTATTAAGAAATTAATTTTAACCATCATTTAAAAAAAAAAAGTCTTTGTTAAATATGACACGCAAGTAAATAATTTTGAATACCTGATAAGTTAAGGTGTAATATAGACGAGCTTCTATCAATGCCTACTAGAAAATGGTGTGAAAGGTCATAATATAATGGTACTAAGTTCAAAAACAGGTATAAAACTACAGGACCACACGCTGTGAAGTCAATTAAAATGCATGTTTTTTACTCTACGATTATGCTCTAGACAGTTTATATGGCCGTTTATTTCAAATTAGTTTTTAATTGAAGTGTTCACGAGGTGCGATTGATTAGAATATGTAAAATATTACGTTATGTCCTTACCACTTTTTGTTAATGGCGTCGTAGTTAGTGTGAAGGCATGGATGTTTGCTCTTTTTGTATCATTATTATTATTAATAATAAAATATTTATTTGCATGAATGTGAGTACAAGAATGGGTCTTATAAATTTTTATAATATGTCAATTAGGTATTTATTTTCATATCACTATAGTAAGTCTTTGTACGTAATATGTAAATATTCATTTATGTCATAATACGCTTTATTTAATAAAAAATTGTGCAGTTTATTTTTGAATTTTGGTGCATTCGGCAAAAGTTTAAAACATTCTGGCAGCTGATTATAAATAGTTATGACCATGCAATATTCGATTTTGGAAGAAGTTTAATACGTGTTGGAGGAACACGAATTTTATTCTTTCCTCTTTTCTATTTGTGTCGAAGGCCCTTAAAGGCCTTGCTAGTGAAATGGTGAGAGTACATGCTTTACTGGCAGAGGTTTCTGGTGCGATTCTAAGCATGGAATATTTAGGAAATTGCATTTTCTAATTTGTTGGCTTCAGGCTTGGCCAGTTACCACCCTACCAGCAAAGAAGTAGCGCCAGGCAAGATATGTGTGTTCCGGTACGATGCTGTGTAGAAATCACAAGAGGTAAATTGCCTTTTACCTGACTAGCGCGCCTGCATCTTAGATTGTATCATCACATACTTTCAGGTTTGATCACAGTCAAGCGCTTAAAATAAAAAGAAATGTAATTGGAAATAGTCTCTATTAGTGGGAAGGCTTCAGCCGAGGATATTTACCTGCATCGACTACGAAAAAATTTGCGTTTCGTGAAATATACTAATCTCTAATATAATTCTATTCATCACATTATATGAATGATTAGATTTTCACGCGATTAAGAACTACGTAAGCAGATTTCACATAACAAATATATCGCTACCAGTTATAAAGAGTCAAGGATAAAATCCTAATTTTGTAAGACACTGTTTCTTTGCTACCTTTCGTGTTAATTTTACGTTTTTAAGCTTTATAATTCCAAAAAAACAATAACCTAGCTTTTACAAACTCTAAATCACGACAAACTTAAACTATATTGCTCAAAGGTGGAGCGCTTTAGTGACCTCCAACGCAGATCGTTATCGCACGGCCGAATAACTAACATTGCAATTAAACATGAGCCTTTGTGAGGAATACCAAACCCACAATCACTAACATAAACAATTATTTGAAACATATTAAATGTCACTTGAATGATAGTTCAACCATGTTTTATATAATGGTAGAGCCTAGCTATAAGTAGATACTGACTACAGACCTTTCTCTAGTTTGTTTCTAAAGCAGTACATAATTTGAAAATCATGACATATCTATCAATCGTCACCGTGGTTCTGGAGAGTCAGTTGTTGAACAGAGTGATGGGGTTAAGCTCCAACGTCTTTCTCCTTTAATTGAGCCTGGTTATGCCCAACAAAGGGATGTTAATAAGCTTTACATATATAATGCGTTAGTTCTTTAAGTAAAACAAATTTATTTATTATAAAAAGATACCTTAAAAAGAGAAATATGCATCGCGAGTCTTTTTTTAAATGTTCTAAGGGGAATTATTCCATCATTATTGATTGTAGTGGTTACTTTTACGCAGCGCTTACAACGAAAGCTTTCAAAGACGATGAGATTTTCAAGTTTTTGCCACATTTTTTTATTAATAAATGCAGTAAAGCTTCCTCGAAAAATGAACTACCCATAACTAATTGATTTTCATCAATTACAACGATTTTTTGTTGGTATTAGCGAGCTCAAATAAACAAATATATTCTTCAGCGTCAGCATATATTTTCGTCGTCATTGTATATGACTAAATCTAATACAAAAATGTATACATTTTTGTATTAAAAACGTGTATACATATTTCTATGGTTAATTTTTCTGTGCCGTGACTCTGAGGTCAAGCGTTGTAAATAATTGCACTTGTGCAAGTACGGGGCAGCGCAGAAATCCGACACATTGTTGTTAATTTTAAAATGAAATTATTTGAAAAACTTCATATTAGCCAAGTGATGCTACGCGTCGACTTTTGTTCAGAGAAGTCGTGGCTTCGTATCCTCGGCTGGCACCATTCTTTGTAAAATGAACAAGTATCTCTTTATAAAATAAAACTCACGTGCTTGATTGTTTTATTTCAATCCATCGTTGGGCTTTACTGTGAAGGAAAACATCGTAATGAAACCTGTATATCTACCTAAATATACCTGCCAACACGCATTGGGCAGCGTGATGAGCCTATACTTTAAAACCCCTCTCTTCTTCAGTGAGGAGACCCATGCCCAGCGGTGGACTTTAATAGGCTGCTTCTTTTTAATACCATGCGAAATCAAAATATATTTCTGTGTTGAGGGTATTAAAGGTGTATTAAATACAAATATTCATCTTTAAAGAGTGTAAACTTAAGGGCAATAATAATTATTTGAAAAGACAAGATTCCCTATAATCTTAATAAATTATTACATATATAGTTTGTAGTTAATTACTGTCGCGATTTGATTGTACCATTATGCTGTTGCCTTAGATAAATCAACAATTTTGTAATTTTTGAAATTCGTGTAAATACAAAATCATTTATTCCTTATATCCCGAATTGGATTGAACAGCTGTAACGAGCCATAAAAATTGCAGTTTCAAACAATTTCAGCCGATATTCAAATATCTCAAAACAGACCCCTCTAAATTGATTGTTCCCCCCTAATTCCAGATTGATTATCATTTTCCAATAAAAAATACTTACAAAATAATGTAATGTAGTCTCCCTCAATCAATCATATAAATTTAAAATATGTTGTTTGTCAGGAAAACATTACCTACATAAATAACACTTAAAACTAAATCGTATTTAAATATACGAAATAACAAAATACTATGCACAAAAACAATATAAGTTGAGGGAGCGTTATGATTTACCAGATAATATAATTTGTGTAAAATACTTTGTAACTTTTAAAAAATGCTATTAATTTTTTTTAGATTTCATAAAGGCATGTAGAGAGAATGAGTGAAAGGTTACTGACAAAAAGGATTTATGAGTCAAGAGTGAATGCGAAAGTTGGAAGGGGAAGACCAAAGCGAACGTTCCTGGACCAAATCCAGGACATTTTAAATAAGGGCCAGGGATCGTGGCAAGTGGAAGGACGTGGTCTCTGCCTACTCTTCTGGGAATGAGGCGTGATGCTATGTATGTATAAATTTTCCCTGTTGTATCAATGTGAAATATTTTCTATTAACAATAAGGTAAGTAACAGCCCGTTACCTCACTCATATATGAGAGGGTTTTTAGATCATAGACCTACTACACTGCGCCACTGCGGATTGGCAGACATATATGCATTCTGTATTCCTTCACTCTCTTAGTCCGTTGTGACGGGAATCCGACACGACCGGAGAGAGGTCAGGTGCAGGACCGACAGCTTAACCTGCCCAACTTCCCAACGTCTCAACTTCAGGTAAATATTGAGAAAATCTTAATAGAAATCTCGTATCGATTTTTGAATTAATCCGACCCAGAACTCAAACCCAGGACCTCATGTCTGTAGTCGAACATGCTAACCACTAGACCAATAAGGCAGTTAGGCCTATAACAATAATCATCCTTAAACCTTAACCTTTATACTTTTAATTAACTTTGTCGCAGTCTCAAGTTTATACCAATATTAATTGATTAGGCTTTGTGCGGTCATTGTTTGATTTAGTGATTCTACCGACAGCGTTTCAATAATGTAATGCGAAGTCCTTGAAAGTAACATTCTTTGTTTTAGGCTAGAACGTCAGTCTAATTTAGGTTAAAAATTATAGCGTCAAAGATACTCGTATACATTTTTTAAAGGGCATTGACGTGACTTGTTTCTGTTTTGTCAATACAATTGCGTATTGCAACTTATTTGATTGACTATTTAAGGAAATTGCCAATCAACTACTGTCGTGTGTAATAGACTTAAGTCAACCTCTTTTCTTCAAGATGATTACTAAATCAGACGTGATTTTTTTTAGGCCTTCGATATTGCAACAGTGTGTGAGTTACTAGTAGAAACTGGTAGAGATTCCGGCGGATGTCTTAATAAATCAAATTATCTTAAGTAGAATTACATAAGGATCGATTAAATGCAGTGCTGGGAACGTTAAGAATGAAATTCAATATGGTAAAATTCCCAAGTAGAAAATAATTTTGGATTATGTATATATATGCGTATTTTACAAGACACACTATCGTATTTGTCTTTCATAAAAAAGTTAAATGTGCGTGCGTACAAAATACACATGTGAGAAGAGAAACTTCTTTGGTAAACTAATTTTTAAGTCTTGTTTATTTACAAATCTAACACTTTAGATTTCCGAGGCTTAGAGGGAGTGAAAAGGAAGATATGTTAGGAATTTAATGAATTTACTAGTCATTAAAATATTAAAAGTGTTGAAAATTAATACAAATAATTTATTTAATTAATGAATAATTCGCTGTTAATTTAGCCGTTTGTATTAAAATATTGTATCACTCAAAAAAATGATTGAAATCTCAAATGACGAATTGTAAATAAAAATGCAACGTGTTTTCTTGTCAAAAGAAAAGAGAATTTATGAAATATTTTTATTTCATATTTCATGAAAAATATTGTAATAAATGAGTAAGTGACCCAAATTAAAATGCCAGAAGTTATTTGTAAATTTTAAACTACCTAACCTTCAAACGAATTAGCTTATAAAACGCTGCACATCATCGTGACACTAATCAGGTGTTCACCCGTGAAAAATTCACCCTCACATTTATACATAGATGTTAGAGCCTTCGAGGCCAATGGATGGACACCTGGATACTTTTTAAGAGTCACAGGTTTGAAAACTAAACAGGAACTGCTTAGTTCTTTTCGTAAAATTTTGTGCTTTTTAAAGTAGGAAAGTCTGAGAGCAAGCAGTAAATTTAAGGTAAGACCCATTTAATGGGTTTATGCTCTGAAATCTGTACGCGCCCAGCAGTGAGACGATAAACGACTTGAATTTACCATACCTTAAATACACTAGACATTATTTTAAATGTAATTTTCGTAGTTCCTGTCTTATTCTTGTAACACGTCATCCAATCAGGTATTTAAAACATCTTTGTTGTATAACCCTTTACATAATAGGAATTTATACACCAAAAAAGAAAGTAATTTCACGACATATCAAACGTTTCTGCTAAGAAATTTATAAACAGTGATCGTCAACCGATTCTCCGAAATTTTGCATGCATATGTATAGATGATCGTAAGGACTTTGTAATAAAACAACGCAACCTTACCCCTTTAAATATTTAGTTTATTATATGCTTAGTGTTCTACTAACTGTTAAACAGGAAGTTTGATTTTTAACCAGCTGACATCTTCATTACTTAGTTTTGAAATGGGTTTCTGCAGTGGTCCATCTGAAACCATAACATTGTCTATAAACAACTAAAAAACGATGATAACTTAAGTGGTAATTATAAAAAAAATTACAAGATGAACGAATCCCGTCGTATCCTTTCGACTGGATTAGTCCCGGATTTGTTGTCTTGTAGAAGTTTTTTTGCTTACCTAGATTGAGGGAAAGCTCTCCAACAGCAAAGACATCCTAGACACTATTGGGTTTCACATAGCACATCAGAAAACACAACTTTTAATTTGTGTATAATTGAAAGTCATTAAAAATTCAATTGACTTTCTGTATAAAATTTATTATAAAACAAATGAAATACTTACTTTTCTTTAAAATATTGAGTATATTAATTAACGTTGGATAATCAGTGTTTGTAATCGAAAGTGGCATCTCATTGGCAGACTCTTTCTTGTTTTGTTTGCAGGATTCTGTGGAAATAAAGAAAAATCTATTTTCCCTTCATTATATATGCATATTTCCAGTAATATTTACATCAATTTATTTAAAGCTGGTTATGCTGGAATATTCGGACTATTACTCAGTTCGTAGCTCGCGCAGAATATTGATACAAATTTTGAATACTGTAATTGTAATAGCAGAATTAAAAATATAATAAAGAAAAGGTAAATTATTTAATGTTAAATTTCACTCCGTATGATATAAAATTTCTAAAATCGACAAGCCTTACAGCATGGCAAAGTTCGACGAAATTCGACGATTTATCTTTGTAATTTTATGGTATAGAAATCTTACGTTAATCTGGTTATAGACAAAGTCAAATGGTAATCGAATGCATTGAGTGATTTTAGAAAACATCGTATATAGCTTCACATAAGAGACATAAAGCTATATGCTTCTTACCAAGTGCTTTCCACAAATCTTTTTTTAATAACGGTTGATTGTCTTCATTGTTATGACTATCTGGAAAAAGTAATAAGGATATCTATATAATCAAAGTGGATAAAATTAACATAATTCAGATATTTTTATTGCTGTCAGTTTAGCACTTGACTGTAACCTCACCTGATGGTAAGTGATAATACAGTCTAAGATGGAACCGCGTCAATCTGGTAAGAGGCGATATACCTTTTAAGGTCTACACAGCACAGCAGTTTCTACACAGCATCGTACTGGAACACAAATTTCTTTGTTTGGCGAAACGTTATGCTGGTAGGGTGGTAACTAGCCACAACGAAGTCTCCCACCATTCCAGACTCAGACAAATTCGAAAATACAAATATCTAAATTCGCCCTACCAGGCATCGAATTCAGGACTTCTGCTAGCAAAGCGAGTACTTGCACCACTGCGCCAACGAGGCCGTCGAAAGATGATTGGTTCAAAATAAATTTTGCGAATTACTTTAATTCTTAAATATTTTAAAAAGATAAAGCAAACCCGCCCTTAGTTTGATGGAAATAAAAAGTAATAAGATTTTGTAATAGAAAAAAACAGTTTCATTAAAAACTAATGCTTTAAGGGTAACTGTATACGTTTCTATAATAAACTCCCACAAGACGTTTTAGAAATGTCAATTAATAAATTCAAAGTCTTTGTTAAAAGAAAGTTGATAGAAAAATCGTATTATAAGTTGCAAGAGTACTTAGACGATAGAAACGCGTGGGAGTGAACGAACTGCTCTAATTTGAATTGAAATATATTAAACTAACATGATATTGTAATGATGATGAAAAAAAAAAAAACAGAATACCCGACTGAGTTTGTTGTGGGCTCTTCTCGGATCGGGGCGCGAAGGAACCCTCGTAACTTTAGATTTTAAGTCGTTCTGGAGTATCATCATCAGACGTACATTAGAATTAGAGTGTGGAAAGGAAAAGAAAAAACAAAAATTTGACGATTCAAAAGTGCTGTAATATGCCTACTTGAATAAAGATATTTTGATTTGATTTGATTTGATTTGAATGACCAAATTTGGTTGGAATGGCTAAATGCTTTACTCATTCTGCCGTTAATTCAAATTCCCTATAAATATGTTGTTAAAATGTTCAATTTATAATAAAATACTTTAAATCCATCCACTTGAGTGGCAATATTTTTTTGTTCACAATGTATCAAATATAAATTTATTTTGCGAAATATTTTACAGCGCCATCTACTGAAAACTCACGTCATCGGTTGACCTTAAATCTATAAACAACGGATTTGTGTAAAACCTTACTGAAAGATATGTTTTACTTACACGCCGAAATTTTCTTTTCAAAATCTTCAAATGCCTTTTTCAAATCTTTTACATGAACAATTTCATTATCAGGTTCTGTAAAATGAAATAAGAATATTCACTAAAATGACATTTTTACATTGCTACGATAATAAAATAGCGATTAATTTAGATATTTATAAACATTTATACTAATATATCATAATAGATCCATATACAAGCACTGAGAATTGGGACCTAAATCTTGGTCTGAATATGATATGTGTTAAATATATGTCGACTGAAATAATCTGTGGAACGCGCCATCTGTCTATCGGCGTAGGGCAGAGTCCATAGTGACAATCCGGCGTCTCTCCAGTTCTCGAGTGACGCTCCGCCAGTATGGTCGACTATTGAAACTATATCTAACTATTCCTATCGATTATTATTAATGAGTTAAAGTGTTTGATTCCACCAACATTACCCATCAAAGCTCATAGTATGGAGATGGAATTATGGATGCCACTGACGATGTCGGCGGTGAACCCTACGCCCATGTTTTATGCTTCTCCTTCTCCCTTATTCTCCGACATACATATTTATGAAATTTTCTTGAAAGATTAGTACATTTTTAAAAACAAGTATAAACGGTTACCTAAATTGGATATAAGCGTTCTGGCAAGTTTACTTGTAGATGATGTGGACGCTACGGTAAAATTAATTTCGTGTTAATTTCAATGCCTTTGATAATGTTGCTAATTAAATAAATAAAACACTCACTTACTACATTATCGTTAACTCGCCCTATAAAAAAAATAATTAAGTATTATGTCAATTCTAATAGGATTCTTCTAAGAAAATTACGAATTACCATCGCAAATCGAAAAGGTTATTTTTTTAATACGTCGCTTAAATTAATAAGTTTAGATAAGGAATTATTTTAGAAAATGGAATGAAACAGTCGATACGTCATTTTGCAATATTTAAATGTCTATTTAAAGAGCAAGAATTTAGCATTACGTGTGAATATTAAATAGTATTAAATTAACAATTGTATATTTTATGTAGTTCTCTAGTCTTTAGGGAAAATGTGAATTATTAAATAAAAGCATGTAAATTTACTGTTAATTGGTCCGGATTCATCTTTGTAATAAGTTCGTCTTTGTGGATTTTCCGCTAATATTAACTTATCTTCTGGATTTAAAATATCCATTCGTCCATATTCATATACCCGAGGTTTTGTTTCATCATTTTTTACTTGTTTTTCTAATTTTATAAGGTTAAGAGATTTAGTCGGATACTGTGTATGTTCTATGTTAAATTGCACTTCTATATCATGATTTGGAAATATACCTGCAAAATAATATTAATGGAAAATGTATTAGATACCAAATCGAAACCAAAATATTTGATGTACGTTTAACAAGAGGTGTAAGGTGTTTTGCATCGTCATCGATTTATCTGTTGGTAATAAAGTTGATTGCAGTTTTTGAATGCTGTTTCTAGTCAGCACGAAATTGCTCTGAAAATTAGCACTGAAAATTCATGTGTAAACCTGGCGTCAGATGTTAACGTTTTTATTGTTCAATATAATATAAGAATAATGAAATATATTTTGTTACAATTTAAATGTGGTCTGTACCATTGAACATGTCAATTTATTTAAATTTAGATTTTATAATTTTATATCTACTAAACTACACGATTATAAATGAAGATATTATTTCCTTAAATTCAATTCATGAGAAACGACGAAACATTTTAACCGGTAAAAACAATGTTATTGCGTTTTATCAAAAAAATATTTAATAGTTGTCAATAAAAACTATAGTTTGAACTTGCCAGATAATCTCTTTATTGGTTTCATAATCATCTTCACGTTGCTTGCTATTTCATCACTTATTTTGTTGTCACCTTGAAATATAAATTTGGTATTTAAAAAACTGAACAAAAACAAACAACAATAATGGTTCGAGATCAACACAGCAATGTCAGTATTAAAGATGGTCTAGAAAGATAAAGATACTATATTTTAACCATTATTATTAAACAATCTTTTAAATAACAATCGTTTGAGAGCTTACATTTTACATTAAACGTTAGTATAATCAAATTTTATGTGATTCATGAAAGATATTTTTGCAAAAATAAAGTGGAATGTTATGAAATATTTTGTAATTTCAAATTAATACCTTATAACTAAATGCATATGCAGTATTTTTTAAGTTTTGTCTGTCTGTTTGTCCCAGTTAATCTTTGAAACGGTTGGACTGATTGATTGGAGGTGGTGTTATAAGGAGTAACTTAGTCGACTTTTACTTTTTCAAAAAAAGCACCTAGAATTACGCGGTTCAAGCTATTACTAATAATAAACCTGAAAAAATTTCTTAGTTCAAACGTGATATTTCCAATCGCATTTAATAAAATTATGTTTGCCTATAGAGAGAAAGGGGAAAAATGTTCGCAGCATATTTTGTTTCGAATATTTGTAATTAGACAAAAATATTTTGTTTCAATTATTTTACAAAATAGAGAAACAGAAACCTGGAACTTTGGTGAACTATGATTTGAATTTATAATAACTTTTAAGGAGATTATACAAGCGTATCATTGCAATATGGTACGAACTGGGCCTTCAACTGGCCGCCTAATAATTTATTAAACAAGCATAATTAGCCTTTTGGTTTTATGAAACCATGATGAAAGTTCTGTAATGCAACATGCGATAAGTGGATAGTGGGCTCTTCTCAGAGTAGGGCGTAAAGGAAGGAAGCAAATGCATTTACGCACCCCGCCTATGAGACAGATGGGAGTATGGGACTCGCCGGTAGTACCGGAATACCCACTAAAACCCAGCGGAGACCTCGTTATTTTTGAATGGAAGGACCAGTGATTCGTATGTGTCACCCCACTCTGGCCCCTCCGAATGAAGCTGGCTCAAAAGTGCACTACGGGGGAGGGAGTTGAATAAAATTCCGCCTCCTATTTCCTACTCCCATTTGTCGAGGGTACTGTGCCTAGGCTGTATTCGCTCTCTCTCTCTACCGTTGTCAACGAAATGATAGTTTCGCAGAAGGGGGCAACAGCATTCCAGGCGCGCTCGCTGACAAGCATTGTACCTATAATACTTGCCAGTGAGAGGTCCGTATCGAGCAGCGATGTCAGAAGATGACGCTGAGGTCCCCAAGCTGGACATGCGGCTACCGTGTTATGCGCTGTGTCTACAGGAGCACCACACTCGTGGCAGATGGCCGAAGGCTCAAGTCCAATGTTTTGGTGCAGGTATATTCCGAGGCAGCCATGACCGGATAGCACCTGCACTAGTCGGTAAGAGAGCAATTCGTAATGCCTGCCAAGCGATTGCTCCAAAAGAGGGCAAAGTGCGCCTACTATAGCCCCACCAGGTACTGGGGACTCGAGGTCATCCTTCTATGTTTGGATCAAGACGCTGTCAGCAAAAACCTTGACCCTCCTGACTTCTTCGGCATCAGTTGTTTCCCCTCTGGCCCTCGCAGCTACTCTGCAATGGTAAGAAGCTGCGAGAATTTCGGCCTTCGACTCCCAAGGAAGATCGACCGCCAGAAGAGTTGCTGCCGTCTTGGATGCCGTATCGCTCTAATTAGAAAATTACTGTATAAAGATTCAATTTACTGTATAAGCCTACTTATATAGAGTATGTCTGATTTGATTTGAATATATAAAACTTTACACTAAATATATTTCACTCACGGGATCTAATATAACATTTGAATTTGTTGAAACATGTTACTAGCACAATAAAATGTAATAACGTATACATTTCTAGTATTCGAGCATAATATAAAACCTATATGAAATGATGCAATAAAATGTAGAAGTAAATTTGTTACTGTTCATGTTTCGATACAGTTTGCTAATACAGGAAATCATAAATCTTTTCAAAACGGTATTTGATATTTTGTCTGAATATACACTCGAATTATCCTAATTAAAACCAAAACATCCTCTCATTACTTATAGACATTTTTTACGCGTATTCTAATACCCAATTTCATATACTCGTAGTTCCCCGTGGTGTCACTCGCGTCCCGATCCCGCGGGAATGTGGAAAATTCGTTCTTAGTGCAAAATGTAAATGCAAAGCCAATTGTGAGCAGTTTGTAATGTAAGTAAGTGAGTTTAGTGTGAAATCATTTACTCTTGATTTAAAGTCTATAAAAGACAAAAGTATATATATTGATTAAGATTAATTAACACTTATCATGTAAGGAATGACAAACGATGGTTTTGTTTTATAGAGAGATGTTTGCTCTATTGTAATTACAGTGACTGCTACAAAAGACTGACGCGCTGACATGAGACAGTCGCAAGACAGTCGCAAAGTAACATACTTTCTCTTCAGTTCTAATTCCAAAAGTATATATATTTATAACACTTATTATAGTTATATATTAATTAAACAAGTACTTACTTTTACGAAGATTGTATGAAAGAGAATGCTTCCAGCAATAAGACCGCCTTTGCACGCACCTAGCTATAGATTTTTCTTCTTATTTGTGTATCTATCTATATTTACTAATAAAGCGAGTGAGAGAGATTAACCTTCTTAAAACGTTTATGTATAAATTTTTTAACAAGGTTAATTTATCTCTCGATCTTTTTCTGTAAAATATAATACCACGAGTAATAACCGTATATGTGTACTTTTAGAGGACATCGCTATGTAATTGTGACATTTTTTCCACCGCGATGAAAAGATTATCACATCTTTTCTATATCGTAGTTAAAATCGTTATTGATACAGTTAAAGGCACCAATAAATTTGAAACATTGTTAAATTGCAATAGTATAAGGAAAATTAATAATTATAAGCAATTTTATCACGTCTAATCAAATGGTCATGTTACAGTTACATTTGACATTTTCGAAAGCTAAACGCGGAAACTTTTAAGGTAATTATTTATTGATATCTGCAATAATTAGACCCACAGAATCTAGGCATTACAAAAAATGATAAAACGTTTCTCATGTTAATATAAGGTCTTTCAATCGTAAAAATGCATTTTTGATCTGGTTTAACCTTGCAGTATCATGCAGTTGATAAAAAGTACTCAGTATCATATTTGAAGATAAATTCATTTCAATATTAAAATGGACTACGTGGGTGTTAAGATAAATAGGGTTTTACTAAATTCAATGGCATATTGTTTGAGATCTCTATTAACTAAACCGTATAATATATGTCAAAAATATTTTTTACTTTGGAAATATCTTAATTTATTTTGATTGGCCAACTGGGAAACTTTTGTTAACATGTCTATAAGAACGAGACATTTCAAAAACTTAACCAATTATTTAATAATATTATTATAATTATTTTAAAACTGTGTTGCACATATTTAAAAAAGACAATACAGCTTGTGTAATATAAAGAAAACCAGATAATTAACCAATAGGGTGCGCAAGGGCGGTCTTACAACTAAGAGCGATCTCTTTCCGACAACCTTTGGTGAGAGGAACCGAACATAGGAAGGGGATAATATATCAATCTCTAGCGAAGTATTTGTATGGTAATCTTAATACGATATAATTACTTTATGTAATATAACTGAAACTGTATTGAGTGTGAATGAACTGGGTATTCACCTGAGAAATAAAGATTATTATTATTATAATACCCTTCTTGGACTTAAAAAATCCCTCTAATCAATCAAGTCAAAAGTAAGCCGCTATTAAGTAATATTTGAATTTGACAACCTTATTTCGTATGTGTATGTTCGTATTAACGGCATACATTAATTAATAATAACATAATCTACTTTGAATATTAAGTTCTAAACCTAACCACTTCAAGACTATGTATTATATTAATATTACGGCACAAAGTAAAGTAATAATTGATATTCATAATGTATCTGCCTCATTGACCTAGTGGTTAGCATGTTCGACTACAAACATGAGGTCCTGGGTTCGAGTCACGGGTCGGGCCAATTAAAAAATCGATATGAATAATCGATTGAGGTTTCTATTAAGATTTTCTCAATATTTGCTCGAAGTTGGGGAATTGGCGGTGTGTTCCACCCCCGTTCCTCCGAAGCCTCGGAGAGCACTTTATGCCGTCGGTCCAACGCCTCATCTCTCTCCCGTCGTGTCGGATTTCCGTCATATCGGACTATGAGAGTGAAGGAATAGAAAGTGCCCTTGTGTACTATGCCTGCCAATTCGCGGTAGAGCAGCGTGGTGGGTATATGCTCTAAAAACCCTCTCTCATATGAGTGAGGAGGCCTGTACGGCCTGTACGAGCCCATGTACGTCCCACTGCCCAGCAGTGGGACGTACATGGGCTGCTACTTACATTTTACCTTTATAAAGTGTTTCTGATTGGACGTGCTACATTTGTAAGAAACAATGAAGAAAAGTAACTGTCATAGGCGTAGTTTCGTTGGAAATATGGTAAAACTTGTCCTTAGTGTCTGTGATGGGAGTCGATCCTGTTATTTCAAATGCAGAAAAGATTTACTGTTGAGTGAGTAAGTGAGTTTAGCCATCGAAAACAGTCTTCACATTATTGCCCCTAATGCAACCTAATTTGGGCACACCGGATGTTTTAAACGTCTGTTAGGGACATGAGTAGAAATACTTTTTGTATTTTATAATTAGACAGTTTCAATAGTCGACCACTCCGGCCGACCGCCACTCGAGAACTGCCGAGAGACGAGTCGGACTGCCACTTATTGACTCTGTCGACGCCGATAGATGGCGCCAGCGTTCCACAGACATTATGTCGGAGAATAACAGAGAACGGAGAAGCATAAAGCACAGGGGCGTAGGGTTCTCCACCGACATCGTTATTAATTGGATCCATTATTTAATTTCTTATTCTGAGGGCGTTCGGGGGTAATGTTGGTGCAATCAAACACTTTGTTAATTAAGTCGGATTATAATGTTCAATCACTTAATGTTCCCGATATGAATTTACACAAAGTCATTAACAATAATAGCCAGGAACGCTACAGTTTCAATAGTCGACCACTCCGGCCGACCGCCACTCGAAGACTGCCGAGAGACGGGCCGGACTGCCACTTATTGAATCTGCCCCCACGCCGATACAAAGATGGCGCCAGCGATCCACAGACTCTTGCACTCCGACATATATATATATATATATATATATATATATATATATATATATATATGTATATGTATATATAGTTTTTATTAACCTATACGTGTAATAATTATATGTATTATTATGTACCGTTGAGTTAAGTTTAATCTTTTTAGGTTCTAGTTGCACCTACTGCTCCTATTTATACTTCCTCTCACCAAAAGTTGCCTTGAAGAGTTCGCTTTAATTCATAGGACCGCCTATGCGCAGTATATTGCTTCATTTTCTATGTATGTATTACTTTGTTGGTTTCATTTAAAAATAAATAAAAATAGCCTTTATTCTCTGACTGATATAAAGTAAAAATTATATTAACCTATATATTTTAATCTAATTATTATTATAATTATGATTTTTTTTTCAGCATCGGTTCAGGCTGTCATTGACATAGGTCTCCTCTAGATCTCTCCATCTGTTTGGCTCTGTTGCCAATCTTCGCTGACCTTTAGGCAGATCGTCCTCCCATCTCTTTATTGGTCTGCCTCTGGGTCTTTTCCCGATTCTTGGATACCACTGCGATACTTTATTGGTCTTTCGAACCGCGTTCGCATCATGTGATCCGTCCATTTCAGTGTTCTTGTTTTTATTGGGACATCGGTTTCTTTGATTACTTTTAATCGCTGGGAAATGCAGTTAAACATAAAACCTGAATCTACAGTTTATGAGTGTTGAACATTGCGAGGGAAAAGCCCTCGCATTGCCTACTAAAACACAGCGGTACCCTCCCTATCCGTAAGAAGATACCAGACAATCAACTTGTGCATTTCTCTTTGATGTCCCAGACGAATCTGATTGAAGATTCGCGAAGACAGCAGCAGGTAGTCAAACATACGCCACCTAATATACCGCCAACTTCGGCGGTATCTACTGCATTCTCCCTCTCTCTCAAAGACTTCTCTTAGCGAGTTGACAATCTCCCACCCAATATGTTCTCCAGGGAAAGGATCCCGCTATTTTTTCTTAGCTGTTTGCAATAAACTTTTATATTATTGAATAATAATAGATGTATTGTATAAATTGTCTACATAAGCGATGATGTTTCTGGTAAATATTTTTTCTCTCTTCATCTTCTCATCTTTATTTAGTTCAAAATAATATAGCTTTTTGTTTTCTAGTCTAAACAAATCGTAACATCATATGTGCTTGCAGTCTCACGATTGTCGCCGGCGCAAGTCGATAACAGCAATATTAGGTACAGACAAACAGCTATCGAGATTCACGAGAGCTATAATTCCTCCAGCAGTAGGCTTTATCTATTTACTTATTAAATTTTATTATTCTTTTTATTACAGCTGAGTTCTTGTCTATGATCATATCTGATGGCAAGTGATGAAACAGTATAAGTACTTTGTAACCCACTAATCTTTTAAAAACCAGGTAAACAAACTTATTAGGTATTTTTCTTAAACACGTTTTATCTCTGAAAAGGCTTGACCGATTTATTTGGGAATTATACAGAAAATTAATTAATTTTATAAAAATTAAGAAAGACCCACTAACAATTTTTATCTCGAAGTTTCCATATACTCATGCTCATCCGAGCGCCAAAAGAACAACTTTTTATTGTTGAACAATTATTTTTATTGTTGACAGGCTATCGCCTGACTATAATCTCAGGCGATGGCAGTGGTGGAAGTGATAATTTAGTCTAAAAGTCAAGTCGAGTCAACTGACTTAGAGATGATGGAACGAAAGTAACTGCTAAAATCAGACAAATTACAAACCGTAATTTCCTTAATTTGCCTAAATGGGAGCCAAACCCAGGACCTCAGCAAGTGAGACGAGTGTTTGCATCAATACGTGAGGTCGTCAACTCCATTGAGCTTACAGCCAACTTCGAACAGCGATCCCACTGAAATATGATTTCATCTCAAATCTTCAGAAACTATGTTACATAGTCAAATATTAACGTTATTTCAAAATACATGGAACAATAAGTTAGAACTATATTTTAACGGAGTATGAAATTCAATTTAGGTAGCTGGCGGAACTTGTGTCGCATTAACACACAGTTTTGGTTATCAGTGACAGTTTTATGGGTATACAAGTGCATCCAAAACGGTCCGGCATGGTCAAGATCGTGACGCCGGTTGACCTCATTGCTGCGTTGGATGCAATATTGGAACCACCTACTACTCTTTCTTCTATTAAATATTAGTTAAACTCAACATTGTAATACTGATATTAACACCGGGATATTTTCGAGCCATGTTTTGCCATAAACCGGGAATCTTTCAGGAATTCACGATTAAATTAGTATTGCGTAAAATAGTTACATCTCTCGAACTATTGGGTATGTCCAAAAAACTTTGAGTGTCTTAAATTAGTTGTCTATTTGTATAATCATTTCTTTACTCAAAATTCTATACAATAAATAAACTATATAGCAAAAAATATTAGTCTCTCATTCAAGAGGTGTTAAGAAGTAAATGTATATATCTTCTCGCGATCTTATTAGAGCGGTTGCAGTCTTATTACGGGCGTGAAGGAGCGAGTGCTCGCTTTTCTACCAAGATACCTGGATTTAATACCCAGCAAAGCAAAATTAAGAAATTCATTATTTGTCTCATTCTAGATTTATGGAAAGGCCATGGCTAATTACGTCCTTACCAGCAAAGACGTGCACCGCCAAGTATAACGAAACGCGATCCAGTAGGTTGTTACATATTATGTTTTATTGTTATTAGAGGTATATTACTTTAAAATATTTACAATTTTTTCCTACTAAGAAGCCCTGCCCTTAGAACGCTAATACGGTAGACTTTAATTGTATGCTTATTTTTGACAGTACATTGGAAACTGATGATACTGTCTCAGATCTTAGCGCGCCGAGGGAAAGATTATTTCGGGTCATAAAAATTACAGTAATATAGTTAGCTACCTAAGTCATTTAAGAGCAAAAACCGTATTTTAACACTTCTAAATAACGACAGCAATAACCATTTCACATAATTTAATACGTTTAATCTCTATACGATTTGATTATTAAATGTAATGTTTATTTATTTTTATTTTTTTTATAACATATTTTATATATAACATACTATATAAATTATACTTGGCCAACAAGCAATGCCTTATTGAAAATAATAATGAAAGTCATGGCTTGTAGTATTTTATAACATGTTGTCTCACTTGTATAATAAAATACTCATTAACATGTTGAAGGAATGCATGGAAAGATAGTTTATAATTACTTGGTATACGTAAGTTTATTAACTAGAAATGCATTTCGATAACCACTTTATTGGCTATTACCAACAGTGGAAGCTCTATACCGCTTTATCTATAGGGTCTAATTTAGACATATTTCTATGTTAATTTAATATCGGTAGCAATTTTAGAAGTCTAGTTAAGTTACATTAGATTTCTTAATGTGGTTTACAAAACTGCTCTATTAGTTTCCATATTAGAAAATAATACTCTTTTTGTACTAAGCTAAGAAATTTTAAAGGGATTATTTATAAGATATGTTTTGTTTTAGGTTTAAACCTTCTTTTTTCACGCTTGGAAATGCCTTTACATACCCCAATAAGGCTTAAAATCTTATTTGGAGTGTGGGACTTGCTGGCAAGCCAGAATACCCGGTAGAAGCTAGCGATACCCTCCATATGTTTTTCTGGACTACCAGAAGATCAGTAGACGCAATCTACTCCGGTACTCCGGAAGATTCCTCTCTCACACTTAAGAAGGAGGCAGGAGAAGCGTAATTCCACGTTTACTACTTCCTGCGTCGTAGTAAAGGAACGTCCACAGCGTCCTTCCTCTGCCTCTCGTCAGCGAAATAGTTTCACAGAAAGAAACCCACTCCACTCCATTCGCTGGTGAACATTGCGCCAACTATGCCCCCTCCAGTCAAAGGTTTCCATCCTTTATCGGGTTGATGATATGCATTTTTAATAAGATACCTAAATCATTTATAGATTTGCCTCCAGATCCAAAAGGTATATAATAATGTTAATGATTGTTGCAAACGGAATCTAAAAACGTTGTAACCTACAAAAACTATATTTAAAGTAGTAACTGCTGAGTTTCTTACCAGTTCCTTCTCGGTGGAATCAATTTTCAGAACCGGTAGTATATTTGTTTCCAACGGATAGACTACTCACGATTCAAAAGACTTGAGCCTTCTTGAATAGATAATATTTTGATAATAACAAAGTGATATTTCCTTCGTATATAGTGATATTTCCGTCGTAATAATTAACAAGTTGACTGTATCGAAAATTCAAATGAGATTATTCAAAATTGGCTTCCTGCAGCCACAAGTCACACTGTTTTGGTAGGCACAGCCGTCGACACCATGTAAGTCCGGCGGCTAAATCGCATTAGGTACCACTTCCTTAACAAAAGAGGCTCCGAGCCTCCCATTCCAACAATTGTATGAGCTATTTACCTTATCTGTAGCAAGCTGCAATCACACCCGCTCCCGGTGTGTACAACGGACAAAGAGTTTAGATACTTAGGTCAGTTGATTTTAATTTATATACAGAAGAATCTCTTCGTCTAAAACCCTAACTTCTCGCCGAAAAACTACGTTAATGTAACATTACTGACAATAAGAGACTGCCTCATTAATCTAGTTGTTAGCATGTTCCCCTACAGACATAAGGTCCGGATCGATATTGAGTTTTCTATTAAGATTTTCTCAATCTTTGTCATGAAGTTTCGAAGTTGGCGTTGTACACGGAGAGCACGCAAAGCCGTCGTTCCTACGCCTGGTCTCTTTACAATCGTCGGATTACCATCACATCTGACTATGTGAGTGAAGGAATAGAGATTGCTCTTGGTCTATGCTCTAATAATCCTTTCTCCTATGAGTGAGGAGGCCTGTGGCCAGCAGTGGGCTGTTACTTACTTGTGCTGACAATAATTATACATTTTTAAAAATGTTATTACTTTATAAATGTAGAACAAAAAAGTGCGTGTGTATCCCTGTGTACATATAGGAGAAGTGAAATTTTAGCTTATACATTCTCACACTTACGTGCCTCGCGTAACACGTAACGTATTCGGAATTTTCCCCCTACCTTGCCTTTATAAGTTCTTTACTTCAACTCAATAATAGTTGTGGATCGTATAATTAACATTGCTTTGGTGAAGTTATCACTTCTGCTATTTTGTCATACGCAAATATTCCTAAAAGTTATTTTAAAGTGAAACTTTCTGAAGTATGTGTAAGTACATATAAATTGATATACGCACACTTTCTTAAAATCAAGTAAAATAATATAAAAAGACATTTAGTTCAAGTATCAAGAATATTAAAATGGATTATACAAAGCGATATCAATGCAGTTGGTAGAAGCCGCAGCCGCGAGCTCTGCGTTATTACAACGATAGCGTTATGTGACCATAGCGGGACACTGGCGAAGAACCAGCGTATGTATTGCAGGGCTGTTATACAAAATTATATTAACTATAAAACAATAATGAAAATAGAAACACTTTTACTGATATAAGAATACTTTTATTTATTTATTTATGTACTAAAGATAATGGGAAACAAAAAAACAAACACAAAGCTTATATACATAGGATGACTTATCTCTAAGAAGAGATTTCTTCCAGAAACCCTTTGATATGGGAGACCGTAGAAGCTACGTGATTCTGGAAGGCAATTTGTTATTCAATCGTTATATTTATTTATTTTTGTAGATCAATCTTGCATACTAAATATAGTTAAAAGATAACTTAAATTGAGAAGCAGCTAGACAAAAGGTGCTCATACCGCTTTATAGCTATGTTTTCCAGACAACCTTAAATGCAATGAAGGACAGTTTCATAAATACTTATTTAATAGATTACACAACATATACGTATGTGTCTGTATGTGTAAGCAATAAATATATATTCGATTCCTGTATATTTATGTATATTCACGAATTGTCAATCTAAATCCTTCTCGATTCTACCTGAAGACACACAAAAATTTCAACAAAACCGGTCCAGCCCCTATGTGGAGTTCAATGACGTTCACACATAAGAATTATGTATATATGTAAAGTTAAGTAAAATAGCATACTCTATCATTTTACCCCACTTTCTATGCTCCCTTGACTTTATCAACTTTTTTATGATTGTCTGAAAAACCACTATAAAGCAATAAGACCGCCCATTATGAGTTAGTTTAGTTAAGTTATTTTTGAAGTCTTCTCTAAGGGTGGTCTAGTTCAATAAGAAATAATTAAAAGTACATGCCTACAGTTGCCTTATAAAGGCTGGACCGCTTTTGACAGGACTTTTATTACATAGTTAGCTGATGTATAAAAAGTAATTTGAATGTCTTTTACTTATAAATATACTATTTATGAAACATTATTTATGTTGACGTGACATTTGGAGGCAATAAAAAATCAAATGTTAACAAAATCGGGGGATAGAGTTTGGTGTTATAGCTAAGTTTCTATCACCTCCATCCAAAATTCAGTTACACCAGTGGATAGCTAAAGGCTCCTAGAATTTATTATACTAAATAAGGACCGTAACACAACGTGCGCGGCAGAGTGGGAAACGCCCAACCAGACGTTTTCAGGTATAAGAGACAGCCGCGTCCATAATGCAGACACTTCATTTTTTTAAATTAATAAGCACTAAGCTATCAAATATAAGTCAGAAATATAAGAATAACTCGCTTAGTACGGTTACAAAATGATTTACTTTAATCTCTGATAAAAAGACAAGGCGTGAGTGATAATTTTAAATCCTTTGCAACCATAATTTAAATAACTTCCTTGTATTGATGTGATATCCCGGTAAGGGAATGTAAAAAGATTTACATGCAATTTAATACAATTATAATAACAATTTATTTTATTAAACCCATACAATAAGTTGTGACCTTTCTGATGTGAATCTGACAATCTTTAAAGCATGTCATTTTAAAACTCTCAATTTTACTTTATTGTATAGCACTTGAACGGCGTCATATCTATATGATTTATCTGAAAACAGCAGTGAGTCTGTTTTTGAATTTTTAAGAGTGTTATGAAAATTAAGTACATAGTTTTACCCGTCTCTATAACAAACTTCTAAAAGACGTCCTAGAAGTGTCGCTTAATGAATCAAATTTTAAATTGTAAATCCAAAATTATTGAAAAATCAAAATACTGTGAAAGCCCACAGGCTTTTTGCATTGTAAAATATCGTTTTCATATTATTTATAATGTATAACTGATCAGGATATTAGAGAACGTTAGAATCTAGTCACTAGTCTTCCACCCTGTTCTGAAGAGAACTCGCAGTTGGGTGTCAATTTTTTAGATGTTGCTCAGTAAATTTAAATCCTTTATTAAAAATAAGCTAATTGTAAAAATATACTATATATATATATATATATATATATATTGAAGTATTACTTAAACGTTACAAAAAGCGTGTAACTGAATTGCATTAATCTATATAAAATAAATTAAAGATATATTGTAATAAAGACAGTAAAAAAGGAAGCTCGACTGAGATTGTTATGTTCTTCCCAGAACATGGTCTTATAGAACCCTCGAAACTTTAGGTTTTAAGTCATTCTTTAATATTGTGACCAGTCGTACCTTGGGCATAATATGTGAGAGAAATCTATAACGCATGAGTTGCAAAATGCTGTAAGTGAGTAATAATAATATTAACATACACCTTTATACATATATGTACAAATATATGTCGGAATGCAATAGTCTGTGGAACGCTGGCGACATCTGTCTATCGGCGTAGGGCAGAGTCAATAGTAACAATCCAGCGCGCGTCTCTCTAGTTCTCGGGTGACGGTCCGCCAGAGCAGTCGACTATTGAAACTGTCGAGTTCCTAGCTATTATTGTTGATGTGTTTGTTTAAATTGTAATCGAGTGATTGTAATCGAGTGATTAGACATTATAATCTGCTTTAATTAATAAAGTATTTGATTACACATTACATTGCACATTACCCACCAACGCCCATAGTATGGAAATTGAATTATGGATGCCATTAATGGCGATGTCGGCTGAGAACCCTACGTCCCTATGTTCCTCTCTATGCTTTACGCTGTATACTCCTCTCTTATTCTCCGACATACATATTTGTATGTATATGTGTATCGTCTATATTAATTTTGTATGTACTTACTATTCTTATAGTAGTAATTATTATAGGTTGTTCTACTGCACTTACCTAGTACTTTCGTGGGCTACTATCTCCAAGGTTGTCTGGAGGAAATCACTCCAGGCGATGAGACCACTTTTATCTACAATATTGTAATTCTCTAATTTTTAAACTTTGTTTGCATGTGTGCAATAACAATAAAATAAATAAAAAAGACATACCTACAAATACCCTGGCTTCCTGAAAAACAAGTAAGCCCCTGAGAAACGTACAAAACTTTTACCAAAGGCTTGCCCAGAATTCGAACCCGTAACTCATTAGAACATCAGGGCTCTTTTTATCCGATGGAACAGCACTTGTTATATAACAGCACTGACTATATACAGCAATAAAAATATTATAATTCATTTTGACTTATTACTTACTAGCTGACCTGGCAAACGTACCACCTCAGAATAAATGAAGTCTGACTGATAATTGCACAATGTTTTAACTTTACTAAAATAGTGGTCAAAATTTAACCGCAGCAATAAGAATTCGTAATTAAAAAAGCTCCACTTTTTCAGCCAGATTCCCGTAAAATATTATAACTGCGGTCAGAAATTGTTAAATGTGAAAAACATTAAAAAGAAGGATAAAAATTTTAGTTTGGAATATTATCAACCGTACAATCTCTTGCGTGCTTTCTCGTGAAAGCCAATTACTGAAGAAGAAGAAGAGTATTCTTTTAAATATAATTTGATTTCTGAACAACTCAACTTTACTTACCATTTAAACCTAGGTAAGGTTCTTCCACTAATAATACAACGCCAAAATTAGCGAAATCAGTTCAGACGTTCTCAAGTTATAGCGATACTAACGAACAGCAATTGATTTCCATATATATAGATATTTACTTGGACGGGGTAGCAGATGAATAGAACTCAATAGACAAAACTAAAGTAGAAAAGGCTACCGAAACAGTCATTTTGTTTTTCTTTTGATTTTTTTCTAAGTTTAATTATTTAAGCAAAGACAGTAATCAGGATTATGAAACCTACAGCACGTGCTTAAACTAGCTAAGGGTTAGTACAGTCGCTACGAAGAATAAAAATTAGTATAATTGAGAAATAATAAATCAGACTAAGTTCCCTTTATCTTATATAAAATTACATCATTTATTATTTTCTAATACTGTGGGTGTTTTATTTGAGTTTAATAATTAGTTTTCGCAACTGTGAAAAGTTTTCATATATAACATATATATCGAAACGAAATATTTGATTTTTTATGCACTTGTAACACTTATATATGGTACAAGAAAAGTTAACTTCTGAACACAGAGCTCAATTAATAGAAAATATTTAAGGTTTATATATTGATAGGTTCATCTGTTCCTTTGGGGGCACAATATATAAATAAAAAGTCGTTACTTTCTTATTTTAAAAAATCTAATATATTTTACATAGATGGTGTTCTGTTTTCAGAAATAAATTTTCTTTTTCTTCTAATACATAGTACTGCAATTTTAAAACATATTTTAGAGTAACTGTTGTCGGCATATGGTGAATAAACGAGTTACTATTCTAAACTGGAACAGGAGCGACGTATTGGTGCGTTTTCAGTCCAAAGTTCTTAACATTCGTCGCCACAACCACATCTTGAATTCATCAATCCTTTGTCTCTTTCTGGTTGGCATTGTCCACGTTTCAACTCTATATAGAGAGGGAAAACAAGGGCTCGGATCATGTTAATAATGTTAATCTATAGATAGTTGGGTGACAACACGGACAGCACTGAAATGTTGGAAGTTATTGAGTAGTTGTTTTAAGAGAAGTAGTGCTATAAATTGTATAAATTCAATTAGTGAAGCAATTATTACTATAGTGTAAGTTGTGTATATTTAAATAGCGGAGAGAATAAAAGTTGGTAGTCAATGTGAGTTGGTGTTTTTTTATAATAATAAGTAACCACGTTTTTAATACGATTTTCAATTTAAAATTTCAAAGAAAGTGTGTCGGTGGCCTTAACTAAACAGAAGTGTCTGGAGCGTAAGCAAGTCGTGACATAACTCCGGCGGGCGGGCGTAATCTCGAATAAATTGCGTACACTTAGTGACTCTTTATAGACCTTTTAAGGCAGAAATTTTGAGATGATAATCAACACGCTTATAATTAAGATGATTTTGATTGTAGACTCGTGACAGGGTGTGGGTGGTTCCGCTTCCGAGGTCATGGGTGGCCATTTTTGGCTAAATCAGTGATGTTTCTAAACTTATATGGAAATGATATAAAGAAGAATGAGACGGAGACGATCTCGACTTAATTGGACATTAAGTTTTAGTCAAATAACTTGTTTATCATTTTATATGACAAAGTACTTGTCTTTATGAATTTAAAATGATTAAGTGGAAATATATTTTTGAAAAGCATGAGATCTTTATTATCTGATTTGACAATGGCTCGGTATGTCCATTTCTGACCAGATTTTTCTTAAGAAATCGCAATTAAAATATTGTTATATATATTCAATTTGCTTTTCATTTCCTCATTTTTTACTTCTTTTTCACGCTTTTCTATTATATCTACAATATCTTAACATTAACATCGAAACACGTCACTTTTCTGTCGATCATTATCATTGTTATCTATATCTTGATATGAATTAGTACCAAATTTGAAGTCCAACTCATCACGTTCATAAACTCATGATGAGTCAGTGGTTGACCATTTTATAATAAATCAGGTTGCGTGTATATCGAAATATATTTATAAATAAACCATAAATTTCATCATCCCACAGGGGTACGATAACAAACATAAAGATATAACAAACATATATAAGATTAAATAAAGTGTTTAAATAGAATATGCAAACTTTACATGTAAATGCTCCAATAAATGTTTTCTCCAAGATGTTAATGTACAAATCTTAGTGATATTATTTATAGAAGCCAACTAAGGTGCATACATCGCCACTCCTTCATACGGTAGCTTCGTGTGTGGCGTCTACCGATACTTTCAATAATATACGAGTGCCGGACGATCCTCATATCTCAGAGGGAAGTATTTTGCATGCAGCCACCAACTATCTTTTGGAATAATCTGGAAATAAGCCTTACACGGAGTGTCACAAGTTCTCGCATTATTTATTTACTAATAAACCTTAAATAAACAAAAATACAGTATAGAGTTCGTTACTTCAAAAAAGGTTTTATCACATTAAAGCCCATAGTGAACTATGTGTAACGCGTAATTTATAGTAAACACGTAATTGTGTATTGAGAACAAGGAAGAGCATCTTTGAAGTATGTAATGTTATACATTAAAAGCAACGCGGATGTTGTTGATTTAGGCTTTTACTAAGTGTAATTGAACCTTTGGTGTATGTATAACTGTATATCAAGAAGGTAATTTATTTAATTTACAGCTGTATTTTCATTAAAATTGTTAAAATATGTCGAAGAATAAGAGAGAAGGAGCATAAAGCATAGGAGCGTAGGGTGCTCCGCCGACATCGTCATTAATGGAATCCATAATATCCACACTGTGGGCGTTTGTTGGGTAATGTTGGTGCAATCAAGCACTTTACTAATTAACTCAGATTATAATGTTCAATCACTTAATGTTTCCGATATCAATTTACAGAAACTCTTTAATAATAATAGCAAGGGACGCGACAGTTTCAGTAGTCGACCGCTCTGGCGGACCGTCACCCGAGAACTACCGAGAGAAATGCGCCGGACTGCCACTTTTCACTCTGCCCCACGCTGATAGACAGATGGCGCCAGCGTTCCACAGACTATAGCACTCCGACAAATAATGCACAAGTATTTCTACTCATGTCCTTTAAATATTTCTACTGAAACTACCCAACTGAGGGGCTCCAAATCAGTTTCATGAGAAACGCAATAATACGAAGATGGTTTTAGACTATTAAACTCACTGACTCATCTCGAGATGGCTTGAGATTTTACCAAGTGCCTCCTTCTGCAATGTGGACGCTACTGATAGTTAAAATTCTTATGGATTCTGAGTAATATAATATAATTATATAATAAAGAGCCTAAAAATATGTGTAATAATTTATTTACTAATATCTTTCTCTTGTAATCTTGATCTTGTGTTCCACAATAACCTGTAAAATGTAAAAAGGTTTAAAACACTTCTATTAGTACAATATGTGATCACGTTAAATGAAACTACTTGAGATTTCTTATAACATCATATGCTGATAAGACTACTAACAACAAACTAAGACAGACGTTTTCGTAGATTAGCTGCAACATACAAACAAAAAATTTAAGAGTTTTCTTTCTGATTTAGTTATAGATTGATCATTTGTCTGTCGTAGAGTGTGTATATTACTTGAAGAATTTTAACGTAAAGACGAAGTAAAATATTTCTTTATCCGATCTGTGTGAAAATTCAACAGACAGACATACACGGCGGAGGATTTTGTTTTATTATACGTAAGGATAACATGTGCAAAACTTAGAAATCGTTACAGCGATCGTTTTTATTTTATTTAGGCATCGAAGTTTGTGAGGAAATAAAGTGTAACGGTAAAATAACGACTTCATATTAATATCTACACAAAATAACATCGCAATTAAATAAAGATATATCAATAAAGTAATCGTAAAATATATATAAAGCACGACACATAAATCAGGTGTTATTTACATTCATAATTTGGGATATAACAAGTCCAGGAACAAACCAAGGTCTTGCACTCGGAAATTGGAAACCGATAAGAAACCCGGTCAATTAGACAGTATATATTTCGGTAGACTTGCGACTATATTTTTTATTTAAATAATATAGTTGTCAGAAATGAATTAGAAAAGTTTTATTATACATTTTTATACTAGATTTAATTGTAATTCTGGTTGGAAATGACTTGTAAATTTTTTTATAAGTTCAGTTATCAGTCAATGAAAGTCTCGTAATCGAACTGGCCTTTTCGTAACTAACTATGAATTAATATTTTTTTCTATATACAATTGCTTAAGTAGACTGCCTCACTGGTCTAGTGGTTAGCATGTTCGACTACAGATATGAGGTCGTGTGGTCGAGTTCCGGGCCAGACCAATTCAAAAATCAATTTTGAGTTTTCTATGAAGATTTTCTCAATATTCGCCCAAAGTTGGGAAGTTGGCAGTGTGATCCACACCCGTGCCTCGGAGAGCACGTTAAGCTTTCGGTCCTGCGCTTGAAGCCTCTCCGGTCGTGTTGGATTCCCGTCACATCGGACTATGAAACTGAAGGAATTGAGAGTGCACTTGTGTATTATGCCTGCCAATCTGCAGTGGAGCAGTGTCGTGGGTCTATGCTCTAAAAAACCCTCGCGCCTGGAAGTAAAGAGGCCATTATCGTCCCACTGCTGGGTGTGCCCAGCCGTGGAATGATAATGGGCTGCTACTTACGGGCCTCATGTCTGTAATCGAACACGCTAACCACTAGACCAATGAGGCAGCAATTATGATTTATTAAGATTATATCATCACTTCATCACTTGTCATTAAAATCGCTTATTGTGTCCGCAATAAATAATGTTATAAATAGTTTCCCCAGATTTATTGATAGTTACTTACATTGAAAATTAATTTAATTAATCTTTTACCAAACGAAGTATAAATGATCGCCACTACAGATGACAGCGAAGAGAGGTCAGCGACGCCTCGCGCTAATGTCGCTGATATTTTGTAGTGATTGTCTACTGTGCCTTCTATTTCCTAGACGAGTACGTCTAAAGAAAATTAAATTTTAACAAGTTTTTAATCAGGACTTTTGTATCCGGACTTTTTCTATATATATATATATATATATATCTCACGGGATATGGAAACGTTATGAATTTGAAATTTAGCAACTACATTGACGAGATCCTGGGAACAGCTACTACTTAAGAGAATTTAATATATTTCGTTTTTAGTTAAACACAATTTTATTTCAAATTATTATTATTATTTTAATAATAATAAGTATTATTACGAAAATCCGAATAAAATTTTCGTTTATAATGCATTACTAAAATTAATAAAAATCACTACAATGTTGTACAATAAAGTAAAACATTTAAAATTTTATCAATAATTGAAATCAATGGAATAAAAATTACGAGGGCGACAAATTAAACAACTCATAATTATTATTTACACTAAAACCTTTCCAAAATTTATAAGTTTAAAACTCTTTATTGCAAATTTATAACAATTATTTAGTAAAAACCTTAGTGACATGTACGTCTTAAGTAATAAATTCATAACGTGGTATATCTAATTTATACTTTACAAATTTATATTCATAACCTGAACCGTATGGAAATTAGATCAGCCAATTAATTTATGAGTGTCCTTCGAGATCTAAAACATGAAACCGTTAGACAATCTTTGATATTGAGTTTTTGTTCTACCTAAAACGGTGAGTATAATAAAAACTATATAAATTCTATTCTAATGAATGAATAACAGCCTACTGTCATTATATGTTATATATTATCTTATCGTGGCATGTTCTTCTAGTCTTCTGAAATAAATAAGCCATATATTTATGCATAAACACAGCGTTAGGTGTTTATTTATTCAATGCAGCATACTCTGGTAGAATGCCCAGCATTTGGGCGTCGTTAGTCGAAGGAAACCTTTAGCTGGAGGGCATACCTGGTGCAATGCTTAATAGCGAAGGGGAACGGCGTGCAGTGGCCTCCTTCAACGAAATGATGTGCTGAAGGTGGCTCATGAGAGTCAGAGGGAGAACGCTGTGTACCCGCCTTTATTACTGTGTAGGAGGTTGGGAGGTAGGAGGCGAAGAATTGCGCTTCTCCTACCTCCTTCTTAAGTTTCCCATAGTAATCTTCTAGAGTACCAGAGAAGATTACGTCTACCGATCATCTGATGCTCCACAAAAGGATGTAAAGGATATCGCTGAGCTTTAGTGGGCACTTTGGCTCGCCAACTAGTCTCATACTCCCGATAACATTTTAAGTCTCGTGCGTAAAGGCGTTATCCAACATGAAAAAAAAAAGGATAAGGACTGTATGACTCGAGGAAGAAGGCTTAGCAGTACTCATTAAAACCCAGCAGAACATTCCCAATCTGTAAGTGAAATATCAGAAATACTTATTATCCGCATTACAATTTCTATAGTCATGGTTCACATTATTTCAATTGCTATATACTCGATTATGAAGTCAAACTCAGAATAAATTGAGTCTTCTAGATGGTAGTGCAAGTTGGCTAGACGTCTGTTTATATGCATAGTTATGTCCGTTTTAGCCTTATTTGTTTTTAGCTGTACCTACCCAGCTTACTTTACATTTTAATTAAACGCACCGTGTCACCGAACCTCACGTGCGCTGATTAAGAAACAAAGATCGACCCGATAAAGTCATGTCTTACAGTGCGACACCTGTCGATCAAAGGACTTCGACGATCCCTTCTAATACTTGTCTATTTAAAATATATTCCTTGAACATTATTTCCTTGCTTTGTATATAACGAAGTAGATATATCTGGATGGTTTTAAAAAGGGGTGACGTCAACTGTGATAACAGTATGGTCTTCCAAATTAAAGTCCAAAAATAAAGACGGTGCTTTACTTATACACAGAGAGATAGTATTATATAAATAAATCTGATCTGAAATAGAGGATAGAGTTTGGAAAATTGTGAATTCTATTCTTTCTTAAACTAGGCTTAGCGTTGGACATAGCTGTATAACATTTTAAAATTCTATTGGAATTCAATCGTTTCCATAGAATTCGAAAGGTTGTCATTATAACAGGTGATAATTTTTTATAGAAATCACTTAATAATCTAACTTCACAATTAAGCAACGGTGAACATGTTTAAATTAGTAACTTTTAAAGATAATTTTAAGAGATTTTGGCAAGAGAACGTCGTCGCTCCGAAATAAATGGCACTATTGCATATCTTTCAAGATATACGTCCATTTAAGAAAGTTTAGTTCACACTTCTCATTGCTCTAGTGCACTTGTTCGATTATAGATTATGAGCTCTTGGGTTGGAGTCCCAGTTGGGCCAATTCGATTTGGCCTGTAATTGGATAGTTAGCGATAAGTGCACCCTCGTACCTTGGAGAGCGTGTTAAGTCGTCCATTCTCCTCCTCCTCTTCTCCAATCGTGTTGGATTGCTAGGATTAAATAAGCTTTCAAAAAAATTGATATGCGTGCGTCCTATTTCGTTCTGCTTCTATTGAGCTTAGTATCTATGAAAAAAGGTGATCAATCGATCTATATTAAACAGCTTACTCTTGAAACTTCAATATAACCCCCATCCAATCCCGACTTCATTTCATTCAGACGATAAAACGGCACTTTTAAAAATCACTTGTTTGAAAATGAATGTGGCCCAAATGATTGCTTCAAAACATACAATAGTTTCTATCAAATTATATATAAAACCTACCTATATTTTTCACCAATAATATTGAAATCATTTGATGCATATTCTGTTTTCAAGAGTACGAAACCTTAAAATGAGATCGCTCTTTTAATGGAATGGGTTTCAATAGTAACTGAATAAATTTTTCGAATAATTAAAAATAAATTTTAACAGTGTTAATAACAGAGGTTTAATTAAAAATAAATTGAGTGGAACGCCGGAGGTGAACAACAAACACCCACAAATCACAAGGAACATTTGACAAACAAAAAATACACACTAGGTATGTTACTTTCGAAACTTGATTGATTCAGATTTACTTTTAAAATGCGCAGTCAACCTATATTTTATGCGTCTATGATAAGATAGAGACCGTTCAATCTAACTACAATACAATACAGTAACGGGTTTTCATATTATGTACCGACATTGATAAATTGTAATTATTTTTATTGGTAAATATTCAAGCACCTGATCTATGTACTTCAATATATTAAATGATAAACATATTGTACAATGACAAATTTATGCTATCTCAATGTTATTATTATCCATATCGGTTATCGCTATAAAATATGATATTACATAACATCAGCTGTTCACGTTGATGTCACACCGTAGTTGCCGATGCAGTGGTTACATGAGGTCAATTGTTATTTTAAAACATTCTATAATAACCATACAACCATATAAATTTATATGAACAAGCTCATTCGTCGTCATTCGGAATTCAGTCTCATATACACGTACACACACACACACGCACAAACACGCCAGCACACGCGCCCCCGCGCACATGCGGACACGCACACACAAACGCACGTACACGCGCACACACACGCGCGCACTCACACACACACACACACACACACACACACATTATTATTGCTGACTGTGATTACACCTGACGGTAAGTGATGATATAACATAAGATAACAGCGCGCTATAAATAGGGTATAAATAGAGCCAAATTTTATATAATAATTATTGCTACGGGAAGGAAAATTAAACGTAAATTATGTAACATGGTCGGTTTTCTTCTTTTCTTAGATTGCTTTTCGATTTCGTGGAAATATGGGAAAATCCGTTATTTAACAGATCACATAGTTACTCTAAAATATTTCTGAATCCACTTGGACACACTCAAAATCGGTAGAGGCGTTAAGGAGAATTTTATTAAAATTAAAACGTATGCAAGACTTATCTATCTATCTATATATAGATACCTAGGTATATATTGACACGATATCTCTGGAACCATTAGGCGTGGAGACTTGACATTTGCTAGGAATATTTCTTTTTGCCGAGTTCCGGTCAGTTAAGAACGGATTTTACGAATTTCCACTTGCAAGGGGGGTTGCGGGGGTGTTAATTAAAAAAAATCAAATTATCACATTAATAAAAAATCAAACTCCACATTTATAAACTATGTCTTTTGCGGTATGTAAAACCCTTGGTCAGAATTTTTGCCATAATAGAAACTATCAAAAGTAAATTTTAGGAAATTCCACCCTCAAAGGACAGAGTGCGTATGTATTTTATTTGTAAAGAAATTTGCCTAAATGAATGAAAATGCTACCAAAAAAACATTCCACGCAGACGAAGTCACGGGTTCAGCTAGTATTATATATATTAGCGTCAATTTAAATACAAATGTATTAAGCTACAGACATTCAAACCTATAACCTTCGAACCATTTCATATGTTATTATTACTTAATATACGAATGTATTATATTTTATAATATGCTTCTCTATATAATGTCTCGGCTGATAAATAATTGCATGTATTTGAATATTTTATTTCATTTATCTAAAACTGAATAGATTATAGGCAAGTGTAGTGTATAAAAATTATCTCTGATTTATTTTACAGTTACCTATTTCCTATTGAATGTATTAAAGTGAGCAATATATTTAAATTTATATAAACATAAAAGGTACCGCTCGTTTTAAAATTAATAAAAAAAACAGTTTGTACTTAAGACAACACTACAGAGGTGAAAACATCAAGGCGAGGTTAATAATACGATATATAACTGCATCATCATATGCAAACTATGTTAATATTATAGTGTAATTCGTTTATAAGATTTCACTCCGCATAAAATTAATCTTTATATGATTTAAAATAAAACAAAGTTATGTTAATTACACCATTTGTAATTTTAGAACAGCTTTACGAGTAATTATCACTGATTTCTTGATTTCGTTTCAGACCAAAATAGCTAAAAACCTATTAAAATACCGCACCAATGCACGGAAAACAATAATATAGAAAGATATTGATATACATTACAAATACTCGGGTCGAAATATATAGAAAAAGATATGCTTCAAAAAACAATGCCAGTTATATCCATTGGTCACTTGAAAATAGGATCACTTACGGGCTCATCACGAAATCTGACTTGAAATTACTTAAAGTACATATTCCTTTAGTTGCTTAGACTCTTACTAAGAACAGGCTTCTCTATATTCCCATTGGATCAGGATATAAGCGATAAAAGATCACTTCCTGCGAGTTTTCTTAAGTCATTCACCGAATTGACTTAAAACTTGAAATGCATACCCGTTTTAATATAAACATAATCTATTCTTTAATATCATTTACTCTTACTTACGGTCTTAATTGTTTTTGCTAACATAGTTATCAAAGATACAAAAACATAAGCTATAACACGATACAGTAAAACTATATTTGACTTAACTGCTACATTTAACGTAAACGTTAGTATATCATCAGTTATGACTCCACCAAGTTGGATTCCAGTTATCGCTTCGAGCGAAGATTTACCCGAACCGTTTCCAAGTGAGGTTTTCACAATCTGAGTGTTTCTACACCAATAAATAAATTCAAGGAAGGCTCGTTGCGGCGTAGTCTTGAAAACGGCAAATCCTCAATGTTTATTTCAGGCTAATGTCAAATATATCCGCGGGCAGCTCTAACGCTTTGTCTACAATAGTGCCATTGTTAAAATTTATAAATACTTCATTTCAGTAAGCTTTTGCAGCATTTTTAAAACGTGAAATATCTTTTCCACACTTTAATTCCAATGTACGACTAATGATGATAGTAAAGCACGATTTAAAGTCTAAAGTTACGAAGGTTCCTTCATGCCCTGTCCTGTGAATAGCCCATAACTAATTCAGTCGGGAACCTTTTTTTGCAATCATCATTACGATATAATAATAATTTGTTTCTTTAAGATTAGAATAATTTATTCACTCCTACGCTTTTTTATCGTCTAAGTAATCTTTCAAATTCTAGTTGGATTTCACAATTTAATTATTATATTAATAGGTTATAGAAACATATACAGTTATTCTTTTTTAAATTATTATTTAATTTATTAGGTTAAAACAGACAGACAGACATTTCACGTGCAAATGCCATTATCACATTGGTGACAAAAAAAATAGCCGGCGTAATATGTAGAGTGTAGTGTAGATTATTATTGATTTAAATGACAATCGCCGTTGACCGTAAACAATCGCGTTTTTGAGCATATATGTAATAACGACTCATAAGTATTTGCCATTTTGTTATTCTGGTGGATAGCAATAACACGGCAATGGGTCACTCAAAGCAAAACTATTAGTATTTATCCAGTTTTTCGTGAACAAAGGTGCTAAAAAGAATTGGGATCTCGCTGACAATGTTAATTTTTCAACTTCAAGGGTGAATAGTATTATGATGACATTGTCATGACATTATCAATACATATAGGGATCGAGGACCTTCATCATTACAACGGTAGCATCCATTTTCGCTTCTGATGTTATAATAAAAACGAAATTAAAAGATTTATGGTTTTAGAGTCTCTCACTAAATTGTAGGATGGGTAGTACTATTCTCCGATTCTTTATTACATACTTTACTGTTCTCGTGCCAGCAATAGAATGATTAAAAATATAATACTAATAGATAACGTTGATACAAACTGAGAATTGTCTCATGTCGAATCTCCACCAATCACAGTCGTCGTTAAAACGGCGACTTCAAATAGGTGATTGAACTTGAGTTGGTCATCAAATATTTACTCTTCGCTGATGATCAAGTAATACTTGCATCATCTGCTAATGAGCTATAGAAGATGGTAAATATTATGAACGAAGCTTTTAAAAAGAAAGGTCACACTATCAATAAGTGTAAACAAAACAAAAGATTTTGAAAGAGATGAATTTACAATGAATGGCAATATGTTGATGGCAACACTTATGTATGGTAGTGAAAGTTGGGTATGGCAGAAAAAGTAAAATAAATGCTGTAGAGGTGAGAGCGTTGAGAAATATGAGTGGATTGAAAATGAGTGACAAAGTAAGAAATAGTATGATAAGATAATGTTGTGGTATAAAAAAAGATGTAAAAAGACTAAAATTGAGAAAGGTAACTTAAATGATTTGGGCACGTAGAGAGAATGAATGGACGGAGACTGACAAAAAGGATTTACCAAGGAGTCAAAAGTGAATGGGAAAGATGGCAGGGGAAGACCAAGACGAACGTTCCTGGAGGAAATCCATGACATTTTGTTTAACGCCCCGGTCAAGACTACTCTATACCGACGCACTCGTATGAAAAGTTTAATGAGAATGAAAGACGCGAAGTTGAAGGACGTGGTCTCCGCCTACCCCTAGGGGAATGAGGCGTGATGCTATGTATGTATGTGTTAAACTTGAGACAATTTCCAGAAATCATTAAACCAGAATTAGCATATATAAATGATTTTACTGACGTAATTACAAAAACCTCAGCCTAATAAACAAAGATAGTAATTTAATAGCAATCCAACAAGTAAAATAATAATGATCGCAAACAATAGAAAGTAGTTTCTATATGAAATTACGGACATGGAAATTAAAATTTGAAGGCATTATATTTGCGTGCATTGTAGAATGAACCTTAGATTGGAAGCGATGCAGGTAATGGCGCGGGCCCCAAGCGCGAAGATAGCAGCAACAAGGTGTAACACTCGAATCCGACTCAATTATCGTACCCTCAGGATCCATTGCGTCAATTTGACCCACGATCATAGGGATAAAAGGTAAGTAGAGGCTTGGTGGAAATTCTGTAATAACAGTTATTTTATTAGTTCCTAGATATATTCAAAGCAGTTGAACGAATGCCAAGCTATTAAGGCTAACTAAAGTATTACTTAATAACGAGTAAGGTTTAAACGTGCAAAATTTGCATTCTGTAACGTTGATCATTACATTTTGTATATTATGACTTTAATTGGGAAATATTTTTGTAGACACCAAAAGACTCTTTGCTACAAAATCTTAATAATGTAATTTTACAACTTTCTCCGGATTTTTTATTTCCATGCAAACCTTCTGTAAAGTATTAGAAAACTAATACTTTACAGAAAATAAATTATGTATGCAATCCGTAAAGTCGTTCTTAAGTTATGGTGCGGAGAGAATGCAGAGTGAAATTTGAATTTATTTATATATATTTTATATGATTTCTTTGTTTATGAACACCAATAAGCAGAACTTAATAGATGGTTAACCGAAGACTTCGCAAAACATAATAACTAATCTAATTCAAAATGCAAATTCAAAGTTATTTATTGCAGAGAAATGCTTTGTATTAGCCATTTAATAGCAGTAAATAATGTAATAAATTAAAAATATAAAACTATACACATTAAAATAAATTTACAACGTAAATATTATACAGAACTTAAATATCGATTCCGTGCATAACACTGCGGCAGATTGTGCGGCCTGGGGAACTTAGCGTCACCTCCTGGTGGCGTTGATCGTTGGGGAGCATTGTAGGCGTGATGCTCTCCAGTGAGAGATGGTGGGCGGAAGTGGCCTTCTATTGCGAAACGGTAGTCTCGCTGAAGGAAGCCCACGCCCAGAGAAAAGGAGAATGCAGTAGATGCTCTCCCTCACCGCCGATGGAGACGAACTACAAGGCGGCGCATGTTTTTGCATCTCCTCCCGTCTCCGTTAATCCACCGCCGGACTCATTCGGGACACCGAGGCAGATTGCGAAAGCTGAGCTCTTGGTGCCTCACTAATGGATGAAGAGGATTCCGCTGGGTTTTAGTGGGTATTGCGAGACCTTCCATCGCCGAGTCCCACACTCCTGATTTGTCAAGGGTCAGGTTAGTGTAACAATAGCATATGAATTTGTATATACAACTTAAAATTATATTTAAAATAATGTTGGAAATATATTGAATTTGTTTATAAAACTTATTTACAAAACATCTTAAATGTCTTAAAAATTAAAAAACCCATGCATTTTTTTTATATATTGAAGTTATGGAATTTTCGTTATTGTTTCTGGCATGTTCTCAGGCAATTTCTTATATTTGATAGCCATACTGCTGCTTCTTTTGTTGAAAATGTGGTTTTATGAACTGGCATCTGAAATTTATCCCTACAACTATCTGCATTTGTACGAGCAAAGAGGTTTTCATTATTTCTGAAATATAGAAATAATTCTAAAATATATAAAGATGATACCGTAAGTATATTCGTAATTAAATCTGTCTGATACACACTATTCGTAAATGCTAATTATAAAAATTGAAAATAAATTAAATAATAAAAAAATGTACACAGAGAGTTTAGTGTAACCATTTTTATATCATCAGAACAGTTTAAAATTCTAGTGCGAAGCTGTTATGGTGATTTCCAGTGAATTCGGCGATTGCAATTTTGGAAGCATAGAAAATAAATTTGTTTGTAAAATGTCTATGTTATACAAACGAAAACTTATTAGAAATTTAACAATGCGCAATCGAGCCACAGGTCCTAATGTACCATCAGAGAACGAAGTAGCAAACATTAGCATGCACGCGAGGTTTGCGTGTCGACGCCCACGGCACGTGCAGTACTGGACAATCATCTAGCGCATCTGCATTACATTAAACACAGCAAATACAATACGGATTCACAAAATGTTTCAACACGATATATAAAATGCAATACTACTTATACCTACAACGTATTTTCAAGAGAGTGCCCAACTCGCAACTATTAATTATTGCGTCAATTTAGTAGTGCAAAAACCACATAATGTACCTATGCTTACTATTCTTGTTTTTATTTTCAAAACTTAGATCTAGACTTTGCTTTTTCATTGTAGCTTTCACATCACAACGATGTATTTTATTTATTGTCTACTCTCATTTATATTGTATAGTTGTTTTATATGCAACCCCGCACACGTGCAATTAAAAACGCATGCTGTTTTGCCTGTAATTGGATTTACACTATAAATATACTTATTTGTTATTCTTTTAAGCTCAGTCGTTGTCGTTGTCGTCGAAATTGCGAGAGGAATTACTTGTTAAATGCTTTAAACTAAATCTTTCGTGAAAATTAATATTTTAGGGTACGGTACATATCACGGTTATAGAGACTACAAGCCCATGGAAAAAATTAACCATTGCAATGAACCACCTTGAATAACCTTAGAAGGATGTTACTATATCATAAAATAACTTTGAGCACTATATCGTCATTTCTGAGCGGTACACGATTAAATATTTTTTTTTATCCTGATATTTTTATTTGTTGCCATTTATAATGTACGACTATTAGGTACAACGGTAATATTAAATAACATTATGTCAAAAAAGAAGATGCCGTACATAACTACAAATTGATGAGAATGTGGATACATGAAAGCTAAATGGTGGAATCTTCTCAGCGGAATTAACTTTCCGAACCGGTGGTTGATTTTTTCACCAACGGCTAGACAACTAACGCTTCAAAAGTGCTACTTGAATAAAGAATATTTCGATTACATTTATAAAGTTATATCTATAATATTGAGACTATCTTCTTTTTATTAATATATGGACGTGATCAATTTTTTCGAGGTATATTTATCAGGATTTAAGGCGTAATAATGTGAAACAGACAGACATACTATAATATGTATAATAATGGTACAGATTCCACAATTTACAATGTGTATTTATTTATTTTCATCTATGTTTACTTTATAGTATAAATTACAATGACATAATTAAAATAACGAAGAGAAGACAATATACATTTACAAAACAGTGTTATTGTAATTACAAATACCATCATCAAGTCTAGATCTGATTATCTTTAAAATACTCACTTATATAGGAAATACTGAGGCAGTATTGTTTAGTAACATAAATACTAAGGCAGTATTGTACAGAGAGTCGTAAACACCATAACAAATTTAAAGGCATTATGAAAACATTTAGAATTTGAAATATTTGCCAAGTTTTCAAACAATGCCCACACAGATCAAGGGTCTCAATACACTATCGGCTAAAGGAATATTTGACATTTGCATACAGGCGAGGCTGCATGTTCACGCCTACTCAAATGCAGTAGGGGACAATGTATTGACGATTGTATTTAGCCAAAATAGAAAGCAGATGTCTATATTTTAAAATATGTAGACAATTCGTACATTTGTTTACTAATACAACAGCATTTTTTTTTGTTTTAACAGATACTGTAACGTAACTAAACAGATTGCACCAATTCTTTCTAGTGTTACACTCCTGGAAGTATAGGGTACAAAGAATAAGTGCAATCTGTTTAGTAACGTCATATAGTTTCCAGAACGCCAACGCCATCTACCGGCGCTGGACAGAGTCAATGAGTCACAGGCCGGCGGCATTCTCAACAGTTCTCGAGTAACGGTCCTCCAGAGCGGTCGTCCATTGAAATTGTCGCGCGTTCCTAACTATTATTGTTAATGTGTTTGTGTAATTTGATATCGGAAATATTAAGTGATTATCCATTATAATCTGAGTTAATTAACAAAGTATTCGACTGCACCAACATTTCCGACCGACGCCCACAATTTGGAGGTTTAATTATGAACCCCACTAAAGACGATGTCGGCGGGAACTTGCTTTCTGTGAAATGTACATAACTTGAAAAGTTATGACGATTTGTTTGCATTCTTTTTATATTACTTATTTTTTTATGTAAATGTGATATTATAAAATTACATTTACATAATCAGTTCCTCATTCTGTTGGGAGATACCATAGGGACAATTGCCGGCAGGGCTATTTAAGATAAAGTAGTAACCACGTGAGAAGGAGCTTTCTGTCTCGTTTTGTAAGTTGTATCTAAGTAAACCAAATTTGACGCATTCACTTATTAGGTGCAGGGCGTATCCTGGTTTTTCTGCGTCATATTTACAGGTTGGGTCGATTTTAAGTTACTATAACTTGAGATCTTCCGTCAACTATGATGCCTAATTATCTGATTTAGGTACGGTACTTTAAGCTTCACATTTAAGAGTACGTAAACGAAGTGGCGCGAATGAGCTAGTATGTTATATATTTGAGAATATGTCCAAAGAATGACAGCTAATTCGATACGCATGAGACGCGTATTCCGTAAGCGCCATTCCGTGTTCCAAGGCCCCGTGCAGTATCGTCGCGGACACCGATCCGTATCAGGTGACAGATGCGATCGCCTTACCCATCGACCGATCACCACATATTTCGACACACTTGGCTAGTTGGGATTAAAATATAGGATAACTCAGCTAACTCTTTTTTCAATCCCTACTTTAATTCACACTATCCCTTCGCATTAACGCTAGAAAGCGGACACGTAAAAATACTACTTTAGCAAAACATTAGGATAGTGCCGATTGTCGAAAGGAACCTTTCGTTGGAGGGTATAGTTGGCGCAATTCTCACTAGCGAAAGGGAATGGAAGGCAATGGCCTCCATCTGCGAATTTTTTATTTCACTGAAAGAGGCACATGAGAGGCAGAGGGAGGACTCTATACACGCTCCTCTTCTTCGGCGCAGGAGATTGGGAGGTGTGAAGCGTAGGTTTAAGCTTCTCCTACTCCCTTCCTAAGTTTCCCAGCGGGAGTAACCTGGAGTACCAGGGTAGATTACGTCAACCGATCCTCTGGTTCTTCACCAAAGGACGGGGAGGGTATCAGTGGGATTTAGTGGGTATTCTTGCTTACTGCCAGCGAGTCCCACACTTCTGTTTAGATTTTGTCAGAACGGGGTGCGTAAAGACATTTATCAGATTGGAAAAAAAAGACGATTTAGTGCCGCTAAATTCAATCTGTTTTACACCAAAACAGAACCGATACGTTTTTATTTTGTTTTTATAATAGTTTTTTCTTTATCTTTACTGCTCATATACATACACCAAAAGAAATTTACAGAAATTAAAACAAACTATATCGGGCTATTTGCGTGCAAAGGCGGTCGTATTGCTACATATAATCCAGACAGAGTTTAATACAAATATATTTTATGTACTATAAACACATATAAGTCAATATTAGATACAACACATATATATATATAAACATGTACATACATATCCTACCAGCGCAATAGTGAAAGAAAACAGAAATGCTACTGACTTAGAAAGTAGTTGTATAAACTAAGTTTAAAATTGGCAGTGATTTATGTCATAGGGAAGGTTATACCACAGTCTAATTGGTTTTGCTGTAATAATTTTTATGTTCTGATAGACAATATCAGATTTGCGGATTATTAAGGATTTCATTTACAGCGTCGGTATTTGTTCAAATTTTGAATCTAAAGCTAAAGGTGATATATAATCCACTCAAGTTCAAATACACTTTTATAAAGCTCTAGTGGATAATACATGATGTTTATGCTCCTTCAAATCATAAATCATGGTACGTCTGTTAAAAGATTCAATGGTTTCTTTTATTACGATGTTGCAATGAGTTGAAGAAGGCGTTGGAAATGATTTTATTTTTTCTATTACTTGTTCTATTAGTGACAGCTAAGCTACTATAACCTCACCTGAAGGTAAGTGACGCTACTGTCTAACACAGTAGCGCGTTAATCTAATCTTACTTGTTAATGATTTTTAGACACGACGTCTTTGCTGTTATATTTTACCACGCCCAAAGCTTCTCATCGAACACCCTAGATCTAAAAAAATGAAACACTAATTACCAACAGTCTTATTTACAAAAATCATGTCTGTGAATAATTATATAATTGATATTCTTTGAAAAGTTCCCATAAGTTTCCTTTTTTGTGTATGGAATATATGCGTGTATTTTTGGAGAAATAATTTTGATATCCGATCTCCTTTTAGTTACGTTGACAAGGTATCGTATTACATCAGATTATACCGCAAATAATTGCAAAAAAGGGTTGTTGCTTAAACGATTTAAATACGACTGAACGGTTGCAGCTGACATGCCCTTAATTTGTTTCTGCGTGAACCTTTCTTTAGCTAAAATGTAATATAATTTTTCTTATCTTCGCTGCACAAATTCTTTTTTCTGTATTTTGCCTTTCAAAAGCTATTGAATTAGCTAATCTTCACTGTGATTAAATAGGTATAACATTCATTAAAAAAATAATAAAAGATGAAATGTTGAACAAAATGAGAAGAGGTAGCAGTTTACATTTATATAGTAAAAAATACATCTGCGTTATCTAACAATACAGTGTTAAAATAATGTTTAATATGCAACATGGAATACAATTTTTGTAAAGCTTTTGTGATAATTTTTTTATAAAAGTATACATACACATAAAATCGTTATGCTTTTTCGAAATTTCCTATTGCATTTTTGGGAATTCCGTCATCATATATAAATAAAGGATTTCACTACAATTTCAACAAAAAAAAGAGAATGATTTCAATTTTTTTAGAATACTGACCTATCTTTGTCTATTCCTATCGTAAGAATTGTACTATACTATATAAGCGAAAAGAAAATACTCTCAAATATTCAGTGCGATGTTGCGAAGAGAACAAATATATTTATTTCTTTAGTAAATATACAATTGAGGTACATTTAAATCCGTATAATAAGTTTTCTTTATAAGTGAAAATTTGAACATACAATGCAGTCACTTTATGGTATATCGTAGAAGTAAAGGAACAATGAACACCAAACAACGACAAAGCATCTTACAAATAACGAAGAGTTTATTAATATCTTCAAAGTAATATAATTACTGCACACGATATTATGTACCACACTGGTTATTAACTTCATTTGAGATCACCTTATCCAATATATAATATTATAGTCTAGGCCCCAATGACGAAACTTCAGAATCCATTAGCAGCATTTGTTATCACAATTAATTGTTATTTTTACTGCTATATAAATCTGTAGACATTTTTAGTAATCCTTTTTAGAAAAAAAATGAAAATTTGCCTATGCCTTGAGTGAATAATCACTCAATCCAAAAGTTTAGATTAGGATCTGCAGATAGCATTGTCTATATGTATCAGATTTGTTATCAACTCATATTAAAATCTGCAATATTGACGCATAAAGTTTGATTATGTCTTCGAGAGCAAGTTGAGCCGTCGGTCTTGCGCCTGATCTCTCTCTGGTCGTGTCGGATAGCCGCCCCATCATACTATAAGAGTCAAGGCATAGAGAGTGCACCTGTGTGAATGCATACACTCGTGTACTATGCCTGCCAACCCCCAGTCTAGAAGCGTGGTGGGTTTTTTTTATTGCGGACAGGTTAGTGCTTGACTGCGATCACACCCGATGTCAAGTTATGATACAACCTAAGATGGGAGCGCGTGACAGTTAGTATATTTAAAATAAAATAATGTACATACGAGTAGATTTAAATAATGCACATACATACTCGTATAATATATTTAAAGTAAGTTAAAGTAAAGGAACGGGTCATCATTTGACTAAATCGTATTTTTTGTATCGTATCGTATTCTTAGAAACAAAGGTGCATTACCATTACCATTACCATTGGTGCATTTCTAAACATTGTTATTTATGCCAATTAGCTATAGAATCGTTGTTATGTTTCATAAATGATTAGAATTACTTAAAAGTAAGTAAGTAAGTAAGTAGCAGCCTATTAACACCCCACAGCTGGGTCCAGGCCTCCTCACTCCGAGGAGCGAGGGTTTTTAGAGCATAGACCACCACGCTGCTCCACTGCGGATTGGCAGGCATAGTACACAATTGTACTCCCTATTCCTTCACTCTCATAGACCGATGTGACGGCAATCCAACACGGCCGGAGAGAGATCAGGCGCAGGACCGACGGCTTAACGTGCTCCCCGAGGCACGGGGGTGGATCACACCGCCTTCCGCCAACTTCCCAACTTCGGGCAAATATTGAGAAAATCGTAATAGAAAACTCAATATCGAATTATGAATTGGCCCGACCCGGGACTCGAACCCAGAACCTCACGGTTGTAGTCGAACATGCTAACCACTAGACCAATGAGGCAGTTTGGAGAATTACTTAAATTATATTAATTGTAACTAAAACTAACAGGGAGTGATAGCTTCTTAATAAATAAAATAATTAACGAATGTTTTTGGCGGAAAATACTCTCATTCGTGTTTAGACATAATTGCCTTATAAAAGGTTATGTATGATAGAAGTTAGTTCAGTTCTAAGTTCATCGACGTCACCTACCAGTTATTGTCTTTCAAGTTATTTGTGTTGCTAAATCGGTCTGTTCTGCAATACAAAGCTAAGTGTATTTCTCTGATTTAAAACTTTTGTATTATGAATATATCATAATGATAATGTTTATTTTTGGTTTTAATGTCAATTGATGTTGGTGATGCAATTATTTTCCTATATTAATTATAACATGGATAGAAAAGAGTAATTATTCAGTTTCTTGCCGGATTCTTCTCAGTACCTAAATTCCGAACCGGTGGTAGACCCATTGACAAGAAAGTATTGAATTAACTGGAATTAAAGAAAGAATATTTTCCATGGTCATTGAGTTTTCTTAAAATAGTTAAAATTATGAGCATAGTATTAATTTACTTATTATTTCTCATTCCTGACACGAGCTAATCTGTTGTCATGCAATTACCTCTACAAAACATCGTACCGGAACACAAATCTCGTGCTTGGCGGTACGGCTTTGCTGGTAGAGCGGTAACTAACCACTGCCGAAACATCCCAACAGCCCAGATTCAGACAAATTAGAAAAATGCAATTTCATAAATTCACCCTACTGGGGATCGAACTCGAGGTCTCTTGCTAGCAAGGCAAGTACTTGCACTGAACCAGCAAGGCCGTCAAAATTTTTAAAAAACCTCTCTTCTATGAGTGAGGTGACTTTAAATATAATTCAAAGCACACAACGTTTTTTTCCATAAACAATTTAAGAAGCTATTTCACTTTTAAGAGTGCGAAGATTTTTGATCGAAATAGTATAATGAATATTAACGACAGCTCTTTGGCTATTCCTAATTCATGTCAATATAGTTAATTTTGTTATGTTGTGTTGTATTTGCAATGCTTATTAGCCATTGAGCAGAGTTAGCGTAGGCGATATTACTTATAGCGTCGTTAACAACAATCATATGTTTATAAATAATTAATTCATATAATTACGGGCATATTTTCTTAGGTATTTATGTTATGATATTAGATGTGATAATTTGTTGTGAGGCGTGTCCTTTATTATGTGTAATTATCTAGGATTTGTTATACGGATACAAAGTCAAGAGCGAAGACAATCGAACCAGGAATTTTGCATCTCACTTAGTGTTGTTTTAATGTTAATAATATTAAAAAATGAACTTAACGATGAAACTCTCTACGGTCTATGAGGATTTTATTTGATCCTTGAGTGATAAGATCCTTGAGAGAAACCGATCCCGATCGATTGTGATCTGTACACAGATCTCAATCGATCGGGATCGGTTTCTCAAATATAAATAATTCTATACAAGTAATTAAAAAGTATTTCTTACAGTTTATATAAGAAAGTCTGAAATGTAATTGACGCAGTCGAAGTTGTGCGGATTAGCTGGTTTATTATAATATATTTCTTTTTTATATTACCTTTAATTAGCCTTCAAATGTTATGGCACCTGATGAGAAGTGATGATACTGTCTAACGTTATAAGAGATCTAGTACCTCTGGTATTTGTACAGCGTCATACTGGCTCGCAACTTTTGTTTGGTGGTCATCTTTGCTGATAGGGTTAGTAACGACCGAAGCCTCCCACCAGCACATACTCAGACAGATTATACAAAATGTCAACTGAAAACAATTTTTGCTATTTTAATTATTTTGCGATTTGATTTATAGTTTGTTCGATTTGATTTACAATAATTAACCTTCCCATCTTCAAAAGTAAGTAATAGCCTATTAGACTCTAAATCCTTCAGTGCCGGAATACCAAATTCTTCGAACAGTTCCGTCCGTCCGTCGTAGAACCAAAGTCACCGACATAGTCCTACGAATCGCGAACCTAAAGTGGCAATGGTCGGGGCACGTAGTCCGAAGGACCGATGGACGTTGGCGGCCGAAGGTGATGGAGTGGCGACCCCGCACAGGACGGCGCAGTGTAGGCAGATTCCCCACAAGGTGGACCGATAATATATAGAGGGTCGCCGGTAGCTACCGGCACAAGATCGGGCCTTCTGGACGTCATTACGTAAGACCTGTGTCCAGCAGTGGACGTCCATTGATTGAAGCGACGACGAGGCCCCGCATACCACTGAATTACAGCCGGGAAAAGCACAATGATTAATTGCAAAGAATTACCTACGTCGTGTCTTTCTTTTATAAATAAAAACTTAGTGATGCCTAACCATGATATGAACCCGCAACTTCTCTGAACAAGAAAATACGTGTCTCATCACTGGGCCATCACCTTTTCCCACCGTTAACAAGAAAATGTATAACACAGATATACTTTGCGGATTTATGTTATGTATAGATTTAAACGCGAATAACATGTTTCATACGGTCGACAACACATATGAATAATGCAGCTGATAAGTGATCTCACCTTATTTGTGGAACTAGATCTCGGTGTCTTCCCCAGTAATTACGCCGCAGTGTGAGGCGGGCTTAATAGTGATTGCAAATAATTGGTATCAATGGCGGAAGTGCTTTATGACGTATAAATATATACTTTATAATATTATTATGTGTTAGGTATTATCGAAGTTATAAATGTACTATAATTAGTAGTCAATCGAAACCTTATGATTCAGAAAGTTTTATTTTAGTCAAACAAGTTATTTTGCTTTTTGCGTTTTTCATACTCTCCATGAATCTTGATGAAACTTGAACGTTGTGATATAAAAAAAGATTTAGTGACTAAAATTGAGAAAGGTATGCTTAAATGTTTTGGACACGTAAGAAGAATGAATTAAAGAAGACTGACAAAAAGGAATAATAAGTCAAGGATGAATGGGAAAACTGGATGGAGAAGGCGAGCGTTCTTTAACCAAATCCAGGACATTTTAAATAAGGGCCGAGTTAAGAATACTCTAAACCGACAAACTTGTATGAAAGTTTTAATGAGAATGAAAAGAAGCGAAGGAGATATGCAAGGATCGTGGCAAGTGGAAGGACGTGGTTTCTGTCTACCCCTGTGGAATGAACTGTGACGTAAATTTTCTTCATAACATACCTCGAACGTAAAATTTTCCATTCAATATTAATTAATATTCATAGTTGCTAAAACTGTGCAGTATCTTTTGAAAGTTGTCGTAAAAGGTGTAAAGTTCTATGTAATGACTTTAAGAAGTTCTTAAATGACATACAGTTTCCTTTATTTTTTTATACTACTTTAATATTATTGTTGAGACAGTCTGGGGTCACCAAAGTTACTTCATCTTTGTGCTATTCGTGGAAGATGTATCATCGCCAGGAAACCTGTTTGTCCCGCGGGCAACTGTGGGATATGCAACCTGCCAAAAATCGTTAGAGTAAGGGTTTAAGCTACCAAAACCGTCTTTCTAATTAGTGCAGAGGTCATACTATTCCCAGCAGTGGTCTCTTAATAGGCTGCTGTTTACTTAGAATTTTTTTAGCTCTTTTTGCGTTGATATATTGTTCTGCATCTAATCTCTTCAGTCGCGTCAAACTTGCCGTCCCATCCGACTAAACCGGTGAAGTCATCACTGTAATATCATCTACGCAAGTATTTTATTTATTACGAGGGTTATTAAACGTTTATTATATTACGATCACTTTCTTACATTAAACAAAACTTTAAAATTGAGATATAAAACTGTAGTACCTTATTTTACATTCTCCATTAATCTTATAGTTACTTGAATTATGTTATTGCTGATTAGCTTAGCGCTTGACTGTTATCTTAAGTGATAGTTAGTGATGATATAGTCTGAGATGTAATCGTACTAAACTAGTAAGTGGTAACTTACCCCTTACAGTTTCAACACAACATTGTACCGGATCTCACTTCGGTCGTGTCGGATTTCCGTCACATCGGCCTGTGAGAGTGAAGGAATAGAGGGCCTGTGCCCAGTAGTGGAACGCTAATGGTCTGGTACTTTTTCATTATATTATGTTTTTGCTGGCAGGATAGTAAGTAGTAGTATCTACGGTCAAAGCCTCCCACAAGTCCAGATTGATGCAGATTAGAGAATACAATTTCCTAAATTTGCCTTAGTGGGAAATGAATCAATTATCTCTGCTAGCGAAACGAGTATTCCTACCATGGCGCCTTAGAATCCTTACTATATCAAAAATATAACAGAACAATTACTATTATTATATAAATAAAGCGTGACGTAAAATAAATTTACGAATATTTATGCTTAATAAGCTAACAAAAGCTAAAAGCAAGCCAAGGAAATATAATAGAGCAAATTGATCTATATATAACAGCAATGCCTAAAACAGGTCAAACAGAAAGTTACTAAATCTTGTCTTACACAACCGTACACACAGGACAGTGCCCAGGCCAAGAAATATCACCGGCTGTAGGAACATGTAACAGATATTACGCGAGCCCTAGTTGCATGCAGGTAGAGATATATTCTGCAGGCTGATAACGGAGCGCGTTATCACCGCGCCCGACCGCTGTACAGTCGCCACATTCACTCCTGATACATTCCGTGGCCACTCAATTTTGATACTTACGATATATTCTACTTTTAAACGGCGGCAAAGAAACACTCATTATAGGTAGATAAATAGATAACACTTTTATTGTACACCAGAAAATAAAGGTAAAAGTGCGTGCGTACAAACTAAGTAACGTAATTTTTAAGTCTAGTTTATATTTATACAAACCTGAAATTTTAGTGAAATTAATACAGGTAATTTATTGAAATCTCAAATAATAAATGAAAATCCCACGTGTATTTTGGTAACATCAGAAATTATTAATGAAATTTTATATTTTATGAAAAATAGTACATTAAATTCTTAATTGAAGACTTCTAGTAGAGCGAGCGAGTAATCTCGCTCAAGGAAGCCCAAGAGAGAGGGGGAGAATGCAGTAGATGCTCTCTCTCACCACCGAAGGAGGTGAGGCACTAGGTGGTGCATGTTTGCACACCTCCGTGAATCCTTAATCGGACTCATTCGGAACACCAGATACGAATGCGAAAGTTGAACACCTGATGCCTCACTCGTGAATGAAGAGTGTTTTTTTATTTCTGACAGTATTGCGCTTAACTGTGTCTCGCCTATGTAATCTCGTAAGTGATGATACAGTATAAATGGAAGCGAGCTAATCTGCTAAGCGGTGATATACCTCATATGGTTTCTACATAGCATCGTATCGGAATACAAATCTCTTTGTCTGGCGTTTCGTTTCTCTGGTACTAGCTACGGCTTTAGCCTCCCACCAGTCCAGACTAAGACAAACTAGATCGAACCCGGGGTCTTTGCTAGCAAACCGAGTATTCGCACCACTTGGCTAACGAAGCTGTCAAAGTGGTTCCACTAGATTTTAGTGAGTATTGCGAGTTCTCCACCATCGACGACTCCAACCGTCTTGACTAGTCGTTGGGGTTAGTGAGTAAAGTAAGAAGCAGCCGCATTAACGTCCCACTGCTGGGCACAGGCCTCCTCACTCATACGAGAAAGGGTTTTTAGAGCATAGACCCACCACGTTGCTCCACTGCGAATTGGCAGGCGTTGGGGATAATGCGTAAATGCATTTATCAGCGACAAAAAATCTAGTATAATATAACGGTAAAAGAAAAGTTTTATGTATCAAAACGCAAGCATTACACTATACAAGAGATCATGCGATGCTTGACGCTGGAGTCAAGGCGAGCGGCCGGCGCCGACCACGCCTTCCCCGCACGCCCCGCTCCCCGCGATTATTTACCACTGCACATCGAATAGATTCGACTGTACCGTAAGGGTAGCCACACATTATTCATAAATACAAAGTAGTTTTCTACTGAAAAAAAATCTCTTTTATTTCAATTACTTCTATTTTCGCGCGCACACACTTGTGTGTGTAACAATTTTCTTTGGAACATGCACGTGTGCTTAAATAGTAAGTTTAAGCTCTTAGAATTAAGATTCGTCTTTTAATTACTGTACTATTCTGTGGTTTTTTATGTTAGATTGTAGATAGTTGGGTGACAACACTGATAGCTCTGAAATGTTGGGAGTTATTAAGTAATATTGTGAAAACGCTGCTGCAGCAGCTGGAAAGACTATCCACAAAATTGTTCGCTTCGTTAAAGTTACCTCGTGTTGCTTAAGAGTCCGAAAAGTTGTGATGTTTTTCTCGTTTTTTTTTTTTTAATTGATTGCTATGAGTGTTGTCACTCAACTATCTATAATCTAAGACCTAGATATATTTTATTTTCTTCTTGTATATAACAAATAGTTGGAGTAAGTACTGACATATTAAAATCTGATTCAGGAGCCAGTGCCTCATATTATATAAGAGCCATGCGTATGAGATGGAAATGAATTTGATTTTGATTTAATTTCTGAAATGACTGTACTTTTTACATAATTTTCTATCATTTCATTAAGCATTGTTACAAAAATTTTGGGTAATTGTTTCCTAATTACGTATTATGTACTCAACATTACAATTGGCAAAATTAAGTGTCTCTCTCTACCGTATTATATTTATATAGAAATAACTTTCCCTGGCGGTTTTACACGTTATCTTATGTCACTGATATATTTTATTAACGCGAAGACTTATTTGCACGTTTTTAAGACAATCATATTAATTTAAATTATGAAGTCTACGAACTTTGTAAATTAGGTAGAAAAAGACTTTTACGTGACTATTTAAACGATATAAATGTTTATTTTTTTTTATTTCTAATTAATTTGAGTTCACGGTGGTATAATATAAAATGTATAGAATTAATGAATAGCAAAAATGTTTTTTTAAAAGCATCTTAATATCTACTAGGAATCTACTGATTTTCACCTTAGTAAAACAATTTTTCCTTTGGTAGGATGGTTCAAATGTACTCAAAATGTTTTATTACAAGAGTAATCCCAATATATTTTAATATATTTCCGCTACTATACAACGTATATTACAATATTTTATACGAGAAGCTAGCTTTATTGATGCTATGGCGGATAACTCTTTAAAATATTTATGGAAATTCTCTACATTTTAATAGGAAATTCTAAGTGTGTAATTAATTAAGAATCTAAGATTACATTTAACCTTTTTTTATTAAGATCGATATAATCATCGTGATCACAACAGCAGCGTACATACCCTAATATATATTTTAATTCGCGTTTCATATAAGTCAGCCATGTCATAGATAGGCGCGTTGTTTAACAGGAACTAATTAATCATTTTTCGTGAATATGTTTTTAAGTAAATTGAAACGGTATATTTCTAATCCATGCCTGTTTCTGCATACCTACTAATTAGACAACAACTACTAAAAAAATATATTTTTAACTTATACAGTAGTAGCTGAACTCGCGACTTCGTCTGCGTGGGATGTTTTTTGGGTAGCATTTTCATTATATTAGGCAAATTGTTTTACAAATAAGAAACATACCCGCATAATGTCCTTTGAGTGTGGAATTTCCTAAAATGTACTTTTGATAAATTGCATTGTGTCAAAAAAACAAACTCTGACCAAGTTTTAAATACGAGAATTTTAATTTAGTTAATTAACACCCCCGCAACCCCCCCCTGCACAGACCTCTACTCGGCAAAAGGAATATTCCCATTTTAAGTCCTATTTAATACCATTATCAGTTGTGCATTAATACTTTTTTTTGTATGCATCAAAATATCCTCCTCATATTTTTTTTAGAAAAAACTAGCAAAAACTACTTAAACTAAAGATCATGACTACGTAACGTTTGGTAATATAAAAGAACTAACTGACTTACTCTTTACTGAACCGGTTAGAAACAAGCTATTTTTGACAGTAACTTAGTTATGAGATGGAGCAGGCGCACTAAGAAGCAATTTTGGATGAAATTAATTAGTATACTGTAAAATTGTTCGTAAAATGAAAATAATTAATAAAATAATATTTAAAATAAAAGGTACAAAGTACACATCTCAGAAGTGAAACTTCTTTGGTAAACTAATTTTAAAAACTAATTTATATTTATACAAATCTAAAACTTTAGATTTCCGAGACTTAGAGGGAGGGAAAAGGAAGAGAATTAAGGAATTAATATAAACAATAACATTAAAATATTAAAAGTGTCGAACATGAATACAAACTATTTAATGAAATCTCAAATGTGTTTTTGCCAATATCAGAAATTAATAATTAAATATTGTTTTTGAATTTAAAATTTAGAAAAGAGAATTTATAAAATATTTTTAGGTTACATTTAATGAAAAATCGTACATTAAATAATTAAATGACGAGTGGCAAATTAAAATGCCACATGTTATTTATATATTAAAAACTACCTAACCTTCAAACGAATTAACATAAAATGCTAATCACGCGTTTAATCGGAAAAAAATTACCCTCATGCACCTAAAAAAGTATATGAATATATTTCAACGATTGAAAATTTGAACAAGATTTACACATAAAGAGAATGTAAATTAGTAGTAGCAGCTAAAAAATCTTAAAAACCTGAAATTTAACACAAAAACGAAATTAAAAATTATCGTAGTTTGCCAATTCATACCCTTATTAAACTTCTATTAGCTCTTGTATTTATTTTTATATTGACAAGGTTTATCCCCTTACACCTAATATCTTAGCCTTTATTCATATTTTTAGAAAGAAAGAAAGGAATGTCTTTATTTATACATTATGCCACACATCACAATATATTTTAGTACATTTTATAATACCCTGCGATGTGTGGCATAACCTAGAAAATGGACCCAGCTCAGCATTTATGCTACACAGTCTGGAGATCCAGCATGCATGATTTTCAGCTGGATCCCTTGTTCAGGTGCCGCCACAAACGTAGCCCTATACTACTTAATCTATCCTTATATACTATCTAAAGCTACAGGACCTGATGAAAATGTTGCAAAATTAATAATAATATATACTAATTAAATACAATAATAAGTAAACTAAAGACTATATTATATTTGTCGGAGGGCAGATGTCTGTGGAATGCTGGCGCCATCTATCGGCGTGGGACAGAGTCAATGGTGGCAGTCCAGCGGGAGTCTCTCAGCAGTTGTCGAGTGGCGCTCGACCGGAGCAGTCTTCTGTTGGAACTGTCGCGTTCATAGCTATTATTGTTAATGAGTTTGTGTAAATTGATATCGGTAACATTAAGTGATTGAACAGCATAACTTGAGTTAATTAATAAAGTGTTTGCACCGGCATTACCCACGAACGCCCACAGTATAAGAAATTAATAACGATGTCGGCGGAGAACCCTNCTTATTCTCCGACATATATATTGTCACATACATAAACATAGATATATTTGATATATACACATTTTTACTATTAATGTCAGAATTACTGCGAAAGCGAGAAGTTCCCATTACTAATGTATTAACCATATTCAGTCCAATCGCAGCTGAGTTTGTTAGTTAAAAATATGTAATTCAATTCAATGCGTTTTAACAAGATCTACGTAAATTCTGAGTTAGTTTGTCTGAAGTTAGATAGACTAACGATCCATATCTTGTCACGATATTGCATAATAGGTCTGCTGCTTAAGGCTGCTCCTGTTTCATAAAGACAATATCTTTCGGACAACTCTCAGCACTAACAAACCACTTCGCTACTAAAAGGGCAAGCGATATTCGAGTGGTAAGTTTTGTTATTCTTTATTGTGACCTCATTAGGTTATAAGTGATGAAATATGACTACGAATTATGACTGTAAATTATTTTTGAGATGGTGATATGTCGTATGATGGTAATGCCTTAAACTAATAAGGTTAACAGGTTAATAATCAATTACTGACTGCCTCACTGGTACAGTGGTTAGCATTTTCGGCTTCAGACATGAGGTCTTGGGTCGGGCCAAATCAGAAATCAATGCACTTGTGTACTATGTCTGGTCCCCTATGATTAAGGAGGCTTGTGCCTAGCTGTGGGAGTATCAATGGGCTTCTACTTACCTTACTAACCCTAAACAATTTCTTCTTAATATCATCTTGACTACATCCAAAGAGGTAACATTGCCAGCCTGTTACGTTGACCTCCGATAGCTTCTTTTAATTTCTGATTATTCTTATTTACTTTAGAGTTCAAGTTCATTTCAAAGTAGTTAATCTAAGATCTGTAGTATATAACTGTGGTATTTTTTACAAATAAATTGTCCTATTCAATAATATATATTAATAAATAACAGCTACCTTATGTTTACAATGTCTCCTTTATTATTTTTGTAAACATGATGTAGAGACACAATTAGAAGGTTCTCCATATTCCACTTATATTGGGAAAAGTGCAGGACACGCCGAGGTACGAATAGTACACTATATAATTCGTAATTTAACAATAAACCTTTTATGAATCCCAAAAATACATTGGTATATCATAAATGACTGCCTCTTTGGTCTAGTGGTCAACTTGTTCGGCTACAGACATGGGATGCTTGGTTGGAGTACCGGGTTAAGTAAGTTCAACAATTATGTTAAGAAATTATCAGAAATTGCACGTTAAGCCGTCGCTCCTGCGCCTGATCTCACTCTCTAGTCGTGTCGGATTGCCATCTCATCGAACTATGAGAGTGAAGGAATAAAGACTGCTCTTTTGTTAGCCCATACACTTGCGTTCTATGCCTGCCACCCCGCAGTGAAGCAGTATTGTGCGTCCATGCTGTAACAACCATCTTTTCTATGACTGAAGATGAGAGTGGGACGTTAATGGGCTGCTTATCTTATTTCTATATATCAAGAATGAAAATCACCAAATTTAACAAAATATTTGGAATTTATTATAACGCTAATTATATGTAGGCTTTCAAATTAAATGATTTTGTAATTTGGTTTAAATTAACTATGTGTATAAAGCGGTAACAAAATAATTGGTTGTCTTTTAGTCAGTGGAAAGACTATTGCTAAAACTATGGGGCCTTATCAACCTAAAATGTTATTTAAACTATCGCCTGTAAAGATAAAATGTCAAAAGTTGATTTACGGTGACATATATTGATTTATATTTTATATCATTAGATGTAAAATGTTCGTCTATGCTTCGTTGTAAGAATGTGACACTTGAAAAGCTATTGGAATTAAGGTAATATAGATGTTTTTTTATATAATGAAATTCAACGACTGTTTAAATGGGCATCTATAATAAACATATAATGTATATAAAAATACCTACGACTGTGTCTTACCGTTATGTACTCCAAAATTACTCATACGAATTTAATGGTTTATTTTAATTTTGCTAGGTTTGTTCCAACTTAGTATATGGTGCTAATTTCATGTTCGTGTATAATAAAAAAAGGGCATTTTCACTAAGAAATCGTTCATCATATCATGATACACAAAAAAACACAAAGTACCCGACTGAGTTTGTTGTGGGCTCTTCTCAGATCAGGACGCGAAGGAACCCTCGTTACTTTAGATTTAAAGTCGTTCCTTAATACCATCATCAGACGTACATTAGAATTAGTATGTGGAAAAAAAAATTATATTTGATGATTCAAACCTACTTCAAAAAAGATATTTTGATTCGATTTGATTTTGATATGACAATTAAGAGCGGAACATTACTGAAACATGTTGCAAAAATGGAGTAAAATTTATTCTTTTTGTTATTTTCCATTGCGTGAACTGCGTTAAATTTAAATAATACGCAACAATCACGTATTGAAGAATTGTTCGTCTTAAAAACTTCTAAAAATTTTGTCCAAAAGCATTTCTCTATATTTTTATTTTTTAACTTCAGAAATAAAAATAAAATTGCTGTAAATTCTAGAAGGCTACATTAAATTGACAAGTCATTCAAGGGTAAATACAACAAGCTCCCAGAAGAAGTTACGATCAGAAGTTAGATCTCTCTGAGTAAATTTAAATCTTTTGTTAAAAGAAAACTAATTGATTAATCATTCTATAATTTGAAAGAAAACTTGAAGAGAAAAAGGCGTGGGAGTGAATGAATTGCTCTATATGTACATTGATATAGAATAAATTAAAAATTTGTATTGTAATGATGATGACAAAAAAAACGTACACCCGACTGAGTTTGTTGTGGGCTCTTCTCAGATCAGGGCGCGAAGGAATCCTCATAAGTTTAGATTGTTAGTCTTTCTTTAATGTTATGATCATTCATAATGCTGTCTTCATTTAAATATAATATAGGAATACGATTCTTGACGATTCAAAAGTGCTGTAATAGGCCTACTTGAATAAAGATATTTTGACTTTGACTTTGACTTAAAAGTTGACTCATTATAATCTATTGTAATGGTATTGAGATTGGATGTTCTTTATCTTTAACCTTCTCATATATATCATGAAGACTATGCTGTGCGGATCAGTTTCAGTATTATCATTATAGAAATATATGGATGTTAATATATCTTCACTTCAAATGAAGCTTCTTTAGACGCATGAGGGTATTTTTTTTACGGATGAAATGCGTGATTAGCGTCACGAAGATGTGCAGCGTTTTTTATACTAATTCGTTTGAAGATCGGGTAGTTTTAATATTTATAAATAACATGGCATTTTAATTTGCCACTCGTCATTTAATAATTTAATATACTACTTTTCATAAAATACGAAATAAAAGCATTTCATAAATTCTCATTTTTAAATTTTGAATTCAAAATCAAAATTTAATTAATAATTTCTTATATTGACAAAAAACACTTGGCATTTTTATTTACAGTAGTCATTTGAGATTTCAATAAATTATTCGTATTAATTTCCGACATTTTTATGACAATTAAATTCCTAACATACCTTCTTTTTCCCTCCCTCAAAGTCTTAGATATCTAATGTTTTAGATTTGTATAAAAATAAACAAGACTTAAGAATTAGTTTGCCAATGAAGTTTCACGTCTAACATGTATACTTGGTACGCACGCACTTTTGATTTTTTTTGAATTTCTATGCACTTATTTACGTTGTGTTGTTACTTATCGTAAATGCTTCCATATTGCAATTGGCGCACCTGTATAGAAAGGCAAGTAGGGGTATATCAACATCCCACAATTGGGCACAAGCTTCCTGATTGATAAGAGAAATGCTGTTAAAGTATAAAACTACCACACTGCTCCACTGACTGTTGGACACATCCAAGAATTACTCCAATATGCAGGTTACCTCACGAAGTTTTACGAAGAGAGCTAAATGTGACTCTAAACGAATACATGTACATACTAGTAGTAAATTTATTGATTTATATCTTCAACTACGTAAATAATAAGAAATTGAAATTACAGATATAAATAACCTCTAAGTTGAAATAAGAAATAATAGCATTTCTATTTATCACTCCACTAACACGAACCCGGTCGAGTTTTAGTGGATAACTAAATAACTTAAATTAACGACATTCTCGCTATGACAAAGTTTCAATTACAATAAATTATTTTAGGATCCATTTCGCACTAAACTATGAGCAATAGTGAGAAATATCATTGTAAGTGCCATAAACTTCGTGCAATTATTATTTCTTGGCGTATTACAGCTTTTATAATTGGGCCAACAATATTAATGGGGAGCGAGTGTGTGCGTAACAAAATATGAATTGCTTGTTAGATTTCTGTGAGTAGACTTTAAAGATTGTGAGTGTCCTTTTCACATAATTGATAATAATTTATTTGTACCGTGTCAAGGTGCAATTCTTCGCCTCTATCTATTACAAAAGGCAAGTACAGAACGCATATACTATATTAAAATGCCTTAAGAAACGCTTGTTTAATTTTACTAAAATAAAACTTAAACCCAGATAAATACCGATCTCATGGCAGTGGTAAGACATGTAAATACAATGGTACACTCCAAATAAAATGAATATCCATCGCTATACAATTGCCTCATTTGTCTAGTGGTTAACATGTTTGACTACAGGCATGAGATCCTGGGTTCGAGTCCCTCGTCGGGCTAACTTAAAAATCGATATTGAGTTTTCTATTAAGATTTTCTCAATAATTGCCCGAAGTTGGGAAGTTAGCTGTGTGATCCCACCCCCGTGCCTTGGAGAGCACGTTAAGCCGTTGGTCCTGCGCCTGATATCTCTCCGGTTGTATCCATATTCCCGTCACATCGAAAAGGAATAGAGAGTGCACTTGTCTACTATGCCTGCCAATCCGTAGTGGAGCAACGTGATGAGTCTATGGTGTAAATCCTTTATCTCATATGAGTGAGGAGGCCTGTGTCCAACAGTGGGACGTTAATGGGCTGCTACATACATAAATACATCGCTACTACTACTTTATACTATAACATTATTTACTTAAGATTGACGATTTTAAAATCCTTATATCTTTTGAATGGAATGTCCTATTTTAATAGTTTAAAAAGCATTTAACAGGTATTGAAATGATCTTTAATTCAATATTTAATAGGATAAAGATTAACACAGATATGTTAATATTATGGTTTGATTATGCGGCACTTATATTAACTTTTAAAACGTAAAAAAATAATTTTAGTTACATTAATACAGTAGTTAGACTTATAGTTTTACAGATTTTTTATTCTATTATCAATAGTTTCCGCAGTGCACGTGATAACAGAAATTTTTGACTAAATTTCCCACAACTGGGTTACATTAATGTGTTTTTACTGGAGATTTCTACTATTTTTTTTTTGTGTTTGTTGTTTCCTCTTTATAAAATTTCCTTCCTCTTTATAATATTAGTGTAGATAAGTTGATTTGAAAACAGAGGGGTCTCTCAATAAAATAAAAACGTTTTTTCTCTCTTTTAATTATGTAGATTAGACGTCTGACATATTGTAAAACTGGGAAGACACTGATCCCTGAACCACGGACTTAATTATATTTAATTGTATATTTTTCTTTTATGCCCTAAAAAATGAATATTTTATTTCTATCACTAATTAACTCTGAACATCAAGTATCATCAACATCAACAAGATATTTGATGTAAGGTTATAAAAAATATTCATTTAATTAATTACTGAAACTGTGAACAAGATATGTAAGGAGAATGTGAGCTATCAGTAAAACTTGAATCTCAGCAAATAAATTGCTATAAATTTGCACTGCCCTATAATTTCTAGCACGAAATTTATGTTACGTAAATTGTGACAACCACTAACTATTCACCCATTTATAACAAACTGTTTGGTGCAGCATAAATATCCGTGATAAGTTCGTGGTATGTTCCACATTAATTATTTAATCAGATCACCAGAACATTACGGATCTGGGGTGTTACATAGGTACCTTTCCGGCTGGCCCAAGCGGATACTTTGAACGTACGATTTACGAAAGTGTCATAACTAGAAAACAAGTATTTCAATTTCAGTCTGACATTCTAACACTCTTCTTCTTCCTCTTTTATATAGTTGCTTTCGGATGTGCCACTAAGGCACATTTTACTCTGCCAATAAGACAAAGTAGAATAAGACACAGAGTAGATTCATAAATTATCAGACGATGTTCTAAGAAAAGGTAATAAAGATATTACAAAGAAAACACGTAAAAGTATAAATTAGCTCCTATTATTGATGTCTTGTTAGTAATAAAATAACAATTGACGATTTATTAAAAAGTTTCGGTGTCTGAAATTGTCCATTTAAAGTTTATCAATATAGCAGTCGGTTAAAAAAAAATTATGTTATTTGTGTCGAAATTTTCTTCGCTACGTATAAAGTTCAAAAAAGTAAAAAAAAAAACTTCGTAAGTATGATAAAGCTTCGATTTGACAGCAAAATCCCCATTTATTGAATTCATTTATTACAAAAATGTGTTACAAGAAGAACTGCTTGACAATTTTTGTGCAAACTTTAAATAAACCAGTAAATAAATAGCTCAAAGAAAGTCTAAAAATTTGGTTTGGATAGGTGAGCCCATTCTTGTGTTATAAAAGTACAACGAAAAGTGGCATTGATTTATATATATACATAGATAATGGCTACTTGAATAATACCTAGTATACTTCCAAAATTTTATTCTGATATGCAGAGGATAAAAACTATATCTCATTATATAATATGATTTTTATTTATTAGTTATAATATTAATAGATAATTTATACTATATTATATGTCAAGTCAAAGTCAAAATATCTTTATTCAAGTAGACCTATCACAGCATTTTTAAATCATCATATATATATTTTTTTGCCACACGCTAATTCGATTGCACGATTGATGATGGTATCAAAGAACGACTTAGAAACTAAAGTTACAAAGTAATGGTGACTAACCTTACTCTGCGGTATTCAAATTCTTTTAAACAATTTGTTTAAATATTAAAAATTAGTAAAAAAAAACTATCTTCTCAGGCAGGGCACGAAGGGACCCTCGTAACTTTAGATTTTAAGTCGTTTTTTAATACCATCGTCAGTCGTACATTAGAATAAGTGTGTGAAAAAAAATACATTTGACAATTTCAAAGTAATGTAGTCCACTTGAATAAAGGTATTTTGAGTTTTATATTTTAAGACCAGACTCTAATACTCCCATGTAAAGTGTAACTGCCTCATTGGTCTAGTGGTTAGCATGTTCGGCCACAGACATGAGGTCCTGGGTTCGAGTCCCGGGTCGGACCAATTCAAAAATCAATATTGACTTTTTTATTAAGATTTTCTCAATATTTGCCCGAAGTTGGGAAGTTGGCGGTGTGATTCACCCCCGTGACTCGGAGAGCACGTTAAGCCGTCGGTCCTGAGCCTGATCTCTCTCCGTGAGTGTCGGATTCTCGTCAAATCGGACTATGAGAGTGAAGGAATAGAGAGTGCACTTATGTACTATGCCTGCCATTCCGCAGTGGAGGGTCTATGCTCTAAAAACCCTCGCTCCTCGGAGTGAGGAGGCCTGTGCCCAGCAGTGGGACGTCATAGGGCTGCTACTTACTTACTTGAAGTGGTTTTAGTCCCATACTTATTCATCACGAGAACTTCAAGACATTCCATGATTAACGTTAAATTAAGTAAAATATAAGTAGTAAAATTAAGTAATATGAGTCACGAAGTAAGTCTAGCGAATGTCTGTTGATAAACGTTACACTAAGAATTTTTGTACAAGTTTATTCTTTATTTTAAATGTTTCGATAAACTAATCAACTTTATCATTAACATTGCAACTAATAGGAAATAAATATAAAAGTGTAAAAAATGTGTTGCTACACTTTATTGAAACAAGTGCAACTCATTAAAATTAATGAAGTCCGCCTCTTGAGTCATGGCTTATCTTGACGCGCATTATCTTTGATAAGGCCTTAGATTTTAGTTTAAGCCAAGGTGATTTACCTGCTTGCATAATATTTTTTGCAGCCCTTAAGGTAAGCTATGTTGTAAAGAAATTAAAATAAAGGTATAAGGTAAGTAGCAGCCCAATAACGTCCCACTTCTGGGCACAGGCCCCTTACTCACGAGAGAGACTGAGTGAGAGTGTTAAAGCATATGGAGCATGAGGATTGGCAGGCTACAATACTCCAGGATTTCTGTCGAGATATGCAGATATCTTCACGAAGTTTTCCTTCACCGAGAACTGCTACAAACTGAACAGAGCAAAATTAAAATCGCTAACAAAAAAATATATAATTATGATTTATTCGTTAACTACCTTGGTGTTTTTCAATAACTACTGTATATTGATCAAATGTTAAATCGTTAAAAAAATATTGAAGTGAAACTTCTTTAGACGCATGAGGGTAAAATTTGATGAAATGCCTGATTAGCGTTTTTTATGCTAATTAGTTTGAAGGTTACGTAGTTTTAATATTTACAAATAACATGGGGCATTTTGATTTGCCACTCGTCATTTGATAACTTAATATACGATTTTTCATAAAATAAAACAAAAAAAAATATCATAAATTCTCTTTTCTAAATATTGAATTGAAAACAATATTTCATTTCTAATATTGACAAAAAACACGTGGCATTTTTATTAACCATTCGTCATTTGAGATTTCAATAAATTATTTGTATTAATTTCCGACACTTTTAATATTTAAATTCCCAACATATCTTCCTTTTTCCCTCCCTCTAAGTCTCGGAAATTTCCAGTTGTAGATTTATATAATAATAAACAAGACTTAAAAAAATCTTTGCCAAAGAAGTTTCACTTCTGACATGTATACTTTGTACGCACGCACTTTTAATTTTTTTTATTTGTTTACACAAATTTAATGCATTTTGTGACGTTATCTTCATACGGTTTTACCAAATATTGATTCAATAATTATATTTATTTTGCGAAAAACCCCTTAGAGCCATCTAAGGCTCACGTAAAAGGTTAAAAGTTTTTTGTTTTGTTAATGGACGTAATTTGTTTTACTAATTCATTCCTAATTTCAAGAATCTATATATATTTGACATGAAATGTGTTTTTATCTGTGCAGTTTCGCTATAATCTTATAACATAACAACAAAATATCATTTAAGTCCCTCAAATTGTATATTGGATTCCATGTCTTGTAATTTGTTGATATAAAAATAAAATATGATTATCAGCCCAGTGAACTTCACTATTCTTCTCTGGATCTCACTCATAGGTAAGAGGATTTTGAGTTTTGTCATACTATTCTTTTGCTTATTTCCTTATTATTCTTCACAAGAAAAAATCAAATAGACAATTTTTTTACAGATAGAATATACAACTCTCTTAGGAATTCTTCGTCTTTTTAACCCATAGATCTTCAAGCCTATATGGACGTAATAAAAATGGTATAATTAGTTATTGATAAATAGTACTATATCAGTTTTCTATATTATTGTTACCAAGATAGGTTCCCTTACTATAAAATACTTATAAATAAATGGTATCACACCAGTTTTTGATAGGTATTCTTTCGGAAACAATCGCATAACTAATTATTGTATTTTAATCTGGTAAATATTCGATTCATGTGTGAATGGGTTATATATTAAAGTTACTTAACGCTAAACTAAATTCAGTCTTTGTTTTATTTTTAGTAATTCTTAGTTCACATAATATTCTATATCAATTTATTAATCATTTATTACAATTAAGGTTTAATTGATTAATTTCACTTGTTAACATACGACACTTTGTTAAGTATGCTATAAAAAAGCTTCGATAAGATCAACCAAAAGCGTACGCATATATTATCATAATGTAATTATTCGAAAGAAAAGCTGTCGAAAGGGACGCTCCGTATGGAAAGACCGCAATCGACATTTAACTTGCCAAAATTAAGTCAACCAATTATTTAATATCCTGTGGGATAGTCCTGTATTCTAGACTCACAGAATATAATTGTAATTCCAAGATGAACGTCTAAACTACTTATAAATTACATTAGCTAACTAATAGGGTAAAAGACAGTTTATATGAAATATTAAAATAAATTATGTATTATTATTTTGTTAGTTATATTTTACCTAAATATATTTAACGTATATATAACACATTATTATGTAGTTCATAGATATCCCACATACACCACCTGTCTATTAAATTCTCCCACTTTTAAGGTTCCCGGTTCTCTCTTAAGGGATAACGTGTCTTTTGTGTACTAGTTTTAATTTTTATTTCTAAGTTGGAATGAGAGACGCATAAATATATAAACATTACCCAGTGGCTATTTCCGTCAATTTAAAACTAGACTTAACATATAGATATAATTAAATTAAATTCTTTTAGTTTTATAATTACAATAAATAATTATAAGTTCCGTTAAATGTATTCTTAAATGCGTATTGTTTTTGTGTTTAAACTAGTAAGTAGTACAGCCAGTTAATAGTTAACTGTTCATTTATGAAATATTTTTATATTGTGGATTATGGAACAGTTGGCTTTAAAGCTACCATAATATTCCTTTCAGGCAACCTTTGACAAAATGGAAAATGGCAAAGTCACATATGGTAGGAAAGCTAAGTAATAAATACAATATAAATAAATATGTTCAAGCTCTATATATAAAATACATGAAGACATTATTTTAAAAATATTTATAGCAATTCATACATCAATAAAAGCTACCATAGCCTAGCCCTGAGTGGCGTGGATTCTCGATTAAAATACAGGACAGGCACCACTATGATTCTCTTTTTATAAAGAAACTCTAGTGCTTGATTGTTTTCTATAATTAATTTGTGTGTTTTTCGGTGAAGGAAACATCAGGAGAAACTTGCATATTCTAGAATTAAACTGTCAACTCGCAGTGAAGTTGCGTTATGGATTCTATGCTTTGAAAACCCTCTCTCCTATGAAAGACAAGGCTAACAATTGCTCATTAGAAGGCGATTACTGCTTCTCTACTTCTACTGCTATGGTTCTTTGGCACAATGGTGGGAGTACACGCTTCAGTAGTAAAATTCCAGGAAATTGGATACTGGCTAAGCAGATTTAAAATATACCCAACAACAAAAACAAAAGGTAATAGCCCTGTTTTGTCGCTGGGAAATGGAATATATGCATTAACCCCGACCGACAAGCAGTCAGGAGTGTGGGATTCGGCGATTGAAGAGATCTCACAATACCTACAAAAACCATGGGTTAAGCTTTCGCATTATGCCGGTTAGTTATCACTCTACGAGGAAATACGTGCCACTAAACAGAAAAAATACGTTTCGGTTTGCGATTCTGTATAGAAATCAGAAGTGCTTTACCTCTTACCAAGTTAAAGCACTTCTAATAAGCGCTGACCTGTTAAAAAAATGTGTGATTTTATGAAACCACGATGCAAGTGAAACTATTTAAAATTTACACATACCGGTGAGAATATAAATGGTTAAAAGTCAGCTGAAGCCAGCTATGGCCGTCGCCAAATTAGCCTTGGTTACTCTTCCAAGCACCTTTCACTTTATCCCCACCCCGATGCTGTAATGTAACATGCGATAGACGGAAGAAATTGTGTCGATGTAGTTTATATTGATATAACAACAAGGTCTTAAATACTAGTTCAAATTGTAGACCTACTTTAAACGATTATAGAACACCAGCTAAATTCGTAATTTCGTCTGCGTGAAATGTTTTTAGGCATTTCCAATAATTTAGACAAAAGGAATATTCCTATCAAATTTCAAGTCTCTGCGCCTTATGGTTCCAGAGATATCGTGATGAGTCAATAGTTAACACCCCCATAATCCCCCTTGCAGATGGAATTTCGTAAAATCCGTTCTTAGCTGACTTCTACTCGGCAAAAGGAATATTCCTACTAAATTTCAAGTCCCTACGCCTTACGCTTCCAGAGATATCGTGATGAGTCAATAGATACCTGGATATCTCTTATATATATAGACCAGCTGAAGCCGCGACTTCGTCTGCGTGGAATAGTTTTTTGGTAACATTTTCATTAATTCAGGCAAAATTTTTACAAATACGAAGCATACCTGCACTGCCCTTTAAGGGTGGAATTTCCTAAAATTTATTTTTGATAGTTTCCATTGTGTTAAGTTTTACATAACATAAAAGATAAAGTTTGTAAATGTGAAGTTAGAATTCTTTTTAATGCAATTTTTTTTAAATCAACACCCCCGCAACCCCACTTGCGGGTGGAATTTCGCAAAATTTTTAGCTAACCTCTACTCCTTAATAGAAACAATCCTACCCAATTTCAAGTCTCTACGCCTTATGGTTCCAGAGATTTCGTGATAAGTCAATAGATACCTGGATGTCTTTTATATATATATAGATTAAAGCAAACTAAAAAATCAAAAGAAGGATTGAAAAGTACTAGCAATGAATAAAAATATATATAAAAGAGTAAAATTAATTAATAATAAGTCAATCTAGCATAAAGCTAAATTTATCCAACCAAATATTGGGCTAAAAAGTATTCCTTAATCTTTTATTTTATTTTACAAAGCTGTCACCAAAATGATATATAAAAAAATGGACGCCCTAATAAAAATTGTGAACCAGTTGGGCATATTCGGCAGTAATGATTATTATTTTCGACTTTAATTTCGGCTCAGCGGCCGCCGTCTGACCTTTTCACTCAAACGATATTTTTTATTTCAGATGCGGTTATCATCAAATGTTGATCGGGAATGGTGGCAGTGGCGGCTCGAACGAGGCTGCTACATCCGTTCTCTAAGGTCTTTGACGACCACGCCCTGTTCGATGCCTACTCAACTATAATACGCGCTACTGCGCAATTGAAGGTAATTCATTTGGATATACTATTTCGCTTTCGAACGCTAAATATGTCTAAAGGCTTTTTATAATCGTTCTATAAAGGAAACTGTAGAAAAAACTATCGATCAATATAGTATTCTCACCTTATTGAGTGTGAAAAAAATGATGGCCCGTAAAGTTATTCCTTTTGTGTAGAAACCTCGTGAATTCCTTTGATAAGAATATCATAAAATTATTTCAATAGCCTTGACAAAGCCGCAAGATTGTTTGCTTCGGTATTTGTTATTGGAATATATCGATTTATTATAAGAGCAAAAAAAATCAAGCAATTTAAATGTACGTTTCTGTTGATCGAATCGTTTTTAAACCAATTTATCTATGGAATTGACCTAGTTATTTGGTAATAATGTAATCAATCATTATCAACCAAGTCTATTAATGCAAATAAGTTTTAGAAGAAAAGAATATAGGACAGTGTATCGTTTTTTTTTACAAGTACTTAGTGAAATTAGTTTTCGTATTATATGTTAATATTATTTTTTATAAAGGACTATCTTTCCTAGGGCTCCCTTTGATGTAACGGAAGCGGTCCAGCTATTTTCGGGGTACCCAACAAAAATAGAATGTAATTTTTGGGCTGATGTGCACTATATTTTAACGGTATTGAATGAGACTGAGTCGTCACGCTTGGCTGTAACAGCGCGTCATGTAATATTAGTATTAATACTTTAACCACAACAAAATTGTAAAGAAATATTATTTATATGTACTGTAACTGTTATTATTTCATTAAAACAACAAAAACAATCATTATAGGCATCGTATTACGATAAAATCAGGTTTAAATATTTTTTCGTGAATTATTCACTGCTTAAAATCGTAGTTTAAAATAATAAAAATATCTCATTTCTTTATTTTTTCTTAAATGAAACTTTTGTGAACTTATAATCAAAAACAATCATTTAATTTCTTGACAAAATTTTCAGAATTGATTGATGAATAGGTGCGAACATCATTTTATGTACTAATTTTAGCAATCTACTATATACATATTAAATTATATATAAATATATATTGTCTGTGAGGTCGGTTTATGGACGATAATGTTACGGGATAACGTCATACGGGATAACATTGATGAGAAATGGTTGTTGTAATAAGCAATGGAATTAGGCCGATTGCGCCTCTCTATCGCTTGTTTCATGCTCTCGCTTGCACGTTCGGCTCAGACGGAACATAACAGTGACTTTATAGTGGGTCAGCTGGCGTTCATCTTCACTTACAAAAAACGAGAATTATGTGAGAATAAATTAAACCATTTAGAAAAATTATGAGGCACTATACGTTTTTTAAAGTTTACTTTATATATTCATAAACTCGCGTTTCTAGTAGCCCACATTTGCTTGATTGACGTCTCATAATAATTACGATGCGTTATTAATACCGTAAAACAAAAGGGAAAAAAATGATAGCTACTGGATAAATTTTAGTTTGCGTAACCGATTACCGTCAATGAGTTACGAATTGGAGCAGGTTTCTCTTTTGCAAGTCCTCTCGTTTATGATAATCGATCTTTTTATACGTTCCGCAATATAGGCTCGGTTATATTGTTGCAATCTGCAGATTAAAACTAATAAAAGTGATCTAGTTTTTCAACTCCCACTTCACACTCTCCCTGTATATACATTCTTCATATTTCAAATCGTTAATAAAATACTTTTTTATTCATCCTCTTGAATTCAAATATATTTTTTATACTTATAGTAAATTACACTTAACTTTAATCTATTGAAAGGTTAAATAAAAAGTTTAAATGTGCTAGTACACGCTTCGCTAGTTGAGGTCCTGAGTTCGATTCCTGGATAGACGTATTGAGGAAATTGTTTTTTTTTACTTGTCTCTGGATTGATGGGAGGCTTCGGGGGTGGCTAGTTACTACACACCAGGAGCGAAGATGTAGCGCGTGAAAAAACCATGAGAAGTGTGTTACCTCTAACTAGGTAAGCGTCATTCCATCGTAGACTTTTTTCGCTGGGAAATACATTTACGTACGGAGTGTGGGACTCGCTGTTTCCAAAATACCCACTGAGATACATATCAAGAGATGCCGCCGTGGGCCCCAAGTTGGACACTCCGCCACCGTATGGTGTGCCGTATCGACGAGAGCTCCACATTCGAGACAGGTATTTCCCGAAGTATCCGTGTCCGGTAAGCTCCTGCACCAGTCTGAAGAATAGCGAACCATGCCTTCTCGAAAACCAGCCATCTAAAACGGGCCTGATCACTGCCACCGTAACATTGCCCGACACCAGAAAGTCAAGGTCTTCTCTCCATCTACGCATCAAGGCCCTCTCAGGCAGGGACCTTATCCTGTGTCGCTATTCGGCATCAGGTTGTTCGTCTCTGGCTCTTGCAGCTGCCCGGCATTGATACGCAGCCGCTAAAACCTCCGCCCTGAGCTCCTAAGGGAGGTCATCTGCTGTGTCATCACTTATCAACAGGTGAGATTATAATGAAGCATCTATCAGCAATAAAAACTATATACTACTAAACTAGATGCCACTAATCACTGCACCTTCTTATTGCGATTTTAAAATATGTTAATGGTACTTCCTATACAATATGCGATATCTAATGAACATTATTTTCTTCTTCTGTCTCTCACTCACTCTCACAATTTCCTAGTACGTATTACTAGTAAAATAAAATAGTATTACTCTCTTTCATACTATCCCTATATATTTCTTTAAATTTCATCATTTTCTTGCCCTTATCCCACTAGGTGGGGTCGGAACAGCATATTTCCTTTCGCCACTTCACTCTGTCCGCTGTCATTTCTACATTCACACCCCTTACACGCATATCTTCTTTCACACTATTCATCCACACTTTTTTTGATCGCCCTCTCCTGGCCCTACCACTTACCATCATATTTAAGGCCCTCTTGCATACATGGCTATCCTCCCTCCTCATGACATGTCCATATATTAGTTTCAATTTACAATCAATAAATAAATACTTCTTTATTCTTAATTAAGTTTAAATACTTTTTACACTTATAGTGTACTAAACTTGATATTATAAAACAAGTAATATTAGGTTGAATTTAATGAATTATTGTTAACCTTAATTTGAGAAAAATTGTCTATCGAAAGGTTACTTAAAAGTCTTTTTAAGAAATTTGTAATAGAAGGCGTTTATGATGTTATAAGGGTAAACATATGTCCCAGCTGAATTTAACCTTGCTCGCCTTGACAGCCAAGTAAGTTCTGAGACTGTCCTAGAAGCACATGTATATTTTCAATTAAGCTTTTATGACTGGCATCCGTTTGCACAGGATATTGACTAAAAGCACGATTATTGCTTTTATTTTTTAATTATGGTATTTACTGATCGACGGTAAGCGTTTATTCTGCACTAGTTTTAACGTTTAAGTGTCCAGCATCGATTGGGTAAATCTAAAACGGCTAGGATTAAAAGTTATGTACTTCCGACCCTACTTATACCCAACAAAACGTACTCTGATTGCAAACTGCTGATAGTAAGACGTTCATTTTAACAATTCATTAAATTCCTAACATATCTTCCTTTTCCCTCCCTCTAAATCTCGGAAATCTAAAGTTATAGATTTGTATAAATAAAAACAAGACTTTAAAAAATAGTTTAGCAAAGAAGTTTCACTTCCGACGTGTGGACTTTGTACGCAAGCACTTTTAATTATTTTTTCAATAAATCGTCTTGAAAATATCGTGAAAAAAATCAGTAAATAATATACGAAAATAACATTTTATTATATAAATTGTTTCTTTGCATATTTGATGTCTCTATAGATGAAAATGCTTCAATTTTGACATACAGGGCGTTAGTAGCTATTTCATTTAGAATCTAATTCTGAAGTCGATTTAGGCGAAGCCACGGGCAGAAGTAATTCACATTATTAATTTCAAATCAGTTAATTAATCGATGTACTGGGTGTAAGTTTTATAGAAAAATGTGTTTCATAAATAATTATCCTTTGCTTCAGAAGACAAACCACTAAACCGTTTAAGTATTCATTTAAGCTACGTTTTCCAAGTCACATAATTTAGATCTATTAGAATAAATTTCGCAGTATGAGAGCCGTTTAAAGGCATATAAGTGGATTTAGTTACATTGTAACTGTAATATACTGATGACACTTAAAGTTATAGACGAATATAATAATTTAAAATGCTTAATCCTTAGCATAGATTAACATTCCCATACTGTTAAGTATTTAAATCTTTTATAAAGAAATAGCTAGTCAATAAATCGAAAAAAAATATCTTGTGCTTATGATTAATTACTTAGAAATCTTAATATAAATGCAAAACCCGGTGTATATAATGATAAACTCACGAATTACTGAACTTATTTTTAGAAGGTTTTCTTACTTTATCTGAAAGATAGCTTTCCACCTTTCTCTTGAGAATAGTATGTTTGGTAAGTTTAGAATAGTTTATTACAATATCATGACCTCCACCGGTCAAATTATTTTAAATTCTACCTACATTTACTCAACAAATCGATATTAATTAACACAAAAACATTTTATATTTTGTTTACGTCAAAACATGGCTTTTAAATGTTTATCTCGTAAATACTGGAAGTTGGAATTTAAAAAGCATTTAAATCTGTCGCCTACATCCATCTCTGCTACCTTATTAAAGCGACAAATATAATTTTTCTCATAAAAGTTAATACAAGGCAAACTTGATTGGAGCACTAAAATTTGACCATCGCAAACGTGTCCAGTGTAGTGGAAATTTTAAGTACGAAATTGTTGTCATTTTTATGTACGTGAAATGTAATGATATTAAGTAATTACATTTTATAAAAAGATATGACTATAGACATTTGTTTTTATGCTTACATCTTGTTTTACATATCTTACATATATAGGATAGGAAACAGTTTTCGGATTTACCATTTTATAATATTTTATTAAATTAATGAAAATGTAACCCAAGCCCTCAATATTTAGAAACACAATTTATTAAAGCAATATTACGTCTCTTATGTATGCAATCTATGCATCGCATAAAAACAACTTCTCGTAGTTTACTCAAGTTGTAAGAAACTGTAAGTTCTTTATTTTATATATTTTTTTTTTTTGTATATATAAAACGGCCCTAACCTTGTGTTTAACCACGATTAACTCCGAAACTACTCCACTGATTTCGATGTATTTCTTTTTGTTTTGTAGGATTTGTTTCAATTTAAAAATACTATTTAGGTTTTATTTGAATTTATAATATGAAACAATTTTATAAACATTTTTTTAACCACAGAGCGTTGAGTATGAGTTCTACAGTCAACTAAGTTACATAAGATTAAATTTTGTATTTTGAACTCTTTTAATATTTTGTATGAATTAAGAATTAATTAAGTTGCGTTGGTCTGATAGTCGATATAGGTTGTTCTTTATTGCTGCCAGTTTAGCACTTGACTGTACTCTCATCTGATGGTAAGTGATGATACAGTCTAAGATGAAAGCGCACTAATCTGGTAAGAGTCGATATACCTCGTATGGAAACAAACTGGAGCGGTTACAAAATTCATGCATCCGATTTATATTTGGCTGAAGAAAATTTAGCCACATCAGTGAATATCGTTCGCGTCTCAAGTGGCTATCCGTCAAATAACGTCGCAATGTTCATGCTCTTTCTTTACTTGTTTCTGTTCTCTCTTTGCTCCATACTCCTACTTACCTAAAAGAGCGTTTCATCTTTTATTCCGGTGACACAAATACTCACCATGAACTCTGCTCCCGGTCCAATAACAAACTAATACTTCCAGTTTGTCATACTAATTTTTACAGAAATTTATTCACTGTCCAAGTTATAAATTTATGGAATTTTTTACCAGATATCATACGTCACTCACAATAATTAGCTATCTTTAAAACACGCCTCAAAGAGTGCTATTTTACTATAAACTACAGTAAATAACACGTTTATATCTTTTCCTTTACTTTATAGTGTATATTTTTATGTTATATCTTTTGTGTATATATTTTCAATATGTATTTACAGATTCTTTTCACTTATATGTAGATATTAAAGTATGTATTATATATTGATAAACAAATATCTTATATAGTTATAAATTAATATTTATTTTTAATTATTATATTTAAGTTTCTGGCATTGTTCTGCCATATTTATTTTAGTCAACTTAACAACATAAAAAGGTGGTCTGGAAAATAAGACCGCCTTTGCACGCTATGATTATAGTAATGAGTATCTTAGTGTATATATCATTTTATTTTTATCTTGTGTACAATAAATTGTTCTCTCTCTCTCAGTCTTTCTGGTATGGTTTCTACTCAGCATCGTACCGGAACACNCTCCGATGAGCGTAAAATCTTCGAATGCACGCCAAGGAATTCAAATCTTTCCTTTAGATATCGTGGGGTATTAGGACGAAATAGGACACAGTACAGAAGAGAAAGTATATGCATATTCCGGCGATGTCGTATAGGGAGCCACTTGAGCTTTTGACGGAAAGAAGATATATGGTCATATTTACGCAAGCCAAATATGAACCGGATAGCGAGATTTTGTAGTCGCTCAAGTTTATTTAGTAAGTCCTCGGTCAAATTGTGATAGCTTGCATCTGCATAATCAAGAATAGGTAAAAGAAGAGAATGCGCCAACATGATTTTAGTAGGAATGGGCAAAAATGATTGTAACCTCCGTAATGATCTTATTGAACCAAATATCTTATTGCTTACTTGCTTAATATGTGGCGATATGTTTTCGGATTTATCATTTTATAATATTTTATTAAATTAATGAAAATGTAACCCAAGCCCTCAATGTTTAGAAACACAATTAATTGTATTTGAAATGAATAAAACATGCCCCAAAAAGCAATATTACGTTTCTTATGTATGCAATGTATGCATCGCATAAAAACAACTTCTCGTAGTTTACTCAAATTGGAAGAAACTTTAAGTTCTTTATTTTATTTTATTTTTTTGTATATTTAGAACGGCCCTAACCTTGTGTTTCGTGGTTAAACATTAACACATTAATTCCGAAACTCCTCCACTGATTTCTTTTTGTTTTGTAGGATTTGTTTCAATTTAAAAATACAATTTAGGTTTTATTTAAATTTATAATATGAAAAAATATTATTAAATTTTTTTTAAGCAGATCGTTAAGTATGAGTTCTACAGTCAACTAAGTTACATAAGGTTTAATTATTTATTTTGAACTCTTTTAATATTTTGTATGAATTAAGAATTAATTAAGTTGCGTTGGTCCGGTAGTCGATATAGGTTGTTCTTTATTGCTGCCAGTTAAGCACTTGACTGTACTCTCATCTGATGATAAGTGATGATACAGTTTAAGATGGAAGCGCGCTAATCTGGTAAGAGACGATATACCTCGTATGGAAACAAACTGGAGCGGTTACAAAATTCATGCATCCGATTTATATTTGGCTGAAGAAAATTTAACCATATCAGTGAATATCGTTCGCGTCTCAAGTGGCTATCCGTCAAACAACGTCGCAATGTTCATGCTCTTTCTTTACTTTATTCTGTTCTCTACTTGCCCCATACTCCTACTTACCTAAAAGAGCGTTTCATCTTTTATTCCGGTTAATTTTTACAAAACTTCACTCACAGTCCAAGTTATAAATTTATGGAATTCTTTACCAGATATCATACGTCACTCACAGTCATTACCTATCTTTAAAACACGCCTCAAAGAGTGCTATTTAACTGAAAACTACTGTGAATAACACGTTTATATCTTTTCCTTTATATTTTCAATATGTATTTATAGATTCTTTTCACTTATATGTAGATTTTAAATTATGTATTATATATTAATAAACAAATATTTTATATAGTTATAAATTAATATTTATTTTTAATTATTATATTTAAGGTTCTGGCACTGTTCAGCCCTATTTATTTTAGTCAGCTTATCAACTTAAAAAGGTGGTCTGAAAAATAAGACCGCCTTTGCACGCTATAATTATAGTAATGAGTATCTTAGTTTATATATCTTTTTATTTTATCTTGTGTACAATAAATTGTTTTCTCTCTCTCTGTCTCTGGTATGGTTTTACTCAGCATCGTACCGGAACACAAATCTCTCTGTTTGGCGACACGTTTTTGCTGGTACCTATACAAAAAAGATTGAGAAGTAGAACGACTAAAAATTTCATCTGATTTAAAAAAAATTTCGAGTACAATGAGTAAATAAGAAAGGAAACAAATAAAGAGTAACCGTTGAGTTTCCTGCCGGTTTCTTCTCAGCGGATTCAACTTTCCGAACCGGTGGTAGATTTGTTACCAATGGACAGACTACTGACAATTCAAAAGTGCTTTTTGAGCCTACTTGAATAAAGAATAAAGAATCGGTTTTCAATGCTATAGCTATCAGATACATTTGAATAATATTTTCAATATTTGACAGATCAATCATTATAAAATATACCTTGATATAAAAATATTTCCGTTGAACTCTTAAAAATACAACTCATTTATTGTTGCACTTTCTGCATAACCTTGGATAACCTTTTATAATCGACTGGCATTCAATCAATAATGAAGAATGATGACTACGTTGATTTTAACATAATGAGTTTTTAACATAAGTTTTAACACTTATCAAGAGTCATCGGATTTATATTTCTATACTCTACAACATTTACTCTTTACATATACTACATTGATACATGCACTACATTCTTTACTCTACATGATGGCATAGTAGTGAGACGTATAGCTTCTCGTTTAGAGAAGTCGCGGGTTCGAAAGTTTATCTTTAAAATAAATATAAATTTTAACAAAAAAGAACCGCCCTCTAAACAAACTTACACTTAATTTATGAATATGCTCTAAAAAGTAAGAAATAATTGCGTATTCTTTTATAGTGTTCTTCGTATTGTTATATTCGGAGTCGGCGTCAACCAAGGTACATGTTATAGCCAAATAGCAAAATGTTAAAGCCAAAGAGCATGTTATAGCCAAATAGCAAAACGTTATAACCAAATAGCGATAAGACCGCCCATTGTACACTAGAATTATTTTAAGTTAAGTCATAGTATTTTTTTTTGTGGTGGTCAATAAAGTATACTATCTATCTATCTATCTATCTATCTACATGTTACCCGCGTGTCCACCTGGCAGCTTTCGCGTCTCTCCCACCTATAGCTATATGAAGATACCTTGGCTGACACCGACTCCAAATATAACAATACGAAGAACACTATAAAAGGTTATGTAAATCGGTTCTTTTTTGTAAAAATTTCTATTTATTTTTTGATTTTTAGTGAATCTGAAGTAAACTAACAAATTTGTCTCAATATGTGTATACTGTAAACGCGTTTCTCATATGAGATAACACCGTTTAAATGAAACAACTTTACAAAGTTACATTTACATTAATATCGCCACATCCGGGAACGAACCTGAAACCCTTATATCACCGCTTCACACATAATTCACCTTCTAAATATTGCAATGCAGCAACAAACGTAAAGTCATTGGCATTTGATACAGAGAGTTATAGATTTTGCCAAAAATCACACTCTTACTGTAAGCCGTTGAGGAGTTCCACAGATATTCATATTTGACTACGACTAGCACTTGACCATACTGAAGTTACGGTAGGCGACTCAAATATCTGGATAACTTATAGAAGATTCTGCCGAGTATCCTTATTTTGCTCCTAAGAATTGAAGAGTTCCGTCTCTTTTTCATGGATTCCATCATCAGAACCTTACCAAACTATCACAAAACAACCCTTGAAGTATATCTTTTCTAATATAAAAAGAATCATCGAAATCGTTTGGGGTGACCTTGAGTTATTCGTCCATTTGTCGCGCACTTGCTTACGCAAATTTAAGACTTATCCGGTTTTCTCATGGCTGCCATCATCAGAACTGGTTTTTAAAAAATCGGACCCTATGACGAGCACCACCTTTCATTCAAAAAAAATCAACAAGATCGGTCCACCCAGTCGGGAGATATGAAGTAACAAACATAAAAAAAATACAGACGAATTGATAACCTCCTCCTTTTTTTGAAGTCGGTTAAAAAGAAACTTGCTCGATGTTTATTTCAATCCATTACTGTATTTTTTCAGCGAAGGAAGACACTGTGAAGCTACCTACATATACTGTCAGTAATTCTGAGGTATATATAACCTGACATGATGTAGTTGAGTGGCGTGGTGGATCTATGCTCTTAAAAACCCTCTCCCTCATCAGGGTGGTGGTCTATGCCCAGCAGTTGGACGTTAACTAGTTTCTACTTACCTTTACTAATGTCTTTTAAGCTTCAAATAACGTTTACAATTGCTACAGAGGTGTTCTTATTTTTTAAGATATCATACATTAAGTTATGGCTATGTTATGGTAGACTATAATAAATAATACTTTTTTATCCATCCACTCACATTCAAACACATTTTATAATCTTATAGTATAACAGTTGATATTATTAGAGTTTTGTCGAATAAAAAGACCATTTACTAATTCTAAAGGCTTCTTTCATGTGACTTAAAAAAGTTCGAGCTAGATGACGAAGCTATTGTTTTAGTATTGTAGATTCCAGAGGATTTTTGACCAAGTAAATTTAATCTAAAAACATTAATCATTTCGACTTCAAAAAAGATCGAAACGAATTCAATAATGTTGTAATCTTTAAGCTAAACCATTGTTAGTAATCGACACCTAAAAAATTCATAAATTTTATACAATAACAATTATGTTTTTGGAAGGCATAAAAAAGATTTCGTTAGTGTATGATTTTTAATAGGAATCAATAATTTAAAATTAATGTTTACAATTTTTTTGTGAATTTGCGAAATCCAAGGTTAACTTACAACTGCGGTCTGAGATTGCAACGACATCTCTTGAAATCTTACCTGAAGAGAATACTTGTTTGCGAGCGAGATAAAACATTAAACTAGCCTCTGCTAGTTTCACCACCATCAAGAATGTCCGTTACGATACAATGTTATAAAAAAACCCATTTAGAGGTATATTAACTCTTTCCAAATAAGTGCACTGCCATCTTAAACTAAATAAATAAAAAAAAATAATTAAATAAGCCTTTATTGCTGTTTTTTTATATATAACTACCTACATTCTTGGCAATCAGTTCTTCTTTCCTCACAGCTTGTCTTTTGACGCCTCCTCTAATAGCTACCAACTCTACCTATCCTTTACAAAGCCATTTTGACCCTGCTACTCTCTTCAAGTCGTCTTCCCATCGCTTTACTGTTGTTCCTTTACCTATTTTGCTTTCCCTGGGGCACCATTTAGTTATTATTTTCGTCCATTTTTCCTTCTTTTCTCTTATCATGTGTCCCATCCATTGCCATTTTAATTTTCTGCACACTGATTGTACTTTCCTGAATGCATCTTTTCTTTTATTATTTTTTAATGTATTTTATCAATTCGCCTTACTCCCAATACACTTCACTCCATTCCATTCTGGCAGGTATTTAATACTTACCATCAAATGAGGTCACAGTCAAAAACGAAGTTAGTAACAAAATAACTTTCCGACGAAGAAGGTTTGCAGACTACCGTCACGGACAGAAAACAACCTATACTTAGTGAATATTTATATTTACTGTGAAATAATCAATATATTTCTTAATATTAGTTCATACTCTTCTTTTCATCTTCAAAGATCTTGTTAAAATTTTCATTCCTTAATTATATACTTTTGTATTAATCTATTCGAATTTAAATATAAACATTTTATGGATAACACGTTAAAACAGTTTGTTTTACCGTTAATTCAATAATTTATTTAGTTTGTGATAAATCGTACAGTGGCATCACCTAAAAGGCTTAAAAATGTATATTTATAGAGTACAGCTAGTTCGTACTATATTGCGTAGAAATTAACTTTATTTTCTTTAAGAATTCGTTTATATATAATTTGTGACATAACATATACTTAGTGATTATTCATATTCACTGTGAAATATTCAATATAATTGTAAATATTAGATCATACTCTTCTTTTCATCTTCATAGATCTTATTCAACTTTTCATTCGTTAATTATATACTTTTTTATTCATCTACTCGAATTGAAATATATATTTTTTAGAATATATTATGGATGATACTCGATGTTAAAATAGTTTTTTAATTTTTTTAGTTTGTGATAAATCGTACAGCGGCATCACCTAAAAGGCTTTAAAATGTCTCTATTTAAAGAGTGCAGTTATTTCGTACTATGTAGCGTAGAAATTAACTTTATTTTCTTTAATAGTGTGTTTAAATTAAAAATAAGCCATATACAATTTGTGAATGTACAGAACTTTAGTCCATTCCCGTGAATATGATTTAATGTCATGGCTTTATTCAGACACAGTATCGCCATCATATGCCCGCGGCCGTCAACCAGTACCTCAGTATTTGCTTAAGGTAACCGCGTTTTTATTTAATCAAAGCCAATTTATTTTCCGCGTCACAAATTACAACATTTATCGGTTTTCGAGAATCTGAAATTATGGGTTAATTTTATTCTCGTAACCAATTTTGTTTGTATACATTTTTAAAACAATTATACCCAGATTGTATTATTATTATTATAAGGGTAACTCCATACGTTTCTCCAATAAATTTCCACAAGACGTTCTAGAGATGTCACAATAAATTCAAAGCCTTTTTTAAAAGAAAGTTGATTGAAAAATCATATATAAATTGCTAGATTACTAAGACGATAGAAACGCGTGGGAGTAAACGAATTGCTCTAATTTGAATTTAAATACACTACACTAATATGATATTGTAATGATGATGGTAAAAAAATACACGCTGAAACAAAATGCCCAGCTGAGTTTGTTGTGGGGTCTTCTCACGACAAGGCGCGAAGGAACCCTCGTAACTTTAAAGATTTAAGTCGTTCTTGGTTGGTATTACCATTATCAGAGGTGCATCAGAAAAAAATATATATCTGAAGATTCAAAAGTGCTTTTAATTGAATAAAGAGATATTTTTAATCAATTATTTATTTTAGTTGTACAATATAAAACTTGAATATGCCTGCACATTTATTTATTTATTATTTGGGAAACAAACAATTATTATATGACTTAAAAATTACATTACAACTAAATACACAAAAATCAGTCAAGTTTCCATTAATTACTAACACATATAAATAGCCTAAATATATTAGAAGATTATATTATTTAAAATACAATGAATGTAAAAGAGAATTAAAAAGAATAAGCAAAAACACATAAAAAAACTGTATATTGAACATTGATCTTTTTTGATAGACTTTCCTTAAATACATTCATTTTATCGTGCATGATATCGAAATAATTACAATTTTTATTATAAATGTAACATGCTCGATAAATGAATGTAGTTTTGGCATAGTTGGTTAAAGGTGCTGGTCCCAAAAACAATGATTGGTGCCTTACATTAGTGTTCCTATGACATTTGAAATAAATATTTCTCAAGAGAAATTTAGAGTCAAAGTTGTTTGAAAGACTACAGTAAATACTTTTTTTTTAAATTTCCAATAAATCCCGTGACAACATTTATTAACTATAAAAATATTACAATAATTATTTTTTACCTCTCAATCAAAGCCCCTATAACGTATACAAAAGGGGCTCAAGGGTCAAAGTTAATCCAATTATACAGTTAACTCTAGACTAGATGAGTTTTTATTTGGAGGAAATACAAGTACATATGAACTTTTATACAATGTTATTATATTATAGACTAGCGGCGCGTCTCGGCTTCGCACGGGTAGACGTAAATAGGTACAGATTTAAGTTATAAGCATGATAATTAAAACGTTCACCCCCTTCTCTCGCACTGCCCCTCTCTCGTCGAGTTAGTTACTCCATGCGCTGCATGGCTGCCGCCGCCGGCGTGTATTTTTATTTTAATTTCATGATATCTTTTGAATGGAATATCCGATTTCAATCATTCAAAAAGTAATCATCAGGTATTGAGACAATCTTGAATATAAATTATTTATTTAGATAAAAATGTATAAATGGTATGGATAAAACGGTCTGATTTTGATCGGCATTTCTATCAACTTGTTAAATGTAAAAAAGTAGTTATAGTGACGTAACTACAATAGTTAGACATATGGTATTGCGAAGTTTTTTTGTAGATATTGATATATTCTATAATACTGTCGAACATTTTTTTGTTCCATCATTAATATTCTTCACAGCGTATGCGATGAAAGACATTTTATGGCAAATTATTTTAACACCTTCGGTTGGTTTTAATAGGAATTTCTAAAGATTTCTATAGTAATCTAGTACTAAATATATCCAATGTTACTCGGTGATAATGTAGCTTTCTAATGAAAAAAGAATTATTAAAATCAGTCCAGTACTTTTTGAGTTTATTCGTTACATACAAAAAGACAAATCTTTCCTCTTTATAATATTACTGTAGATAAGAGGTATGTTTGCTAACCTTATTTCCTAGGATTCTATAGAACTAGATGATTAAAGGCATTTAGGTACGCAAACTACATGGTTTAATAAAAAAATATTACGTCAATATGAAGTTCCTAATTATCTAGTCAACACAAAACAAATTCTTTTTTAATTTCTCTATTAATACAAGTACGTCTCAAACATGATATTATAATTATATTTTCCATAACGAAATTTAAAATAGATTGATAAGACTTACATAACAAAATTGCAAATTTAGAGCGTGTCGCTAATGTATGCAAAAATAAGTTTAAGATACATTTTCATTTGTGCTAATATTGTATTTATTACGTATTGTAGACTACTTTCGCCTTCAAATCAACCTTGTCATAAAGTTTAAATATGATTATAAGATACCATATTATAAAGTGTATATCCTTTTCCTCATTATTAAAACTTTAATGTGCCTTACGTTATAGGGTTCTTGTAAGGTTAAGCCCCAAACAAAAAGACCTAATTTATGAGTACTTATATGAGCTTTTAAAAATATTAAGGGTCAAGTCGGCGTTTTTATCAAAGAATGAAGTCTGATTCAGAATTTTGACACACTGTTAAAATGTTGAGTAACATTTATTATGCCTACCCGTTATTAAAACCCAGAAACTCACATACCGAACAAACAGAAAGATAATCGATGTCAATCGAAATTAAATGCTAAATCTTTCTTTACATAGTTTTATACATTTACATTAAAAAGTGGATTTTGTAAACAGTTCCCGCCAAAATATTTTAGCATTCTCTACCAGTCATGCCTTTGTATGACCGCCCTTGCACATAGGTTAAGCTTTTCATTTTAAAAGGTGAAATGTGGTTTCGGTTTTGGCTAGTTACCACCCTACCAGCAAAGACGGAACTCCAAGCAAAATAATTGCATTCTGTTACACTGGTTATAGAAACCAGAACGTATATTCCCTCTTCTGGGTTCTACATTTTCTTTATACTATTTATATTTAAGCATATATTTGGCATAGACTCATTGGTCTAGTGGTTAGCATGTTCGACTACAGACATGAGGTCCTGGGTTCGAGTCCCGGGTCTGGCGAATTCGAAATCGATATTGAGTTTTCTATTAAGATTTTCTCAATATTTGCCCGAAGTTGGGTAGTTGGCGGTGTGATCCACCCCCGTGCCTCGGAGAGCACGTTAAGCCATCGGTCAAGCGCCTGATCTCTCTCCGCGAGTTTCGAATTCTCCGCCGTCACAATGGACTATGAGAGTGAAGGAAAAGGGAGACACTTGTGTATTATGCCTGGCAATCTACAGTGGAGTAGCGTGGTGGGTCTATGCAAGAAGAAGAAAAACCCTCTCTCATATGAGTGAGGAGTCCTGAACCCAGCAGTGACGCTAATGGGCTGCTACTTACTTACTTACTTTATATATTTATTTCTTATTGACTTATTAAATAAGTATCCATTTTTACAAAGAATGTCTGGAAGAGATTGTTTGCAGCAATAGGACCGCCTTTGCATACTCCTAGCTTTAGTTCTTTTATTCTTAGTTTTATATTTCCTGCATTTGATTGTGTGCAATAAAGTATTTCTGTCTATCTATCTAGGTAAGTAAGTAGCAGCCCATTAACATTCCCACTGTTGGGCACAGGCCTCCTATCTACCTGTCTATCTACCTCTTAACAGGTTAGCGCGCTTCCATCTCAGAATGTATCATCACTTACTATTAAGTGGGATTACAGTCAAACGCTTACCTGTTGGCATAGATTACGAAAAGAACGCATAATAAAAAGAAATCAATCGATATTCTCCAGAGAAAAAATATATATTTTTTTACAAGGCGAAACTATGTACATTGAAAACAAGTGATTTACAGTTATTAATATTTTTTATGTAACAACCGTTGAAATACTATAACTAAACTAAAGAGACCAATACAGAAAAATATTTTATTTTTATATAATTGACAGGATTATTTAAATAAATTAACATTTGGTCTTTATAAAATAATTATATCAAATGTCTGCAACGCTCCAAATTAGTGCATACAAAAGACATCAACGAACTGTGAGGTTCGTTCAATATTCAAAACTGAGTAACAAACAATTATGCTCAATCTTACATAATTCTTTACAATAGTTTTTTATTTCATTATTTTAGAAACCAACTGTCTAAGGATATAATGACTATTTTAAAAAGAAGAAATACTACTTATTGAATATACTAGATATTAGAACACATTTAGCCTTATTTCATATTCATTATTTTTTCTAATCGATACGAAACTAATTTCAGCAAGAGTATACTATGTACATAAAAAATGCACACATCAAAAAAAAATTAAGTTTTTATTAAAATGTAATAAAAATATATCTTTGCGACTGATATATTTAACAAAAAGAAAAATGTTGCCTTTATTACTATATATAATAACAAAATATTTCAAGAAAATTGTCCTATATAAAATAACTTTATAAGAAATGCAGTAAATCATTTTTCATTCAAGTACTATAATTTTAAATAACCCGAGAAAATTGATTAAACCTGAAAGTATAGCCCAGCTTTACGAGTATACATTTGATTAATAATAATTATTTCACTAAACAAAACTCACGCAAACAATTATGTTATTGACGATGTTAGAGACCCAGAGTTAAGAAAAAATCCCCTGAACTTTTTGAAACTTATATATAAATACTTTTTTACATTTGAAATATGGCCCACGTGGGCCTCTCTGTAACTATAATATACCCGGTTTTTGTTATATGGGATTTCAAAGACGGAAGCCTGTAAAAAAGTAGCTCCGAGTTCAAAAAGTCATCGCAGTCGTATTAACCGATGGGCATCCATTGCTGAAGATAGATTCCTCCTAATGATTTAATTTAACGCTTACGTAGAGCTAAGAAAATGCAACTCCCATCTTTCGGAAACATTGTAATATACATTTACGTACAACTATATTACATTTAAAATCAATTTATTATCTGAGATATTCAAGAAGTAGAGCTAAAAAAAGACCTGCCAAGCCTTGTGTAAAGTACTTATTACTAACAAGAATTTGATAAAACGTACCAATAAATTTAAAGCGCCATATCGCATAATGATATTATACTTACATACATTTATCTACAATTTTTTATTAAAACGAGTATCCAACTATCTTTATTTGTACTGTCCTAGATGTAGAGCTAAGAAAACGCAACTCCGATCATTCGGAAACATTGCAATATACATTTTTGTACAACTATATTACATTTAAAATTACCAAAGAAATCTGCTCTATTACAGCTTATCTAACTCAACCCTATCAGACGTTAATAAAGTCCTTTCAAGCTTTGAGTAATGTAAAACCTACATATATACATAAGTATTTATAAACACGTAGCCAACGAAACTTTATCTGTTGTTATTGTGATATCAAAGACGTAAAGTTAAGAAAGTGCAACTTCGATCTTTCGGAAACATTGTAATACACGTCTATGTACACTATAATTTATATTACATTTAAAATGAGTAAAGAAAAATGCTCTATTATTCCTTATCTAACTAAACTTATCAGTTATTATCTGCGATATTCAAAATGTTAAAAAACTTCTGCTAAACACGTATCCAACTAAACTTTATCTGTTATTATGTGTGATATCAAAGACGTTGAGCTAAGAAAAGGCAATCCTGATCCTTTGTAGACATTGTAATATACTGCCATGGCTATTAAAAATGAGAAACGATGTACTTTATAATTGCTCAAACCCTATCAGTTGTGGTCTACGATGTCAAAGACGTAAAGCTAGGGAAAAGGCCTCGAGCCTTGTGCGTTTAATTGAAACGTACATGCAGGGCGGTGTCAGGCCCGTGACTGCTATCGTTCAAGCCTCGAGTACCGTTAGAGGGAGAGGGAGCGAGACGGCGTAGGGCGTGCGAGCGAGGCAGCCGCGCCCCGTCCGAGCCATCCGGAAGCCTCGCTGAAACTGGACCGTTTTCTTTTCTTGTTATTATTGAGATCGGCCCGCAAGTTCTGTTGTTGTCGCGCGGCGCGCCGCTCGCGCTGATAACACGATGCCTCGCCGGCCTGCGCACGCGCACGCTCAACTTTAAGCTCGCTCGCTCTGGAATGGATATTCTATGTGCTGTGCTATTGACGATATTGTGATTTATTTTGTACAACCTGTGAGTGATCCATTGCCCTTATTAACAATATTGTTTAGAGGATTATCGAGGATATTTTAGGACTGCTGTGATTTGAAAGTAAAAGTGCTGTACTATTTTTTTTTAAGTTGAAAAATCATAGTCCGGGAACTGCTTCGCGTTTTTCTAACAGGTAGGCGATTTTTATTTTGCCATCGTTAATTATAATTTTGTATATTGTGTTGTTTTTTAATTTTGCTTAATTGGAAATATTTTAAATCTAGTTCGTGAGTTGATCGGAACAAGTTACGCGTCTTTCTATACGCATCTCGACGACACGTGCGTGAAAATGTTATCTGAATTCAGTGATTCCTACGGATCTACGCTACATTTTACAGACGTATCAAATTATTTATTGTATTATTTTTTAAAATATTCAAATTTATTCGTGGACGTTATTCGTCTATAACAAAAATATTTTACAAATTTCTAAAAACTTTTAATTTACAATTTATTTAGATCTTTACAAATAATAGACTAATTTTTGATAAAATTTTATATCATTAAAAAGTTTTATATTATGGCTTATACTTGTTTTAGGTTTTATTCAAGTTGAATCTCTTCTCTAATTAAATAAAATGTAACATGTTAAAACCATAAAGCACTAAAACGTTAAGTGATTATAAAAAGAAAATAAATACTGATACTGAGAAATAAACTCAAAAATAACGAATAATAGGGATAAATAATAAAATTAAAATATTAATTGATAACAGCGAATGTAACAAATATACATAAATATGTTTTTTATTTGCACATAACTGTGTAAAATACTTTAAGCATTTACTAGTTTTATATATATAATTCGAAAATGGTTCACGAAATCTAAATTTTTACAATATCTAATATTTTATTAGGGATACCTTGTAATAGCTGATTTAATAGCAATAAATATAGGCTAGCCTTGCCCTACGCGCACTAAAAAACCCCAAACAAAACCACGAAACAGTTTCACTGCAATTTTCACTATACAACAATAACTAGAATAAAAAGTTAAATAAGATTATTCGACCTAGTAAACCAGAAAGTGAGTTACGCTACCCGCCGGCCGACGGCACTTTTTTGCTCACACTGTATTGTACCCGCACGGAGATTTCGGGACGTGGTTCACTGCTTTGAAATATTTTTATTTCTATTTAACTCGTCCCTCTAGAATAACTTTCTCATTGTAAAAAAAAAAATCGTTATCGCAAAATTAAAGTTTCGATAGCTTTCATAATTCATCACGAAATCATATACGAAGCAGAATATGTATTTTCCATTTTCGTAGATTTCGGTATACTGCTTTGAAATATTTTCATTTATATTTAACTCATCCCTTTATAATAACTTTCTCATTGTAAAACAATATAATTTATCGTTGTAACAAAATTTAAATTGTTCTTATGCCTTTTTATTGTAAAATAACATAGCTCTCGCAAAATTAAAATTTCATAATTTTCATTATGCAACACGAAACATATACGAAGCAGAAACTTTTTCATTTTCGTAGATTTCGGTACATTGCTTTCGAATATTTTAATTATCTCATCTCTTTATAATAACTTTCTCGTAAAGTAAAATAAACTAAAGCTCTGGCAAATCAATGTTACTAAAGCTTTTATAATTCCACTTATTAGACGTGGTTTTGCTTTAAAATATTTTTTACTTCTTTTTACAGTCTATATTAAATTTCTCAATATAAAATAGAACTTTCGCAGATTAATATTTCAAGAGCTTTTATAATTGAACATGAAATCATAAAATAAGCAGAAAATTTATAACAGTTAACATTTACGTAAATTTTAGGACGTGGTTCATTGCTTTTAATTTTTTGTCTTTCATATAAAAGAAATACATTATTATTGAACTTTCATAGTTCAACATAAAAGTAAATAAGAAGCAAAAAATTTATAATAATAACGAAAATAACTCACATTATCGTTAATCATTTTTTTATACGCGTAAAATTATTTAATTTTAATGGTATTAAAATAAAAATAACAAACCTCTATAAACTAAACCCACTTTATTTAATAAACATCAAGTGATAAAAATCATTATATTTTTAATCGTAATATATATTTTTTAATTAATAAATTATTATATATGGTTTTTCACAGCATTATATAACAATTTAAATAATTATTCAAAATACATAGTTAAAATGTATATTATATAATCTGTTACATAATAATAGTGTAAAAGTATAGTAGTGGTATATAAGACTAATTTTTTACTTCAATTTATTTAACTCCTAAAATTGTTTAGTTTAATAAAAGTAGAAAGCAATGTATTTCTCCGTAAAACTTCATTTAACTTAATAACTAATTAATCTATGTAAACACGATAATAAAAGATGGACCACTGTTTACAATTAAATTTAGTATTTTTAATGAATAAACAAAATAAATACCGGTGCTTTTAACTTTGTTACTTAATAACTTTCATTTTATTGCTTCAAACATTGCGGTACTCTTTAGATCTTCAAATTTATAAACAGCATTATCGTTTTCCATATTTGTTAAGTACATAAACAATTATACTATTGCAGTACATTAAAAAAATGTAAAAACAAATGTATGTTATCGTTATAATAATTATTACTGTATGAATCTTTTTAAATCCAAATAAGTATCTGTATCAAAACTTTATAAAAAGAGCTTGCAAAAGTTCCCAGATCTGTCTCGATAAATCCGGCCAAACTCATTGATTGATTCTTCCTATTGAACAACAGCTTTTCTTTCTTTAGTATAATAGAAAGTGAAATGCTAATCTTGTGATATAACTAGCAATATACTTCTACAATCTAAATAATTACGCGCCTAATAGGAATACGCTTATCAGATATCGCTTCGTAAGCTATTTATGTATTCCGAGCAGGTCTTTTATTTGTCGGTATATAGACACCGATATTTATGAATCAATGCATCGATTGCAATCATTTTACACCGTCAAAAGTCAATCATACTTTTTTTTTAAATCATTTCACACTGATCGTGATTGCAACCCGGTGGGGGAAAAAAGAGTACGACATTGACGGGGAACCGCTGTGTCATCTCTGTTATTATAAAATATAAAAAAAATAATTAGACATTTCGCTTTCACTATGGTATGTGCGTAGAGTTAGATAACTGACAGACCTGTCTGGTTCAATTTCGATCAAGTGTATGACATTATTCCGGTTTATTATCGATATATGTCCCGTAGATGGACACTGAGATTTTGTTTTAACACTTACGTAACGAACGCTTCGGGGTATTTTTTTAACTAGGCGGATGGAGATTTTATTTTTAGTGAAGTCGTGTACTAATCAATCAGGAACTTTCGTTTTTTACATGATTTTTTATTCGATTTGCTAATTTTTTAAATACTTTCTAATTTTTTCAAAAGTGAAAATAGATTTTCTTTAAAAATTTTTTATGGTAATACTTTAAATGGATTTCGTGTGGTTATTTAGGAAGTTCCAATCAAATATTGGATTTGATGATGACATCCTGATATTTTGATTAGAATGTGATAAATCTATAACGATCATTTAAAGAAATAAACAATATTTATTGTTTTGATTAATCGACCAGGACTAAAATAACGGATTGTGAGATCTTTTGTTTGCAGTAATTGTAACACATAACGTGTTTCTTAAAACTATTAATGTATTTGCAATAGTTGTTTTAGCTTAATTTAAATATATGCACATGTTTTATTTCGCAACATTTTTTTCATATTACAATCTTTATTGAAGACAAATAGTTGAAAGCTCTGTTTTAATAAATAAATAAAATTCGAAATTTCACTTTAAGTCCTTTTATGACAAATTTATAAAGTTAAAGGATTTTTTTTATTAAGGCATATGCCTTGTATTACTTTTGAAATTACATTCGATATAGCAATGGCACCTACGTATAAAGAGACATCTTGCATTTTATACATTTTGATGTTTATGTAATATCTTAATCATATAGCTATTAAAACATTATTTAAAAAAAAAACATGTATTTGATACAAAACAAGGTAACGTAATAAATTATTTAGATTAAGGAATTATGAATTAAAATTTATCTAGAATAAAATAATTAAAATATAATGTTATAATTTTTAGTGAAATTATCTAAAATTATCGTTATTATTTTCTATTATCAATGATATATAATTAGTTTTTGTATATTGACATAAGTTAAAATTATATATGCATTGTGATAACTTTTACTGAAATATGAATTGACCACGACATTTTTTTATTTAATGTTGAAATGTAACATTTTTATAGTTGTCCTTAATAAATAAATAAGATAGATCTTTAAAATACTTTCTTTGAAAATAGGATTTTATACTTGACGCTTTATACCGTACCGTAGGGGTCGTCAATATAGATATTTTAAACTTCATATAATTTAAATATTAATAGCAGTTCTGTTAGTCACAAAATTGGTTTGGGTAGGTGTGACAACGGATGATTTCAAAACGATCTACTCTAACATTTGCATATAATCGCAGTTCGCGTCTAATTATCTTCAAGACCTGCCTTCATGCATGTTTATACCTTTCCTGGTATTAGACGATGAATTACAATATTTATAACGTGATACATATTTTCCATTGTATATCTGATGAGATAAACAATGTATATACGTAAATGAATCTTATATTTAACAAGTAATGTAAATTATATTTAAAGTGAAGCCAGCAAGTTTTCTTCTCAATGAACTGTTTAATCAGCTTTCATTAGATGGGGCTTAATGAAAGCTCTCCATCTAAGATTTTTTTTTTTTTTTGCAAAACGTACTTAATAAATTCGAAAAATTCGTAAAAACTGCATTAATATCTAGAATCCCTCTACTCCAAGTTTCGAGAAACGTATCTGAACTTGAGATGTATAAAAAGTATCATTAACGATGGAAATTTTGAATTTTTATAGATAGAGTGTAAAACTGATTGGGATGATATATTGTTTGTATGTTTTTTTTTATAACCAACCGCGATAAAACTTCTTCGAATTATTTCTTATATGTGCGCGTTGGTTATAATCAAAGCATAATTACCTATTGAAATGCAAAATGTTTAATTGTTTTGGACACTTATATTTTAGACAATAACCTCAATGTACAGTTGATGGCGCAAAATAACATATCAATTTCATTCAGATAAGATGTAGTTGAAAAAGTTATTGCAACACATACTGGGTATTATCTAGCGGTTTATAATTTTATGATTATGTCATAATAAACAAGTATTCTTATACTTTTTATAGACACTACAAAAAAGCCCAGAGAAAAATTTATTTTGAAGTGAAACTTCTTTTGGCGCATACTTTTTTAAGGATGAAACGCGTTATTAGTGCCACGAAGATGAGCAGCGTTTTTGAATATTAGGTAGTTTTCATATTTACAAACAACATGTGGCATTTTAATTTGTCACTCGTCATCTAATAATTTAATATACTATACTCGTATGTTCATAAATAAAATAAAAAGATCTCTTAAATTTTTTTTCCTAAATTTTAAAATGAAATACAAAATTTAATTAATTATTTCTAATACAAAAAAAAACGTGCCATTTTTATTTACGATTCGTCATTTGAGATTTCAATAAATTATTTCAATAAACTGCCTCATTGGTCCAGTGGTTAGCATGTTCGACTACAGACATGAGGTCCTGGCTGGCCAATTCAAAAACCAATATTGAGTTTTCTGTTAAGATTTTCTCAATATTTGCCCGAAGTTGGGAAGTTGGCGGTGTGATCCACCCCCGTGCCTCGGAGAGCACGTTAAGCCGTCGGTCCTGCGCCTGATCTCTCTCCGGTCGTGTCGGATTCCCGTCATATCGGACTATGAGAATGAAGGAATAGAGAGTACACTTGTTGTGTACTATGCCTGCCGCAGTGGAGCAGCGTGGTGGGTATATGCTCTAAAAACCCTCGCTCCTTGGAGTGAGGAGGCCTGTGCCCAGCAGTGGGTCGTTAATAGGCTGTTATTAACTTACTTATTTGTATTCATTTTCGACACTTTTAATATTTTAATGACAATTAAATTCATTAAATTCCCAAAATGTCATCCTTTTTCCCTCCCTCTAAGTCCTGGAAATCTAAAGGTTTAGTTTATTTGTACGCACGCTCTTTTAACTTTTTTTCAAATTGTGTATATCAGATGCGTATTATTTAACTTAAAACAAGGTTACTCTTATTTATTAACGCGGATGGACGTTCAATACGCTTAACCATACAATAGTATCATACGATGTAACTGATGTCAAGACGTTCTTGTCATCCATAGAGATTTGTAAACCTTCCAAGGTTAAAATGACTTTAAAATGTATTTTGAAATAAAGCCTAGTATACAACAAATTTCGAGACCCAGGACACTTGACCTGCTTTTATTCCTGCATTACACCCGATCTCCTTTCTCTTTTTTTTTAGGACTCGGAAGTATTACTACTGGATCTTTCTATTTCAGAGTCCTTCTAACTAGGACTTGCTGCTACCCAATACCTTAACATCCACAAACGTTTGACCTCGCTGGCGCAGTGGTACGAGTATTCGCTTTGCTAACGGAGGTCCCGGGTTCGATCCTCGGTACGACGAATTTAGGAAATTATATTTTCTAATTTGTCTCAGTCTGGACTGGTGGAAAGCTTCGGCCGTGGCTATTTACCACCCTACCAGCAAAAACGTACCGCCAAAGAAAGAGATTTGTGTTCCGGTACGATGCTGTGTAGAAATCGTAAGGGGTATATCGATTAGCGCGCTCTTAACAGATTAGCGCGCTTCCATTTTAGACTGTATCATCACTTACAATCAGGTGAGATCACAGTCAAGCGCTAATCTGTCAGCAATAAAAAAATGAGCTTTAAGAGGTTAGGCAAAAATATCTAAATTCTTTAACTATTTGTGTATTTAATCGTTATCTAATGCTTCAACAATGTAATGATTTGCTTAACAATATCAAAACAACAACAGACCTTCAAATTCGTAATCAAGTTATCTCAGCCGTCAACTAAACAATCAAGATATTTCCAATTGTTACAAGTTGATTCATAGAAGACTAGTTGAACTTTAGTGAATGTCTCCCCTCTAAATATCGTTCATGCAAAATATCAGTTCAATCTTTAAATCTTTGAACTATCACAATTTAGATATATAAAATAATCGAAACGATCTTGAAGAAATCGAGAATTTTATGTATTTTATGGTATCATGTCAGCTGAAATTGATGTAGTCCCGACTGTGCATATAATACAAAGAAGTATTCGTTATACCATTTATAACTCAAAGAGTGTTCAATTTTAAGGATCACTAATTTGATGGATTCGTCGCAGCCCTGAATAGCAGAATACAATATAATATGGAATTGGCATTCGCTTTACTAGCAGAAATTCAGGGTTGGATCACCGGTAGGGCAAATTTAGGAAACTTGCATTTTCTAATTTATCTGAGTCTAGCCTGGCTTCGGCCGTGGCTTGTCACCACCCTACCACTAAAGACATACCACCAAGCAATTTGTATTCTAGTACTAAACCATGTAGAAACTCGAAGAGGTAAAATTTTTTTTTTGCTGTGAAGTGTATTAACGCTCCTCGGCTGAAAGTTATATCTTCAAACAGGAGTGTGGGGCTCGCTGAAGAACTAAAACCCAGCGCCACCCTCAGTATCCTGAACAGGAGCACCAGAGGTTCAGTGGGGACATAACTCAGAGAGGTATAATTGCCTCTTTTCAGATTAGCGCCAACATTTAAAATTGTATCACTTACCATCAGCTGTGATTGGTGTGCGTCGATCCAGAGTATATATTTTTAAAAGAAAAATTTCCGAAATTGTAATCCCGCAATAGTTGTAGTAGTAAATCGTCCCATCTACATAAAAATTGGCATAATTAATCCTGTCACAAAGTAGACTTTCATTAGGAATAATTTTCTCTATATACCTGCGGAATATATAAGCAAGAAACCATCACTATCAGAAATATCTACAAAAGTATTTGCTCGATTGACTTGATATTCCTCATATGTTTTTTTACAACGTAGACACTCACTAAGAACTGGTTACCCTATATTCCCACGGTATCGAATCCTACGCCGGGAAAACCTCGGTTATCACCACGAGAAACAGCTTGTACATTATAGCGAAATAAAATCACTCAATGGATTCATCTCAAAATCTTCAAAACTATTCGTCCGAAGTAATTGAAAATCGGTATACACATTCCTTTTGCAACGTAGACTCTCACTAAGAATTTATTTTCCCACGGTTCTACGGGATCGAGAACTACGTGGATATCACCGTGAACAACGGTTATACTTTCGTGAATTTCTCTCCTCCATTGTTAATACATAATATCGTTGAAATATTTTATTTGACTCTACGTTTTTGAACTTTTTTGAACTGTCTCAACGTTTTTGAACTGTCACAACCTAGATATTTGAATAATCGTGAAGAAATCGAGAAATTTTCTATTGATATAATTTTATGGTGCCATGTCAGCTCATATAATGTAATTCTGACTTAGCATATTAGTTATAAAAGGCTATACTTGCAATCATTCGTTACATATCGCATACATCTCGACTAGCGCAAGACACAAACCATGAAGATGATCGTATCACAGCAAATGGGTGAATAGTACTTAGCATCGAAATGTCCCTGGCGATAGCATCTTCGCATTGTGGCCATTGAATAACTAGTTACCATCTCTAGCCCGTTAATTTGTAGTATTAAAAGCGGTGAACGTGTTATCGGGAGTATCGTAATGGTTTGTAAACGATACCTCTAACTTTGTATTAACTTAAGGAAATCGCACATTGAAAAGAAGTTTGGATATAATGAAATGTATAAAAACGGTGTCGCATTTTTTACGCTAAAACTGTGTATCTTAGCAAAATAGGCGTTTATTTAAATCAAAATTAAGCTTCAAATCAATTGCTGATGATGTGGTTTTAATTGAAAAATAAAAGTGAATCTGAAAATCCGCCCTATGATCGCATACAAAATTTGACAGGTAGATAAATACTTTATTGCACACATAACATTGCAGAAAAGTATATGAAAACTTAAATAATAGTTTAGGAACTACAGCGTGCAAAGGCGGTCTTATTGCATGAGCACTCTATTAACAAACAACCTTTAGGTAAAGGAAACTGTAAGTGAAAAAAGCAGGTGGTGCGACAAGGAAACCAATTAGAAAGTACACAAAATGACTGTATAAAATACAAAAATAAATGAATAGATACTTATATATATAGCAATTTGCTACTCTATAAACATACGGCACAAAAATGTTAAAAATTCCACTAAAACGTTATTACCAAGTGGCCTCCAATACAATTTAGAAAAAAGTATTTAGTCTTGAGGGAATGACTAAAAAGTTTTTATATATCATCCTCTCAAGTTCAGAAATATATATTTGTAGGTTCCGGGATTAATTCAATAATTTAGTTTAATTAAGAAAGTCGTATTTTCCAATGTGTCTGAATTTAGGCTGATGGGAGACTTCAGTTATGGCTACAGCTACTATGCTGTGTAGAAACTATAATAGGGATTTATTATTTAGGGTTAACGTGCTTCTATTTTGGACTGTATTAAGAATTGTCATCAGGTGAGATTACAATTAATCGCTATTCTGCCAGCAATGAATAAAAGAAAAGTAAAATAAAAATAATAAAGCAAAATACAAGACAAATGTGATAAAATGAACAAATATCTGCACCAACGCATAAACATCTATAACAAAATATCCACAACTGCCCCTTACGTAATGTTCTTACAATAAATAAGACATAACAATGATAATGAAGACTCAGTTCTGTTAATTAAACTTTACCTTATACGTATTAATAATGGGTTTAATTGACAGTGATGAATAACTTACGATCTTATTGATACTTAAAGACTCATCTTTCCGGTATTCAATAAAAATATTTTATATAACAATAATTCTGTCAATTATATGCTTCATAAATGATGAATAAATTCCACGAGATTGCTATCAAAAGATTCCATACTAGTTTATATATTAGAAAATATTCGAAGTATTTTAACAAGTGATACTAAATACAATAGAATTTCTTCTAGGAAGTCAGAAGACGCTGCTTCGGAGTCATTTATTTTATATAAAAATAATTATACTGAATGAGAATCTTTAACAAACACGAAGTCAAAGTCTATTATATCGGACTCTGACTCACTTTACAAAGTACTTTTCACTTCAACGTTTTTTTATGGTGAAGACATTTCAAATGTTCATAATATAAAAACCTTAGTAGATACTAAGCTTTTTACATTGATAAATAAATGTTATTAGATACCACGAGAATATTTTGTTTTGAGAGCGTTTTAAAGTTATCTTGATAATTGATTATTTTATTGGACCTTATAAACATATTTGTAGCAGCCTGTTGACCTCCCATTACTGAGCATAAACCTGGTCACTTTTAGAGGGGGTTGGAACTTAGACCAGCTAAAAGGCTCTACATAACCTGAGGAAAGCCACGGTTTGATCGCGTTACTTTTTAAGCAAGAATCGACTTTTCTAGTTAGAAGATAATTAGTGGAACCATTGGGCTATCACTACACTACCGGTTTGCAAGCTACACATACCCTAGAATTACTCCCGGGATATGCAGAAGTATACACGATGTTATCCTTCACCAAAACAAGGAACAACTAACTTCTTTAAAAAAAAAAAGAAACTTAATGATGCCTGCTGAAGATTCGAACTGACGATTTCCTGAATATCTACTAGGCCATTATGGTATCACTTTTCGATACAGCGACATAAATATCAACAAATAAATATTGGATCTTAACGGACAAAGGGACAAAATCAAATCTTTACGAAAATATCCGTCGCTATCCGAGTTTAGTAAATTTATTCGTCTGCTGCATCAGACACATGAATCACGATGCAATAAACAAATTCGATACTGGGGGTAAATTTGCGATACCAAGTGTGTTGTTAGGTTTGCGACACATTCGACACTGCATGCGAATTTGATTCCATAATGTCACACTATAAAACGGTGCCTGCAACGAAAATGGTATGCGCTTAGGATATCGTGCAAGTAACGAACACTTGAAGCGTAGACGTGATGTCTGATAAAAATTCAAGGAAATTTGAAATAGTCTGCACTCCAGTACATCACTCAGATTGTAAAAAAATGCACAGACGTGTAGACGGAACGCATAATTTTTAGATTCATTATCATAATGTGCAGTCAAACGTCTGAGGTCAACATGTACAAATATTGATAGTTAGTTTCTATTTCCCATATGATATCATCTGTCAAGAAAACCGTTTACTCTCGCGTGAAACGTTGTAAGTCGTTTGATGTGAAACAATATCTTTGGACGTAGGATTACATATTAGATGTTTTCCTACACGTAATTACTCCTTACATACTGTACTTTCTGTCGTCAACGTGCTGAAATATTATTTTCTAGATACTTTATATGCAGAGAAGTAAACAGCGTGCATGCAATCTTAGAACGCGTAGCGATTGAATTGATTGCATTAAAAAATGTTTATACAACAAGTATAATATAAAAATTTTGGTACCTAAATTGGCAAACCAATGCGACTTTGTCTTCGTATACCTAAATGTGGGATTTAATTCCAGCAAAATGATAAAAAATCATCAAAGTCGGTTGCGTAGTTTGTAATTCATCGGGGTGAATTAGGACAGAGAGCACTTACACAATTACGTCAGCGATATCTTCAATTACATAAATACAAACCAGAGATTATATATACTAAACTCTTTTAATTTCCATCTGAAGTTGCATCATCACTTGCGGAAAAAATAGACGAAACGAGTTTATTATTAAACAAAAAACTTAATTAAGATCCGTAATCAGTGTCACAGTTTCAAAGGTATGGATTCCAAAGGCAATTTTTTATATCTTTATAAAATATATGAACGATAATAATCTTAATGCACAATAGAGTAACCTGAATAACTAGTGACATATCAAGCCCTAGGAGCAAGATTAGTGTTATAATGCATATTATTTATGGAACGCTTTTGCATAAAAACTCAAGTAAAAAATTCTTATCCTTTGCTATATTAATTCTATAAAATCCTTTGCTATTCTCATCACATTTATCTATGCTATATACTACAATGTCACAAGTTAAACAAGAAACTGTAACATAAAAAAATAAAGTCAATTCCTACATCTTCTGTCACGAACTTCCTAAAGTCATTAAACTTTTTACGTGAGCTTTCAATTGAAGGCGATAATATATAAATAAATCATGAAAAATCTACTTTTATCTTTACTAAGTGATGCACGCAACTCTGTTTGCACCTCTTAATAGGGACAGAGAAGGAACAAATATGGTTAGCACAAAAAAGGTTATAGTAAGCCAACCTTAAAAGATATACATATACTGTTCAAGTTTCTTTAGAACTGTTAAAGAGGAACAATTCTGTTATATATTTTTTTTGCGAAACTTTAACTGTTTAAGTAAAGCACCCAGTGAAAGTTCAAACGATAAATAAATCCCGATTTTAAAGCCTTCTTCGTTGGGGCTTCCCTCCTATTAGTCTCAGGGCAATGAAAGATAGCTTATAGCCTTCCTCGATTAATGTAATATCTAACAATAAAATATTTTTTCCAATCTGGCTAGTAGTTCTTGAGATTAGTGCGTTCAAACAAACAAACTCGTTAGATTTATTGTATTAGTAAATATTTTGACAACTTAACCACGAAAACTATCCCTAAACGAGACCCTAATCATATTTTGCATTATACACAAACCGTATAGTCATTATTTTCTTCTGTGTAAACGTGTGGAACTAAAAAATGTGCTTCACATAATAGTTTTAAGCAATTACAATAATAAAGAGAGTTGAGGAACGTCAATTGAAGATATTCATACCTATAAAGACCCTCTATATTATCTTTATCTAGTTGATTAAAAGATCGCTTTGATATAACAATTGAATACGCCTTTCTCTGATTTTGAACGGATATCCGCTTTACATACAGCAACTAACAGTGGTAAGGATATCATCGCTCAAAGTTGATATCTTAAGGGGAAGCTTTTAACACGAATGCCTAATTTTTGAGGAAATGAAAGCTCTTAAAATCACCACGTACTTAAATATAAACAACTTTTTACCAGAAACATATTTTTATACAAAAGGAATTAGAACTCTTAAATAAGGAAAAATATTAAGGACCAAAGTATATTATTTAGTTAAAGATGTATAAATCTCGTATAAAGTATAGCACTAGCTTATTTGCTTGTACATCAGATACTATATAACTTATAAATATGTATATTGAAAGCTATATGACAGTGTGATAAAATTCTCCACAGGTTAAACAAGACTTAAAATAAATTATTTCTTACCAAATGTTAAATTCCTAAATGTAAACTTCATAAGTTCCAAGTACACCTTATTTTTTTAACGCTAGGAAATCCTCGTGAATACCTGGAATACTCGGGAGGATGTTCCAGGGTATGCCGGACTCATACCGGCTAAAACCCAGCGGTGCTCCTGCATCACTCGGAGACGGGGTCATGAGAACGCGACTGACAGACATTCGCAGCGATGCGTGTTTATGCCCATCTCGGTCAATGACCAAAACTTACTCTGAAGGAGGATTGCCTGGAGCACCTGGTAAGCCAGTAACCATCTCGCAGGACCTCTCTTTGTTGGGCAACGGACCCCGCTTCCGTTACCCAAAGGTCACCACTAAGGAGGGAGACGGCGATCGTGGGCCTCTCGCCTCCTTCTCAGCCTTCTTCTGCGAACGGTCGAGGTGGTCACGTTCGCCTCCCTCAACCGTTTCGTCAACCACACCTTACATCTGTCTGCTTGTATACAAACATTTCGTGAAAAGGTCATAGTTACTATCGCATTTACATAGATAAAAAACTGTATATTTATATGAAAATATATATCTATGAACAGAATTATAGGTCGATTTCTCTTTACTCTATTTGTAAGAGTAAATAATCATACTACTATCCTTAAAAAATCTTGTGTAATAAGGGTGGGGGAGGGGGGGGGGTACATAGATATTATTTGCAAAGATAAACTGGCCAATTATACAACAAAAATATTATTTTATCTGAACTCTACAAAATGTGAAGCAATTGAGTTCATAAACATTTTGCCTTGCACAATCGTCAGCGGTATAAAGACACAAAAACTATAAAACAACAGTTATCATTATTGCACGAACAAATAAAAAGTCGTAAACGAAAAAAAATATTTTAATGCAAATAAAATGTCTTAATTTTTAAATTAAAACTTCTTTTTAGTGGCTTTTATTGATGGACATGAAAAAGAGAAGGTTAAAGTAAACGTTTTTACCGATTCGGGGTGGAATGTTTGGAAAGCCTGATTCTTATAGCTGGCCACTTAAACGGTCACAGTTTCAAATGTTTCAACATATTTTTTTATTGTTTTGTCCGTTTGTTAATAAAAACGACTAATATTAACTAAAAAATTTTGAAGAGTTGTCTTTTTTTAGCATCAAGGTCAATTCGCTGAATCTGGAAATACCCTTTTTACGCATGACAAATACTTTTTATGATAAATCTATTTGATTTATTCATGCCTTTTTATCAGTAACGAAACTATTTCTTTTGGTTTGTCGTCTTTGGGCCAATTCTATGAGATAAATCATATTTTAATTCTAAATTGAAGTGGTTAATATACAATGAAAATTGACTGCGATCTCATTTAATATTAAGCGATGATACAGTCTGAAACGGTGTACTTTATAATGGTAAGAGATATTTATTTCTTTATGACATATGAATAGTATCGAACCTATGTTAACGAAGCAGTGATACATAATTGAGATGCGATTCTATTCTCAATTGAATTCTATGTGTAGTATTTTTTATTTATTTTAAAGTAATATGACTTTAGCTAAAGTTTAATTCTCTCTCTCTTTGCCGGTATTATGTGATCGCACGGATTGACATCGTATTTTTTGATGTTGTTTTGAAGATCTCGTAGTGGATGAGTGAGTGATCTTCGCATCATCGCTTTTCTAATGTAACCGGTTTGCAGTACATCAGATGGATGGTTTCAAACTCTATAAAAGATTTAATTAGAAATATCTTTTTGTGTTATACATATTTTGTAGCGTATGACTAGAGTACACTCGGCCTTAATTGATTGAAAAGATAGTAGAAATAGATTTTAATATAGAGAAACATTTATATCCGCTCCATTGAAGTTAAATCATATGATAAGAGAAGGTTCTATGCATATTATTTATTAGGAAATTATTTAAAACCTACAACTGTTTAACTTTCATTGTACACTCCAATACATTGTTAAAGCTCATAGTATATATTATTGTTACTTAGAATTAGAGTGTTACAGTTCTTCACGGCCTCAACGGCATAATGATAAGTGTAATCCCTTCACTAGCAGAGGCCCTCGGTTCGATTACCTGAGTGAAACTAGAGGATGATCTCGGCCGTTGCTTATTACTACCCTATCTGCAAGGTCGTGTGGCAAAAAATTTCCGTTTCAGTACAATGTTGTTGAGAAATAATTACCTCTCATCAGGTTGGCGTTCTTCCATCTTAGACTATATTACTATTTATCAGGTGAGATTTTAGATAGGAGCTGACCACTCAGCAATAAAAAACTAACCTCATATACTTGTTTAAACGTAGGAGGTTCTAATTTCTAGGTAGCTTAATTTTTATGTTACCTATGCAGATTTTGACAAATTGGAAAATATTGGGTAATTTTGTAACATTGTACTCTCGGAAAACAAATCCGAGATCTTTGCTAGTGAAGCAAGCTACCGCTGCATTTTACCATAGATGGACAACAGAAATATTATGCTTATATTTGTGTCTTTGTGTTTTTGTTTCTTTGTGTCCGTCCGGGTGTCCGCTGAAAACCAGCGTTGGGACGTAATCCTAGCAATCGCTGAGCAGTGTTTCCTTACATTTTTTCTACGGCTACTTTACTCGTATAATATTAGCAAATATATATATAATCATTTCCACTGTAGGCATGTGTGATGTAAAATTTATTTATTATTAATCATTTAAAATAAATTATAAAACACAGTAATCAACTCCAGCTTTACTAATTATTAGGGTTTGCATGACCAGGAAAGCACCACTTCCTTAAGCAATTACAGTCTGAAGTAGTAATTTTGTAACGCTGCATTTCTTTGCTCGTACTTATATGGTTTACGCACGTAGAGAGAATGAATGAGAGGAGACTGGCAAAAAGGATTTATAAGTCAAGAGTGAATGGGAAAGTTGGCAGGGGAAGACCAATCTGAACGTTCCTGGACCAATTCCAGGACATTTTAAATAAGGGCCAGGTCAAGAGTACTCTAAACCGACTCTAAACTTGTAACAAGATTTAATGAGAATGAAAGAAGCGAAGAAGATATGCAAGGATCGTGGCAAGTAGAAGGCGTTGTCTCTGCCTACCCCTATAGGAATGAAGCGTGATGCTATGTATGTATGTATTTTTTTAATAGACGAACTAAGGCTGGGGTAGGAATAGGTTGACAAAATCTCTCAGCCCTTTGAACCGGCAACGTATTAGCACTTCCACAGATCCATCAAAATTGGCTACAGGATTTACTTGTCATCAAGTAAACCGTAAACTCGTTCAAAAGTTTATTTGTATAAAAAACAAGTGATATAAAAAATAAAGTCACTTTTTGCGTTATCTGACGCTTACCACTGAAACTTATATAGAAAAAAAATTTCATTACGTGACCTTTCAATGGTCGCTATTCAATTATTTACCAATTATACATTTAAATAATGTTTGATTTCTGAAGAAGTTATTATTTATAGTATATAGGGACAGTGTGAGCAAATTGTAGCGATTGAAAAATACAATATCGGATCTGATATTGCAAATATTAAGCCACATGGGACCTTACCTATAAACCCAGTTATCTCGGTCCCATATTGTTCGTTCACACGTCTTTTAACGTACAAAAACATCACTTTCATTATCTTTGCGTACATACGTCTTCTAGCGTTGCGTAACATACATAAGTTAACCACGTAGATGGCAATCGGTGTATGGGAATCCAATTGTTTAACACAAAGCATGTTCACACACATGAATGCCAGCTTTAGGTCTATATTGCATGCCTTGTTATGATCAGCTAATTCAACACTCAGAAAAACTAATTAGGTTTAACATTTGTTACTTTGTAATATAAGCGTAGTACAGAAACGCATTCATTTCCACAATGATTTTCTTATGACACATGGGTTGGGAAAAGGCGTGATAGCCTAGTGATAAGACCTGTGGATTCTCATTTAAATAAATCCTGGGTTCGAATTCTAGACAGGTACTTTAGAGATTCTCTTTAATAAATATAAAATATACCTGCTTGATAGATAGATAACACTTTTATTGTAAATCAAAAGAAAAATACTTGATATAAAGCAAAAAACAATGCAAAAAGGGTGCTTGATTGTTCTTTTCAATCCATCATTGTATTTTTCGGTGAAGAAACACATCGTAAGGAAACCTGCATGTCTGGGGAATAATTCTAGTGTATGGGTAACCTGCAAACCCGCAGTGGAGCAGTATAGGTCTATGCTTTAAAACCCTCTTTAAAACTATCTTATATGTGCCCAGCAGTAGAAAGTTAACGAGTTACTACTTACCTTTTTACATAACAGTGGCACTATCTTAATTCAATTTAATTAATTAATAATCTTATTTACAAAAGATTGTAAATTGAAAGCTCACGTAAAAGATGTAAATGTTTCTTTTTCTTTAATATCTTGATTACATTAGGTACTTATTATATAACTTCACTAACGACAAATGCATAAAATTCTAGATAAAAACATGTGCTCAAAGGTGATAGTGGTAAAATTTCAGTTTAGACGCTAAAAAAAACAAAAGCTGTGACGCTATAAGGTAAATGACTCCACTATCTGATATTACATTTACAAAATTAAGCATGAAATCGATTTCTATTGTCATAATCTAGGCTTATTGCTGAGTAAAAAAACATTATTTTAGGTTAAGTGTAGAGGTAACGGAAAGTGTCACCTTAAATATTGCAGTAAAGTCAAATATATCTGTGTTTTAACGTAACTTTTACAGGCGTAAATCTGTGAAAGTTGCCCCTCAAGCGATATATACAGTAAGAGGTGTGAGTAGCACACTGCTCCAGTTTCAAGCTTACAAAATCACAAAATTCCATAAACGATCGGTTTTATAACAATCAACCACGCCAATCAATGATGCAACATTAATTTCACTGGATTTCGCACGCCCATGGGAGATATCGGGTTTATTGTTAAAAATCACGTTAACGTTTACAACGAAACGTGATGCCGACGTAATACAGATTGACAATTATTTAATTTGGACTAAATTTACAGTAAAAAATGTGAACTTCTTTCTATAAAGAAGCATTGAAGATTAAAAATTAACTTAAAAAGGGCAAAACATGACGTCTTGTAGAATGGCCAGTTTTACATTCGTTTATTTGGAACTTTAATTATCAGTAAGAAATATAATTTATTAGTTATATTGTTAGAATCTTTACATCAGCTGAGAGACAGTGGATATAATGTTGAACCCCTGGTGCTTCATTCATGGCTAAAGAGGATTCCGATGGGTTTTAGTGGGTATTGCGAGGTCTTCTTGTTCGCTGAGTCCCACACTCCTGACGCACCGTCGGAGCCAGTGCATAAAAGCATTTCCCAGCGAGAAAAAAAAACGCCGGAGAACTATGATAACTCACTGAATTCTTTACGCGAACGAACTATAGTTAATAACTGTGTGTGCAAAAACACTTTTACTACGCTATCAACTGAAAGCTAACGTAAACGCCTTAAAATTTCCTTCTATGTCATGTTTTTATGCCACAGCATGCCATTAGCACCCCATTGCGGGGCACAGGCCTCCTTACTCACAGGAGAGGGAGTATTAATAGCATAGACTCACGACGCTACTCCATTCAGGCAAGAGACAGACTGCTTAACGGGCTCTTAGAGGCACGTGGGTGGAATACACTACCAACTTCTCAATTTAGAGTACTGTAAATTTCGTGATAGAAAACACAATATCAGTTTTATAATTCACTCGATCCAAGACTTGAACCCAGAACCTCATGCCTGTAGCCGAACAAGCTAACCACTAGACCAAAGAGATAATTGATGGTGCAATCATTGACTTAAATTTTTTGTGTCGTATTTTTATGTTATTTTAAAACGTAGATTTACCTCGCTTATCTATCAATATATATTTAATGCATCCTTATTCTATCTCAACCATCAACAAATTAACTATGATTCCTACGCGTAATCGGGACTTTAATTTAAAATATCAAGTGAATTATCTGAGATAAAATTAATGAAATCGTGTGAAATATAAATCTGTTGCGATTAATGGCGCAACATTTTAATTGCCTCGGCATATTTTAATACGCTTTGAATTAAAACCGTTTTCAATGAATTTCGGTCATGGAGATAACGATATGAAAACCAATTATCTTGAGGGTTGCGGCTACTGAATTAAAGGAAAAGTACAGGCGAATTATTTGCGGATTTCCGATAAGCTTAACGTAAAAATATGTGATGTGGTCGTATTTTCATATAGTAACTGAAATATTTTATTTATACGTTAGAGTATAACGAAAAGATTTCCAAATAATATGTAATCTATCAAACATGATATTCAACTTGTTCGCTGTTTTTATAGTAGTCGTAATTAAGGCATACAAGTTCTTCAAGCAAACATAAAAGCCTTTTCGCCTAATGTATACTTAAGCGTCTCAAAACCAAAGTATCTGAATAGTACAGAGACAATTTATTACCAGCGTTAGTAATGGTTTTGACTAGTGAAAGGCTTCGGTCGTGGCTATAGCTACGGTTTCCCTTCGCCTAATGTATCATCACTATTTAACAGGGATGATTACAGTCAAGTCAAGTGGGAGTACTCGCTTTGCTAGCAAAGGTCCCGGGTTCAATCTTCCGTAGGGCGAATTTAGAATTTAGAGCGTTACATTTTCTAATTTGCCCTAGACTGGATTGGTGGGAGGCTTCAACCTTGGCTAGTTACCACCCTATCAGCAAAGACATACCGCCAAGCAAAGAGATTTGTGTTCCGGTATGCTGTGTAGAAAAACATGACAGGTAAATTGCCTTTTGCTAGATTATAGTTTTCATGTTAGACTGTATCATCACTTACCATTAGGTGTGATCACAGTCAACCGTCAACCTGATAGCAATAAAAAAATATTCTTCCAAATTTTAGAAATTGTATTGCTGTATTATAGTATTTTTAAAGTACAAAAGAAATAAGTTAGTAATGCGATCAACATTGTAAATACTTAATCTGCACTTCAATATATCTACTCAAGGAGTAATACATATAAGTATTAAATATTTAATATTATATATATATAATGATATAATATAACGTTAACAGGGGTGTGCAACTGTTAATAATTCGAACTTACGAATTATTCGTTCCGAATTGAATGTTGATATTCGATTCAAAACTCGAATCGAATAATTCGAAAATTTTCGGTTGATTCGAATTTTTTAGTGAACTTATTAGTGAATTTATTAGTGAATTTTGAAGTATTTTCAGTTCAGAGTTTCTCATGTTCAATATCCAAATGTAAATTTACTATATTATTCGTAAGTCGAATATTTCGATACACGATTTAATTTATTTATATGGAAATAATTGAAAATTCTCAAATATTTTATTAATTCACTACTTATTCCAAAATTTTCCAGTCATTCAAAGAAACCGAATAATTGTATTTTCTTGGAATTCGATTATTCGATTCAAACTTCGAATCGAATATCGATTTTCGCACACCCCTTAACGTCAACTATTATTTTTTTAATTCTGTAAATATAATCTAGAACCTATGAGAAGCAAAACTGAACTTTGTAGTTTAAATTAAAGACTTGACTAAAAGACGAACGGCCTATTTACGGTTGTACAGTATTTACACGTTTGTTGTTATGTTATGGCATTATATAGATGATCTTGCTCAACTTTATAAGACGATAAATTAGTTTTACGTTTTAAATGAAACATCAAATGAAACAATGAACATGTATTACTAACAATAATACAAACATATACAACTAACACGAATTTTTTAAGCTCATTTGAAGTTTCTCGCAAAATGAAAAGTGTCATACTACAAGTTAAAAAAAAAGGAACTTGAGTACACGAATATAATTAACGATTGCAAATTTGAACAGGATACATGATCGCATTCAAAAATATGCCTATTTCGCAACGATAGCTATAAAATTTAACCTCTAAACCGGTATATAATCTTTATATAACGTAATTAAATCTTAAACACTATTCATTAAAACTTCGAGGATAAAATGTGCAAGGTATTAATAATGCCACGTCGACTAGATTACTACCAACTAAATTATGAAATAGAAAACGTTTTTCCGATAAAACGTAATCATACCTTTGTAAGATCGATACCGTTTAAATATTCAACGACCCCTCCTATAAATCATCGAGGTTTAAAATTCATTTATGCATAGCAGTGGTCATGATTATACAGGGCTTATAAAGTGCGCCCAGTTTGCACGTGGAAAGACGACGAGTACAGGCGTAGGGATTACAACACTTTAAGTGTTATACTTGCTTTTTTGCGTTGTTAACAGGTTTTAATTAAAGTGGTATTTCGCTCAATATGAATAACTGATAATGAAATGATAACAAAAAAGGCATGAAATATTGGCAACTGTACTAGGGAAACTGTGTTGCAATAAACTCCCACCTCCGAAATAAAATTATAAATACGTTGAACTTAAATTACACTGAATTCACAAAAAAATATAAAAGATTAATTCATGCCATATATCAATTAAGATCTCGTGTTTCTCTAAGAGATAAATTTAAAGAAACGTCAATTCTCACATTACCGTTGCAATATATATTAAATAATATCTTAATACGAGTATATCCGACATAATATTCACTTATGCAGCAAAAAACGTGAAATACACAATTTTAATACTAGTAATGGAAACAAACTTGTAATGCTATATTTTAGTATGAAAAAGGGTCAGAAATCATTTGTCGGATTAAACGTACGCATTTTTAATTGGATAACGCAAACAGTTTTAGATTTGCTTCCGCAAAGTTTTAAGAAATATGTCAAAAAACATACTTTTTTAAAAAGGCATATTATAATGTTGAAGATTATTATGTGATATAAATGTCTCGACTTGACTCCAGTTGCACACAAAACCAAAAGAGTAACCGTTGAGTTTCTTGCCGGTTTCTTCTCAGCAGATTCAATTTTCCGAACCGGTAGTAGATTTGTTACCAACAGACTGCTGACGATTCAAAAGTGTTTTTTTGAATCTACTTGAATACAGAATATATTGATTTTAATTGGATAATTAAATAAATAGTGTCTAGTTACGTTCGTGCATTCGTGAATGCGTGCATGCGAGCATGCGTACGTGCGTTCTTGCGTGTGTGCATGTATATAATACATTAGTACCATTCTAAAGAAGCTAATTTAATCCCTTCGGAACGGTATTCAACCAATTGTAATGTTAAGGATATATGTTAAGGTAAAAATCCTAAATTAAATAATTTAAAAATACGGGGTCAGTTGGAAAGACTGGTAAAGCATACGTACATTTTGTTGATAACGCTATGATAAAGCCTAAAACTGTAAACTCTCACCGCTGGACACAGACCCTCTCATAGAAGAGAGGTTTCTGGAACAAAAATTCGCCGCGCTAATTAATTTTCATGGCAACTATTTTGTTTAATTTCCAAAATGAATTATGTCTCTATTCTTCCAAAGCAGCGATATATCTTGGTATGCAATTGTTTATTCATTTATTAAATATGGTTAGTGCGAAAGGCTTCTGCCAAGTCTATTCGATATTAAAGAGAAACCAGTGATTGTACCGTCCCGTTATGATGCTGATACGATCTAATTATACATATAAATCTTATCACGTTGCCATGTTGGATTGTATCGCCACTTAAACGTATTCTGTAATAAAATAACACTGCCACCGATCCCCATTACCATCGATCGTAAAATTGTTTCAAACAACCATCTGTCTTGCTTTTATTTGCGGCAGTCATTACTCAGATGTCCGCCAAAATTTACATAAGACCTTCAGCCAAAACTAGGCCAATAAAATGGTAGTCAATTGTAGGTACATTTGCTTTGTATATACGATGACAGTGCGTTGTTTCGCTTCTGACATTTGACAAGATGCATTAAAGTCGTATTCCTTGAACATTCCGTAGCAACACAGATTCTGGTTGTTTTTTTTTTATATTTTCATTACCACAAAATCGTAAAATTAAGTCATAAACGTATATTACATTGTAATATTTTATAGTTTAAATAATAATACACGAATTAAATATATAATACAGTGAATATACCAGATGCTTACTCAGCTTACAATCGCTCTAAGATGGATTAAAAAAAACAAATTCGACGGGGCAAATTTAGATAATTGTATTATGTTTTCTCCGAGGCTTGGGATATAAAATCTTTAAGTACAGAAGGAGAACAGTATGTAATTGCTTTTCGCTAATCCATTTTATCTATCAATCATAAAGATTTTCTTATCAACTTTAAGGAAAGTTTTTTATTATTTTTACTTTAAAGAGTTAGAACGCTTGGATTATCGTTCAGTGATGTCTTAGGCTCGATCCTGAGTACCAGTAGTGCTTGATTGTTTTTGCGTGCTCTTCAACGAAGGAAAACATCTTAGTAAAGCAGCGTGGCCCATGTTCCTGAACCCTCACTCCTAAGATTGTACACGCAGTGTCCAGCAGTGAGACGATAATAGGCCGTTACTCACATTATTTTATAAATAATACTTGTAAGAACTTTAAGTTGTGAACTCGCACTAAAACGCAATCAAATACGGCCCGTCCAAGGAATGCGTCTATCAAATCCATAACAATTGCAGCAAAAGTCCCACGGCACATAATAATGAATAGCTAACGACGAAAACTAGGTGGATCTTTGTGCAATAGCCTAGAGTCTTTTAAAAGAAATATGATCATTTTCAATTTCACAACGTTTCCCACACACCCAATGAATGGACTGCTACTTGTCAAAGGCAGACAAATAAGCGTAATCTAAAACACATATCGTATGATTATTTCGCTGCACGTGCCGCTTGCGTGTATACTTATATGAAATAGCATAGTGTTATTATGTTATTAATGAAAAGAAAATGCTTCCATTAAAATATCGTTAGTTAGGATTATGAAAACGATGCGGCAAAACTTGCCTCATCAGTCTAATCATAAGATTTCATGCGTTCATATCATATTATTAATATTTACGCCAGACTGTTGTTGTAAACCCGAAAAAATTTGCACTATCTAATGAATTAACTTAAAATTTTGAAACAATATGCTTTTGTAGACTCTCGCTGATAGACATCCCCTAATTCCAATGAGATCAGAAACCATTCAACAATCATTTAATGATCTTAAAATATATCCTCACTTGATTTAGATTTACAGTCAATTCACACTAAATGAAAGAAGTAACTTTAAGTTATATTCAAAAGTCGACATATAAAATCCTTCATTAATTCTGGGAATTTATTACGTATGTATTTTTATTTTTAAACATCGCCTACCTTTTCCCTCCTTCCTCTGACGGTCTCCCTATACGTTGAGTTGTGTGGAAGAGATCGCTAAATAGCTGAGACCGCCCTTTGTACACTACAACTATTTAAGTAGGCTATTACAGCTCTTTTGAATAGTCAAATAAAGTTTTGTCAGTATAGGATTATGATATAAAAAACGATATAAATATCACATATCTTTGTTAATATATTTTTTTATACTGATGTATTCAAGAATGCTTTAGTATTAAAATACCACCACCACATCTCTCGGAATCGGGTAAAGCTAGTATATATAGACATATTTTTTTCTTTAATGGCATGCTCCGGATAATTGTTACTTTTAGTTTATTGTATTTTTGGTTTTACACTTCCTATACATCTATAAGTAGTTTTAATATTGTTAAGGAACACATTTCCTAAAGCAAAGGACGCCTTTACATGTCGGTTATTTTTTTTATTACGTAAGTTGTGACATACTATGGTATTTTTTTTATTCTCTATGCAATACAGCGTATCTATCTGTCTATTGTCTTTCACTCTGGTAGCAAGTTTTGACCTAAAGCCGTCGTACCTACGTCTTTTCTCAAAATATATCTTTCTGTGATTGGCAGCTGTCGACGAAATCTCTTAAATCAGATTTTAAAGGCACTTGAGTTAAGTCATTTATTCTTTATTTCTATATTAAACAAGCAATGATTGTAATGAGATATTTCGCACGTAACTATAAAATGAAATATTATATTCCAAGATAAAAACTACGCCGTCAAATTGCACAGTTTGTCAAAGATAAAATAACAAGTTTTTTTTTACGCAAAGCGTTTAGCGTATCAAAGATTTGTTGTTTTCATGTGCATTCGCTTGTCAGTTGTGATAATATGAGTAATTTGTATAATTTCTTATAATTTATTCTTAGAGTTCACGATGATACATAAAGATAAAATCTGATAGTGACACACTTCTCACGGTGTAACTTAAATTCTTTGGGTATTATAGTCACAACCGCGCCTCGGTGTGAGATGACTTAATTCGTATTTGCGAAATTTTATTCGTGATCTGTGTAAAGACGACATGACTTTGACAAATATGCTGATACGTTTCATTCGTTTATGTAATGTGCTTGTTACATTTTGTTTGTATGAGTCATTGTCTACTCTCTTACTTTAACGTTGCAAAGAAACAAGAAATTCTTAAAGTCATTACATAGAAATATTTTTTTAAAACTCTTTTCTTCTTCTATGGAATTCTAGAAGTTTTCACCAACTTTAGTAATTAGCTCTTGTACTTTGCTAGACGAAATAGATATGCTACAGGCTTTATCCTTTAAACATTTCCGAAAGCTATCAATAGATTGGTCTTGGTTGTGTTTCGGAAAATAAATTTAATAGAATATTAATTCTAATATACCTATATAAAGAGAGTAGTGGAAATTTAATAAAACATAAGTCCTTATTTGTAATTTCAATATACAAGCTTTTCACTCAATGCATATAAAAGTATATGCAGAATACTCATTTCAATTTTATTTTTAATTTTTTGGCTGCCGCTCTGTCTGTTTATGTGGTCCAAACTCTTAAACGATTGAGCCGATTTTGCCTTTCATTGGTAGGTAGCTAATGATATAAGGAGTATCAAGCCTCCTTTTATTTTAGATGATAATAATAAAATAGTACCGCTTGTAGCGTACGCACATGTCACCGTAATAGATAGTGCCATACATTAAATTCCACATTTAATCCTTTGCAATTGTAAATTATTTTAAGGTGTTAACAATATGTATTCACTTTACGAAGACAATGTAATTAAAATTAGATATATTTTGTATTGAAGAAAAAAATACATTTATTAATATTAATGATTATTGAAAATTGCTTTGTTATGTTGTCGAGTCCAGTTCGATGAATGAGCCCCAATTTCCCTGCCAGAAGAAAGTGAAGTACTGGACCAATTTAGCTACATCTTTTTTGTTTGTTATAGTCCGGACATGGTTTTCATGAAAGAAAAAACTAAGAAAGTTGCGTGGAACATCTGAAATTTTGAAAGAACTCAACCACCATTTCAACTTTTCTTATATAACCAAGTGCTTTTAACAATATAAACTTTATCATGTAATCTATAGGCTTGCCTTGATAACATGCGGGTTAGCAACTGGACTCAACGCACTTTACACGTAACCTTAAAGGTCACATGAATTAGTCCCCTTATCATGAAACCCCTGACTATTGTCGTAACGCGTTATAATGCGATGGTTATCTTAAATGTCAAATTTAAGTGACACCAATTTTGACGTTGACGACTATAAAACGCATTTGAATATAGCGCAATATCCGTATCAGCTACACGCATAATTTTATCTCAATTATACAATTCGACAAAATATAATAGAACCATTAGGCAGAAAATTATAGATTAGAGTCAATAGTACTTATGTATGTATCTGAAATATCTTATTTGATAATCTGTCGCATAAAATTTTGATGGGAATTAATTAATCAATGTATATATAACACCAAAAAATATTTCTACTTACGTCCTGTATAGATTCTGAAACTTTCCAAACGATTCACACCAGAAGGATTTCATTGGAAACGCAGTATGAAGATGGTTTAAAATAGCGTAATCACTCGCTCATCACGAATTTTTAAATGCTATTTCCACTTTATTAGAAGTCTAGCAAACTTTTTCTACAATATATAATCACTAAGTGGGTTACTAATTTTATTGCTGACGGGCTTCACTGTAGTCCCATGATGATACAGTCTAAGATGGAAACGGTCCAGTGTGTAATTTTCTGACCTTGTCCTCTCGGGAATCGAACCCAGGACCTCCAGACCCAGTATAACGGCAACATAATTAACAAGATTAATCACCAAATTTGCTTTAGTTTGAACAAGCAATAAGAAAAATATGAAAGCCACATGTCCAAGTCTATACTACACGTAATGTAACAAAAAAGAACTACGGACTCTCACCTACAATTTGGATGAGTTCTCTTAAGAAAGATATGATGATATTGGGTAACTGCCCAGAAATGGCATTCGGTAGAGGCATATTTTCGTCCAATATCATAATGCCTGAAGACACAGCTCTTCGAACGGTGCGTGTTGCCAGTGATGACCTACGACTACGAAAACTCAAATTCACTCAGCGGGCGATGTTGAGGTCTCGGAGTTTCTCAACGTGATCGAATCAGAAATGAGAAGATCCGCAGCAGAACCAAAGTCACCAACGTAACCCTACGAATTACGGACCTGAAGTGGCAATGGGTGGGGCATTTAGTCCAAAGGACCGAAGGACGTGAGAGATCGAATGTGCTAGAATGGCGACCCTACACCGGATGGCGCAGTGTACTCAGACCCCACCCCACCCAAAGTGTGGACCGATGATATCAATCGGATCACTGGTAGCTGCTGGAACCAGGCAGCGTCAGATCGGACCTTGTGTGCATGGGACCTATGTCCAGCAGTGGATGTCCATCGATTAAAGCGACGAGAGGCACATGGCTAAAACATACCAGGAGAGCTGACTCAACAGACATGGGATAAAAACAAAGATATAGAGTAAGATAGATATAACAATATTAATCACCATGCGTCATGTTTTGATGGTCTACAAATCACAAGTAAACAAAGTCGCTCCCATCTGTTAGTTGCAAAATAAGAAATCGTTCGTATGTATTCGTCATTGTTAAGCTACCATCCCACAAAACAATGTCGAGACCTTATAAATGCACACGAAAACGTCTCAAGAACACACGCTCAATGCAAATTGGCCGAATGTCAAACTAAAGTAGTATAGTATAATGACCTTACACAACATGCATCTTGACATTCCTTTTTGTTCTTCAAACAGTCGTAGTGATCGTGCGAACAGTTCCCACACGTCCGATGGTAGTAAAGATAGCATGCTCACCGAGGCGGCTAACCACTTCATAAGATAACAAACGATTAGCGCATCCGATAGTTACGTATCGCAGTTTATGTTTCCATTTTGCCTTTTGAAAGCCACCCCTAGATTATTGTTCATGATTTAAGGTGTATTTTACTTATTTATAATATTTACTGCACAAAATGTAAACAGGTGAGATTAAAAAAAAACCAACAGCCTGGGAGACAAAAAGTCGTTGGTAGAAGTGCTATTAATATGTAATATAGATAGTAAATTAGATATATAAGGTATAGACGTAAGAAAACATTGACACCTATTCAAAAACGGGTTTTATTATCACATGTATAACACAAGAAGAAAAGGAGTGTGGCAATTAGACTTTTTAAGATTAGCGAAAACAAGCTAGTCCTTTTATTAGCAATGGGATTTGCTTTTATAATAAAATCCCTAGCACAATAACGAAATTTAAGAAAGTATTAATTCAGAGGGCCTATTATAATATAAAAGACAAACAGGTATGGACTTTGCTGATGATGGCATATTACACTATAAACATTTATGATGACAATTATAATGATCTTTGTTTGTGTATATTACAATAATAATTGTGTATCGACTTTTATAACTACTGCTTTGTAGCTTAAATTAAAAAAGAGAAAGAAAGCCAGAAGAACCTATCATATAGCCAATAAAAAAACTTACTTATAAAAAGTAGTTGTACCGAATCGTAATATGTATCGAAAATACTTTTAAAAAATATCCCTGGATGATATTCATCTTATAACAAAGTGGACACAGCAATAATACGTTATTTTATTAGAACTAGCTTTTTTATTGCTGACAGGTTAACGCTTGACTGTAATTACCTGATGATAAGTGACGGTATAGTCAGTTAAGAGGAAATTTTACCTCGTATAGTTTCTACACAGCATCGCACCGGAACACAAATATCTTTGCTTGCCAGTACATGTTAGCTGATAGGGTGGTAACCAACCACGGGCAAGTCCTCTCACCAGTCTCTGACAAATCAGAAAATACAATTTTTTAAATTCGCTGTACCGGGGAAGGAACCCGGGGCCTCTGCTAGCAAAGCGAGTACTGGCACCACTGCTCTAAATTTAAATTAAATCGCAAATAGTTGTGTAGATATTGGGTGTGATCTCAACCATCTTCGTATTGGTTGGACATTTTCAGAATTAGATATAATAATTTTACTTAGTACCCACTTAAAAGTGAGGAGCTCAAGAACTTTTAACGGTAACAAATGGCGTCAGATACATACGTAACATAAGCCAAGCAGGTCACACTATCTCTATCCGACATTTCCTATCTTGCCCGTGATCCAGATATTTCCTGCTGTCAGCCAAACGTCATTAATTTCCTTAACAAGTCATCGGACGTTTAGGTTATTCACACGATAATTTATCGCAAAAGCCTCGCTTCCGTTGAACGCTGATTTGTAACATCCACACAAATATAACGAGATATTTCGTCCTCGTATGTTGAATGTTCCTGTCGGCGATTGATTAGCTAATAAAGGATGTAAATTACAACGCATCCAAAGTAATGGAGGATGAAGACAAGTGGCATTTAATGATTGCTTTACCGCTATTTTATTGCTGCCTAGTGCGTTTGATTTGCTTTATTTCTTCACTAGCGACGCGCGCTAGCTTTGCACGGAAAAAGAAGAATAGTTTTTGAATGACAAGTTCATGACTTAACCAGAAATGAAAATAGATTTATGATCCTCAAATAAAATCTAAATTTACAAAGATTGCTTAACGCCCTGTTTTGAGTAGAACTCATAATAAACTCGGTCGAGTATCACTTTTTTAACAATATAGTTTCAATTTATTTTATTCTCAAGTAACTTGTGTTCAATTATTGAACTTATTTTGTAAGCAAACCAGAAATGAGGTCTTTTGAGCATGCGAATACCGTTTATCATTACGTAAAATATTCCCAGGGTAATTTCAAATCAATTTGTCTATAAATCATTATATAATATACAAAATACAAACCAGAAACAGAAGCTATATTTTGAATTAGCTTATGAAAATTGGGTAAAGCCGCCCAACGTCTTATTAATTGGTTGGTAGTCGTCTTATTAAATTCAAATGGGTAGCACATACGATCAGGATTCATATTAGATTTACGATCGCTTACGAAAAGCAATCAAGGGAGGCGTGACTAACAGTAATTATTTCTTAACACCATGCCCAGAATGCGGCTACTGAACGCTCTCCATTAGACACTTCCTCTCATACAATAGTCACAGAGACGGACGCCAAATATCCTAAAATTGGTGCTCTAGAAAACTGATTATTATCGGAGTTAATTGTAATTAATATTTCGAATTAAATCCAAAAGAATCTTCACTAATATCTGTTTTAAATACGTAGAAAAATGTACTTTCATGAGTCTTTTCTAAATTTCAAGTTTAATAATAATGAAGAATGAGTTTTATGGTCTATGACTTTCTTCTTTATTGCCTTACTAATGGTTTGGAGATCATTGGTTGGTTTATTTCATATTCTATAACAGACATCATAAAAAAGCAATACAACAAATAAATTCAAGAAAATATTAAAATATGACTTTTGTCCGAAGAATATGTTATTTACGGGTACATTTACCAAGATTATATGTTTTTTATTAATAAGTCGATATTTCGTGCTATGTACCCGTATATAATATATTCTTCAAATACGTCGATAAAGTAGGAAAGTTTCAGTTTAAAATATTTATGACTATTATCATATTAATTTATAATAAAAATTGATACAACCCCTGAGACAATAATTACAGATGTATTTTATTTAAACCGTACATGTATACTTTCTTACTATTGTTGCATAAAGTAGTATTTTAAAACAAAATAATACTTTTACTTTTTTTTACTTTTCACCTTAAAAATAAAACATTACAAAATATAAAAGGCGCACCGACTTCTTAACCTTATTTAAATTTAGTCTGCCGTCTCTTACAGTACAACACCATTCCTCTAATCTTATAGCTTTGATTGAGATGCGGTAAACTAAAAAAGTTAATTAGATTGGCTTAATTAAACTCAGTTCTTGAAGTATTTTGGCTTTCCACACAATTTTTTATTATTTAATTGAAGTAAATTTTACGACCACTTAACTGGAAAGCGGTAATTGCTATATTTCAAATAAATTTAACCAATCACACTGTTGAACTGTGAAGGTCCAATGGATGGGCTTATGGATTCTTGTTAAGAGTCACCGGTTTGAATCCTGGGCAGGTAAAACATTATAAGGACACTTGCATATCAGGGAACTAATCTCGGGTATGTTTTTTTTATTGCTGACAGATTAGCACTTGACTGTGATCTCACCTGATGGTAAGTGATGATACAGTCTAAGATGGAAGCGCGCTAATCTGTTAAGAGGCGATATACCCCTTACAGTTCCTACACAGCATCGTACCGGAACACAAATCTCTTTGTTTGGCGGTACGTTTTTGCTGGTAGGGTGATAACTAGCCACGGCCTCAGCCTCCCACCAGACCAGACTCAGGCAAATTAGAAAATACAATTTCCTAAATTCGTCCTATCAGGGATCGAACCCGGGACCTCCACTAGCAACGCGAATACTCGCACCACTGCGCCAGCGAGGCCGTCAAAGCCTGCCTACTCGTATTACAGCAGAGTAGTGGGTATATGCTCTAACCTTCTCTCTCCTTTGAGTGAACAGGCCTGTGGGGGGTTAATAGATTTACACACTTGCATCTACACAATTAAATAAACTTTGAGTGTCTCTTTGTAATTTCAAATTAACAGTTTACGGTACTTATATAAAAAAATTGTATATCGAATTTATTGCATGTATTTTTTACCTTCTACTTTTGATAAAATATATTGGATATTATGATATATTGTTAATATCATGTTTACATTATTGAGGTATTTTATTTGATTATACTGCAAATAATGACAACAAAACTAGGCAATATAAAATTCTAATTTTGCAACACCCACTGATTTGTAATTATTTTTACTATATAGAATATAAATTTTAAAATTTTGATCTTTTTATATTCTGGCTAATCTCTGAAACAGCTGGACGATTTACACAGGCAAACACCTGATGTTATATAAAGAAAAGAAGGCATCCGTAATCACGTAATAGTGGGGAACATAGCTAGTTATAAATATATTTGACTCGTTCAAATTATTGAAAACACTCAGATAATATCCGAGACATTTATGTATTGGAATGCATTATGTTAGGTGCGTGACCATTTTCAGAATAATATCAAAGGAAATGCGCTCACGTACGGCCTTCGACCGGCGACAAGCGCACCACTTGCATTGTTCGGTGACATTTTAGCCCTGCTAATGACAAGCAATTTCGGTTTTGAAATACACGTTAGATGAATTTGTATCGCCTTTTAATATGATTGAATTATCTTGTTGATAATTTTAAAAAAATATATACTTTCAATTGCCAAAAGCTGTAGACAACAGGCAGGCTACTTCATTAGAATTAAAACTCTTAACTTTCATACGTGAAAACATCGTACAAGTAAACACGATACATACTTTACTGTAGCTCAATATGAATATATATTCCTCGTTTACGTAGAACTTCTGGAATCTAAATGAATTTATTTTAATCTTTCTAATATTAACAAGTTGTTAAGGAGCAAATAATCCGTCTCGTAATAATTTCAGGATAAAGAGTTAAGTTTAAATAATTTATAACTTTATCACTATACGTAATAGTCGGGGTGACGTCTTTTTTTACGCTGGTAAATGCATTTACGCACCCCAACCTAACAGTCATCGGTTGGGAGTGTAGGACTCACTAGACAAAACCAGAATAGCCACTAAAACCTAGCGAAACCCTCTTGATCCTTTAGTGAGGGGCCACAGGCTCAAAAAAAACATTCCACTCTGGCACCCCAGATTCGTTTGCCTTCACAACAGTAATAAATTTAAAATAGAGGAAGGAGGCGGGAAAAATCCCACCCCCGTTTTCCAGGCCTTCTTCGTCGGCGAGCAGAGGAATCCGCGGCGTCCTCCCTTTCCCTGCTTAGTATCTCTTTCTGCAAAATGATCGACTCGCAGAAGGAGGCAATTGCCCTCCAGTACTGCTGGCGAGCATACATTTTATGGTGTTCGCCAGCGAGAAATCCCCACCCGTCAGTAGCACCAAAAGCTGCTGTTACACTAACCAAGCCGGGCATATTGCTTCCGTGTGATACGCCGTATCGACTGGAGTAACACACTGTTGGCAGGCGGGTATTTCTTCACACCTAACAATTTGGTGCAGGTATTTACCAAAGCAACCGTGGCTGGTAAGCACCTACACCAACCTGCAAGAAAGCGACTCAGGTCTTCTACATAGCCACTCCACTAGGTTAGGACGGATTGCCCCCACTATAGTCCCGCCAGATACTGGGACACCAAGGTCGTCTTTCCATCTCTGGATCAAGGCTCTGTCGGCTAGAACGGGATGACGTCTATTAAATAGTAATATTTAAACTATATAACTACTTCCACTGAAGTAAAGATGTATTTGTAATGTAGGCATATTTTTAGACAACACCTATCCTAATTTATAACAAAATCTCCCAACTCTAAGGTTGCCTGGTAAAATCTGTCACTTTTGTTTGTGTTGTACAATTAGTGTATTCTCTCTCTCACTCTGTCTAAAATTGTTGAAGCTTTCTATCTATTTGCTTTGCTAGCCAAGGTCCCGGGGTCCGGCTAAATTGAAATGTGGAAATTGCATTTTCTCGTTTGTCTGAGTCTGGTATTGTGTGAGGCCTCCACCGTAGTATGGTATCCAACCAGCTAGCTGTGATGGTAGCCTACCAGCTATAACGTGTCGACAAGCAAGGAATTCCAAAAACCTTATGCGAAAGAGGTTGTGAAACCATAAGACTCAAGCGCTAAATTATCTGCAATTTAATAATAGACAAATATTTTCAAAATGTGTAATTTTTATATGGATATAGTATCCAATTTTAAGATGACCGGGAATTTATCTCACTAATCTTAAATATGACGAATCTTGCTGCAAAGGGTAACGGTTTTCAAACATCAATCGCTTAATTCCTTTATCTCGTCATCACGTAGTGAAGCTCTATAGACAGCTGTCAAACTAGTGCTGCCAGTGTGACAATCACAGCACGTGATGTCAACATAGGGAATTGATGGTAAAGTCACTTGAGATTAAAAAGTATCTGATATATATATATAAAGTCTTTAAACCATTTCTTTTCTATGAACTTCCACATTTTTTTTTAAGTTCCTCCCTCATTCAAATCAAATCAAATAATTAATTGCAGTAGTGTTGGTAAATAGGCTATTATAACTTTAATATACAATAAAATTTTACGTCATAAAGTATTAGATATTTAAAAAATTTTCGAGTCCATGTAATATTTATAAATTTGTGTCGGTTAATAATGCTATTGTAGAAATTGTGAAAATTAATTCTACTTATGAAAAAAATCGGGAATGTTGTAAGTGGCCTCTGTGACAAAATATAAATATGTCTTTCATTTAAAAGGTTTACAGTTTTTAATTGGTTGTGGCATAAATTTCATCTTTAAAAACGCATAATTCAAATATGTACAAATTCAATAATTTAATTTTGTTTAAATAAGTCTTTACATGATGTCAATGGGCAAACATCACACATGGTTCTGACACGTAGCTTTTGCGCAATAAACATTTTAATAATTTGAGGGTGGATTATTCCATTCCTGTGATATATTGCATGTTTACGTATTTATATATATTTTTAATGTTACCATTCATAACATGTATATAATATATGTGATATAGCTATGTCTACTTATTTATAAACACCGACTACCTTCTCTATGGTTTTTCTGACAGTCTCACTATACGCTATTATACGGTTATTCAGAACTTTCGCGTTGCACACTATAATTCAATAAGATAAATTTGTATTTTTTTTTCTTTCGTTATGTTCAGTAAGGAACACTATCTATTTATATATTAAATGCAATTTTAATTTTTGTCCATGATTATTAAAATTACTAGATTCCAAAAACAATGCAATTCTGTTAAAATTAAAATGAATCATGATATATTTTAATGTATTATAATTTGTATTTACAAATTTAGATAAATCGGTAATATGCTTTACTAAACATAAAGAAATGCATTTTTCAGTGTTGAATAATTTTAGCAAGCAATTGGGCGGTCCTATTATTCATTAGCGATCTCTTCCAATTAATCCTGGCGTAAGGTAATACCATCAATAAATAGGAAAGAGAAGATAGTGAAGAAGGTTGTGTGTATAAATAAATAGGCATATAACTTTTACAGATAATAAGTATAAATACAGAGTTGCAACTATGACTCATTTGATGCTTTGCAGCCCGAAGATATTTAAACATTACGATAATTATTTGGGACTAATGTCTAACAAAATTGAATCAGAAACTATTAAAATAATTCATTTCTGATATTTATAGTCCATTGAAAAGTCACTGTGGTGAACATTACTACTAGTTTGTACTTACTCATAAATGGACGGAGATATTATATTTAGTCTCGGTGTTTGAGATGTGCTACTTTGCTGAATAAACACAGTGTAATAGAGAGACAAGAGGCTATTACAAAACGATGAGTGTTCACTTTCGTTTAGCCAATGAGAAGAGCCCAACACGTGTCTCGGGTCAGAGGTGAGCTTATGCCTCAGGGATCAAGCCAGGAGCGCGTGCCGCTATTGTTAAAAACAAACCGACGAAAACAGTCTTCATTTATAAAAAAGCTTTGGTGATTTTATTACACTAGATATATTTCATGAATGACTGCCTGCAAATACAAAATGACACGGTGAAAGGCTACATGGGGTTATCATCGCTCGACAGTTCCTATTAGAAATTTTGCGGTGATCTAACTCTAATATTATATTCAAATAGAAATATGTCGGCAACTTGTCAATTTTCTGCCAATCTATTCCAGTGAACGTGGGTTGGATAGATAACATGTAACGAATAATGAAAACCGAAATGTTTATGATCTCAATAGTGCCAAAGTTATTGCTGATAAAGTGAATACCTGTTATACTGCAAATTGATCAAACGACAATTTATATAGAGGCGTCAAGTTCTAATCGTTTGATTGTCAGCGACTCGACGCAAATTGGCATTTAAGACAGATTACTAAGGCGTGAAATATTCTCGCAATACAAAGTTCACGTTTCATAATTCAAATCAGAATATTCTTTCTTCGATTAGACTCAGAAAACACTTTTGAATCATCATCAGTCTGTCCGTTAGTCACAAATCTACCACTAAGAAGAAACGGACAAGAATATCAGCAGCAAATTTGATAGTGATCAAAAAATGTGTATGCTCCACGCGATAAATTTCTAAACCTTCATCGTCCTAAAATAGGTATTATAAGTTTCATTCCTTGTATTAAAATTTCTTTATGTTAATAAAAATTCTATAAGTAAATATTTTTAAAGAAACATCCAAAATCTTTTTCAATAGTAGCTGTTCCCTACGGTGTCATCTGCATAGTTCATATGTCCCGTGGAGATATAAAAAATATCGTTATTTATTGGAGAGTTTTGTAAACCTGAACCATTCTCGAATCCACCCGAAGACCCACAATTCCTAAATTGGTTCAACCGTTTAAAAGGAGTTCAATGACACATGCACATAATAATTATGTATAGATGTATTAATTACAATAGTACTGTGTGAATATATATTTATATCCGTCTCTTTTTAGTTGTTTGTTTTTTATAGATATTAATTTGATCAGGACTGAGCATTGATATTGCTGTTTCTATCCGTGTCACAAAGGGGGCGCGTCGGCCAATAAATCGGCGCGGGCGCAAGCTTGGCGTGAAAGATGAAGTGCCCGTTTAACATACAATGACTCTGCACTATGTTGCAACAGAAATCAGGACGGTGCTATTTTAGGATCAGCTTAGACACGGCCTAGTACTCGCTCAACTACTGAACTACATATAACTAAATCTGCCAGGAAAGGTCGCAACAAATTATTCCCCCGAACGTTTTTTGTTATCGCTTCTCAAAAATCATCACTTGCATACACTTAAAAACCTTCACTTGAACTATTCACGTTGCGAAATGACACTAAATTGAGTTAAGAGATGTAAAGATAACTTTAATGCGTCTGAATGCACGATATTATTACTAGGAAGTAATTTGAACCGAGTCATTTAGTGACACGTGTGTATATATATGTACTGGATTTTCGGCAATAAAACAAAAAAACATACTTTATTATATTCATAACTTTAATGACTTCCTAGATGTTATATTTCACGTCTTCTAGTGTTTTTGTCCTAAAATGCATTTGTTAGCCTTTCTACAGATTTATTCAAGTTTCAAATTAAAATAATACTGTCGAAATATAATTGTAGCTATGTGAACGTAGCACGAGATTAGCTTAAGCCAGCTAACGAGTCTGGGTGTGTCCTCTGCACCAAATAGCACGGGTAATCATAATTGTGGGTGCAGTTAGGTGCAGTTGTTGGACAATGTATACAACTGTCGAGTGACGACGAGTGATGAGCATTCAAACTTACAAATTCAATTCAAACCTGACGGTTATTTATGCCATTATCGCACGTAGGCTTAACTCTCATATGCACTATTGAGTAATCATCAAAATATTACTTTGATAGTACCGATATAAGAACACAAAACGCAACTATGGTAATAATCAATGCTAAATGTCTTCGTTTAGCAAATTTCTGTTATCACTGGAACAATTTGAAATAATACAAGGCTAAAGCCTGACGCCAGTCTTAATATAGACAAACGAGAAAATACAATTTATTAAATTTTCGTTTCCGGAAATTAAGACTAAAGTTTGGCAAGGTAAGGAAGACTTAATAACGTTTATGTAAAAGAAAAAACAATGTTTTCCAAGAAAACATAATGCAAAAGATAAGCTTAATAAAGTTGATATTTAAGGTGCAATTTCAATACAGAACTCCGAAACTACTCCGAACAATTACACTGATAAACGTTAGCCGAGAGATGCTAAAAGCTACAACAAAATTAATTACACCCATTGAAATGAAAGATTAACTGCTCTTTATCGGAGCAATTACAGCTGTCAAAACATCAACCTTGGAATTTGGAATAAAGAAAACATCGGCACGAGCTCGCTACAGTAATGACCGTATTGTTGCACTCCAGATGCCTACTAGAGATAATTGTATGTGAAAAACGTAAACTGCCCTCATTGTAATCATGGCTTTTTGTTGAAAAACAGATCGAGAATTTGGTTCACTTATTTTGTCTCTTTTTCGGACCCCTGTCGAGTGTGAAAAAGAGCTATCAGACTCACTGGTTGAACTAGAATACCCACTAGAATGCAGCCAAACCTAAGATTGGTGTGTCTGAGGCTCTCTGTTTCTGTTTCTCTGTTTTTTCCGTCCAAGAAGAGGGGAATCTGCTGCTTCTCCCCTTTCCCTTTCTTTCGTGCCAGTTTATTGAAGAAAGCAATGGTACTTCGCTCAATAACATGAGACCATCGCAGAAGAAGGAAACTCTCATTGCCAGGCCCTGCAGTACAAGAATCAGCTAAATTTAAGAAAATCTCCAGCGTTAAGAAACCAGAAGAACTATCAAACTAGCTCCCCTCACACAAATAACAGCACTATGTAATTAAATAATAATCACAACGACAAATATTAAACATCAATTCCCATTAGTTGCTATAATAAACATTAACGGTACTTGGATTCCATCGTGCAACTTTCTGAATAAGAATTCACACATCATCATCGGTGCTCTATTAAACAGATTACCTTAAAATTGCCAGTTGTCTTAATTTAGGCTGTATTGTCACTAACCACCAGGTGAGATCACAGTCAAGCATAAAAAATATCAATCAAAGTATGCATATTAAAAAGACGTGCAGGTCAGACAACAAATAGAAAAGGAATGTTATTTTACAATCGTTGTTATGTAATAGACTCAGATACAAATGGGTTGCAGTGAGCACCATCTGATTGAGGATACCGAGATAGGAAGATAGTATCTTTACATTTTAAGTTTATTGTAAGTGGCTTCAATTGCCTAATACCATCTTGATAGTGGAGTGATAAAGATAAACGTTAAGTGAGACATCTAACGATTCAGTACGAGTAGTTATTGTGTGTATTTTTATTCAAACTACATTTGTTTTTTTTTCTTTTGTTATTGTTATCCTTGTAACGTATTGTTTGTTTGTATAAAAGTTCGAATATGCCAAAGGTTGAGTAAAACCTTGGCATCCTCACAATTTCTAAATCCTTTCGGTTTGAGCAAACATGTCAAATCCGTCGCTTTAATTTAAGTTAATTAATAGTCGTTTAAAATGGCCTTGGGATCGATGCTTCGCACCTTAGTAAAATAAATATTCCCTATCTTCACCAACTTGGATCACTGAGATGCATAATATGACACAAAAAACGCGTGCTTCAGATTCAATTATGACATTAAATAAAATGAATTATATACCCATATTTATTGAATATTCTTTCTTAAACTTTAAACTAAGAATCATACAATCTGAATGTTTTTTTTAATTTACATTCTCGGAAGTGCATTTGTAGTAAACATCAATACCTTTAAGTACTACAATAATATTTCATTGATATAATTACGGATTACAATAGGTTATTATAGTTTACGATTTGTTGTACAGTGTGAGTATTGTTATAAATACGAATCTGCCACTCTTGCGTCGATCAATGAGTACTCTAAATTATGCCCAGTTAAATCTTATTGACGCTAAACTTCTCATCTAACGTTGTAATTTATATGTTAAACACACTTAACTTATAACTTGAAGTATTGTTATACACAAATGACGATGTGACTGAAGATTTCGTAGTATTTCAAAAACACGACCTTTATAAAAACAAATATAGACTTAAGGCAAGATTGGGTATTGTGAACATCTTTAAGAGAGAATAATAAATAACTATCAATGTGATGGAAACGTTACTGAATACTGGAGCGATGGAAACAATCACGACGAAAAATAATGTGTATGATGGAGAAGCTGTTATTGTTAAACTATTGATTTTGGAATCATTATAATTCATATCATTGAAATTATTATTATCTTAAGACAATAGAAACGAATGGACTAATCCTAGTATTTAGTTGCAATATAAGTAATGAATACTTTTAGTATGTTGTTACTTTAATTGATATAGTTTGTTGGTCATGATAAATGGTTATTTAGCTCTTACCAGATCTGAGCATCATCAGACGCTAACCTATAATATAAAACTATAGACTAGGCGTGGACATAACATTCATAAAAAAAGATTCAGTAACAATGATACAACTATAAACGTCTTTTTAAAACTCTAAATCGTTTGTAGAAATATGAAATATGAGCTTAGATGCATAATTTAAAAACGAAGTAGTCCAAATTGTACGTTTGGTTTCGATGGTATCCGATAGGTAAGTGGTTTTCGTAACGCCCCCCGAGCGGTCGCGATATCATCGGCGCGTGCACGAGGCAGCTGTGCAGGCGTCCATGTTTTGTTTTATCTACGCCTTGAGACAAATTCATGCAACTTTCGTAATAAGAATAGTAATAAGGAGCACTTCATTTGAATCTCAAACTGATATATTATCTATTTATACATTATCTACCATATAATTCACAATACGATCCCTCTCCTATTACAAAATTTAAAGGACAGAATACTTTCGTCTGAGTTATAAAGGTTAAAAGTAAAAAAATGTAAGTAGCAGCCTATTTACGCCCCACTGCTGGGCACAGACCTCCTCATTTTAGATTTTAGAGCATAGACCCACCACGCTACTCCACTGCGGATTGCCAGGCATAGTACACAAGTGCACGCTCTATTCCTTCATTCTCATAGCCGATATGACGGGAATCCGACACGACCAGATCGAGATTAGGCGCAGTACCGACGGCTTAACGTGTCTCCGAGGCACGAGGGTGGATCACACCGCCAACTTCCCAACTTCGGGCAAATATTGAGAAAATCTTAAATGGAAAACTCAATATTGAATTTTCAATTGGCCCGACTCGGAACTCGAACCCAGGACCTCATGTCTGTAATCGAACATGCTAACCACTAGACCAATAAGGCTGTTATAAAGGTTATAAACTCTTAACGAATAAAGTAATTTCCCATGGAAGAATATGCTGGAACTTTATCCAGAATAGCTTTAAATAATAAATATTTTGGCATATTAAGGAAATGTTGTTCAAAGTATCAACTGTTGAGATTAATAACACATTTTATTTTATTCATAAGTATAATTCTATTAATAAATTAAAAAAAATTGTTTTAATTCGGGTTGATACCCATAGAAATAATTACATTTAGATTTCAATGACAAAGTAAAAATTTATATACAAAGATAACAGGCAATTCAATCTATAAATGAAATTCAAAATTAAAATGAATGATGTCAAATGTCAAATAAATAATTAACTATTAAAATTAAATTAAACTAATATACAAAATTACAATATATTTGAAAAAAAATATACATTATTATAGTCATTAAAACAAAATAGTCCATTACGTTCCGTGTCTGGTGCATTCGTAACCAGTACATTATCGGGGGACGCCTGAGCAACGGTTCTGATGGGACTGTTATCGCAATTGCGAACAGTCTCCCAGAAACCAACAACTATTAATCCTGATTTATACACACATTTCTATTTAACATTAATATTTTCTTAATGCTTTACTAATACACTTAATATCAAAGCTAGAACTGTGTACTCTACGTCTTTCTAGATTATCCACAATCATCCTCATTCGATATCGTTCGCGCCGCTTAACTTAGTCAATAAAAAAATAATATCATGACACCAACATAGTTTGACTTGCTAAACATTCTATTAACCTTAATTAAATATTTAACCACATTAAATATATTGTCTAGTTAGGATCTTGTTAAGTCAACTTTATTGTACTTGTATCGGCGATATATAAATAACGAAAGTGGCAATCGTAACCGAACACTTTAAGTCAAAAAGGTATTTCAATAAATTCGTTCTTTAAATAAAAATCGAATCACAATACAACTAATGTATAAATACTAATAAAAATTTATCTTGTTCCAGGTATTGCGCCAACTTCTGTGGTAATGAGACTCGACGTTAAGCATGCATTTTTTTCAAGATATTAATTTACGAATAAATTTATAAAAATACTCACTAGCCTCTAAAAACTAAAAATCATTTTTTTTAGTTTATAGTACTTTTATATTTTCCTTTATCATCAATGTAGCGAATACTTCAACAACTTTATACACAGGTAATTAAAAAAAAATCTTTATTTACTCTATAAAACCTAAACTATAAGATTTAATGAGATTGAGAGAAGCGAAGGAGATATGCAAGGATCGTGGCAAGTGGAAGGATGTTGTCTCTGCCTACCCCTATGGGAATAAGGCGTGATGCTATGTATGTATGTATGTATATTCGTATATATTACGTCTGAATATATTTATGTTATATTTATATAAATATATGTGTTTATATTAATATATTTTTATGTATCCTTAGTTAAATTTCTTCATTTGTGTTTATAAATAAATAAAACAAATTTTAGTAAGAAAAGTCGTGAGAGTCTATTAACGTGTAGCTAATGATAAAATAATAGGCTTGTAATAATGATCTCTCGTAACATATAACAATTTAATGCAACAATTTCCAATTATTCGATTTAATTAGAATAAGATACTATCTCTGAGCGTTATCAGGTGCGCCGGCAAATCATAGTTCAATCAAACAAGGCCACCTAAATAGCATTTGAGATGTGCGTTACACAGATATAAGTTACGAAAGAGATCAGATAACTTGTAACAGTCCAATGAAAGCGAATGCGATCGTACTCCTGTCATGCGTCACATCGGCGTACTAACGGCATTCTTACTAGGTCGTTTTTTTTGAAGTGAAACTTCTTATGGCACGGTAGGGAAAATTTTTGTTACGTATGTGTGAAAATGTTCGTATGTTGGGTATTTACTAATATCAATCACACTTAGAAAAATACCTATAACTCCTTCATTGGTTTAGTGGCTAGAATGTTCGACTACAGACCTGGGTTGGAGCCCCGATTCAAAAATCGATATTGAAGTTCCTATTATGCTTTTCTCAATATTTTTCCGAAGTTTGGAAGTCGGATGTGAGCTCCACCCCCGTGCCTAAGAGAGGACGTTAAACCGTCGGTCCTGCGCCTGTACTCTCTCCGGTCGTGTCGAATTCCCGTCACATCGGACTATGAGAGTTAAAGAAAATAGAGTACTATTCCTCCAATTTGGAGTGGAGCAGCGTGGTGGATCTATGCTCTAAAAACTCTTTTACATATGAGTCAGGAGGCCTGTGCCCAGAATGGAACTTTAATGGGCTGCTTTCTTTTACTTTTTACCTATAACTTTTAGTGGAAATTTTATCTCATCTTCCATAAACACAATTGATTGAACACTTTTTTGTTTATTTGTAAATGGTAAGTATTTTTTGGCAATGCGATCATACTGTTGAAGGTAGAAACTCGCTAACCTGATAAGACGCAATTTACCTCTTATGGTTTCTACAAAGCATCTCACCGGTACGCAAATTTTTCCTTGACGTCTTTGCTGGTTGTACAGCAACTAGGAATGGCCAAAGTCTTTTTCCAGCCCAGACTCAGACAAATTAGAAAAAGCAACTTCTTAAATCTCCTCAGCCGGAAATTAAACCCAGGACACTGGTGGCAGAACGCCTACTCACACCATTGTACCGGCGAGGTCGTTGAAATTTTTTAGAAAGTTTTATTTTATGTTTTTATGAATAAACCATTTATGATTACTTAAAAGACTTGTGAAACAATTAAAAAGATTTTGTGATGCTCGGAGTTATTTTTGCCGATTTGTTAATGGGTTTTTGACACAAGAAAATATAGATCCTAGATAGCTTATGTATTTATAGAAATTTTTTTTACTAGTTTATGAAACGCGTTAATTTAGTTTAAAATAATTTTCGTTGTCTTTTAAACTGTGTTGTTGAAGATTAATAAGCCATTTATCTGGTATGTAGTTTATATCCACATTCTGAGTAAGTACTTACTTAAGTAATTAGCAGTCCATTAACGACACATTGCTGGGCACAGGCCTCACTCAAGAGGAGATGGTTTTTTTAGAGCACAGACGCTGCTCCATTGGCAGATATTCTGGGTAAGGGGTACTAATAATCTCATTTGAAGCCTTCTTAAATCATACAAAGAATATCGCTTCTGATGATATTATATCAGCATTTGAAATCTATTCTCTCTCTATTCATCCATTGATTTATTTTTTAGATCATAAGTCATCGCTTAAGAATAAAGCAGTAGTCACGACTTAGATGCCCTTTCATTAGACTCAAATTATGTTACAATTAGTAAGGAATGTTGCAAGCATCTTAAGATCAATATTTGTAACAATGCGAATGTTCTGAGTCAATCGAGGTGAAGGCGTCGGCTATCCCTTGACCGCTCCCACTAACCTTGCTTTCGACGTGATCATGATAACAAGGATTGAATGCCATTGAACACGATTGAGTATACTTAGGTACGATTCATTCGGACCCCTGCCTGTGACTAGGCTCACCAACTTCAAAACAAACAATTCAGGATTCCTACACAAGCAACATTCATAATTGTTTATTTCGTTTCTCATTGAAGATCTATAGACAGGATTAAGACCTATAAGTAATCACGATGATTCCTGAGTTTTCAGTCTTGCTCTTCCATAATTAACAATAATAATAATAATGACAAAATAAGCCATTCAGATACGTAATAAATTATTTTAAATAAAATTTATTTTTGTCACAATTTATACAATAGGTAGATCTGTTATTTACAAATGTTTATATGATTAACATAGCAATCATTTAAATAGAATTTGAATAGATACACTTAGTTGATTGCAAAGTATTTTTTCATTTACGTACGTATAACTCTTAAGTGCTTTTATAGGGCGCCGAAGTTTTTATGGAAAATAATTTCCCCCGATATGACGCTGTATATAAATCCATCTTAGATTATATCATAACTTACTATCAGGTGAGATTACAGTCAAGTAAAAAAAATGTAAAATACATTTTAATGGACATATCATTGCGATCAGGACATTCTTTTAAATAAAACTAGTTGGCAACCCTATGCATATTACTCACAATTGATCTCATTAATTGCAATCACTATTCTTTAGTAATACGCTATTGGATCAAATTACAAAGCAATTTATTACGTGTAACGGCTAATACAGTTTTTGCATGCTTTGCAAAAGGCCGTCTTGTCATAAATTCCAACCTTGACTTCATTAAAAATCAGTGAGACTTTGAAACAAATAGGTTATTTTTTTATATAGTAATGAAATAATTAATTTTGAATTTTTAAATGCATCATACTTGCAAATGAGAACGTTGAAATATTGGATTCCAAAAAATGTCTACTAGTATTAAAATTTTATTTGCTTATTAAGGGTACTATATACTTAAGTGTATATTTTAGATTCCTGTAAAATACACTGGAACAAAACTTTTAACAAAACGCGTAGTTAAATTATTAAGTTATGGTAACATTAGTTAACAATAGCGTCACACATACGTATCAGCTTGTTTTCGAAAAATTTACAATGATGAATCTCATACTATAGTAGTAAGTAGCAGCCCATTAACGTCCCAATGCTAGGCCCAGGCCTCGTCACTCATAGACAGCTTAACGTATTTTCCGAGGCACGTGATTGCAGCACACCGCTAACTCCCCAACTTCGGGCAAATATTAAGATTCTTAATAGAAAACTCAATATCGATTTTTGAATTTGCTTGAACTTGGTACTAGAACCCAAGACTTCATGTCTGTAGTTGAACATGCTAACCACAAGACCAATGTGGCAATCTTAAATAAATATAAAATTACTAAACTCCATTAAAATTGAATACAAGATATGACCTCGCTCTTTGAATCATTACTCGTCAAAGTTGACACAATCGAAGACGCAATCGATGCTTATGTATCGAATCGAAAGTAATCGATATCACAATGTTTGTCGTTGGAAGGTCAATAACGTCCTTTAGGGATTGAGGTTAATGCCTGTCCTTGTGTTTGATCGATATTGCGTCCATTAGGATGAGCCAAAAATAATATAAAATTTTTGAAGTGACCAAGTCGATACGATAACAATTTCGATTTCGATCGATTTCAACTTTAATTCTTAAGTAATTGTAAGGTTGCAAAGCTTTGTCATTTTTTCTGGCCAAAGTATCATTTCAATTACTTAAACGGAGCTCAAACACTGGCAATTTTTAATAGTTACAGATTAATTAAACGGCATAGAAAGACGAAGACAAGGGGGATATATATATAACTAATTTCAATTTTTATATATAACTAACAAAAAATGTATTTATAACTAATAGATTCAATTCATTACAAAAATATGATAAAAGATTCTTCGTGTGACTCATGTAAAAAAGCATTAAAAATCAGAATGTGCAAAAAAATCCCTTATTTTTATAAATAATAAAACAGACATCAACTAATTAAATTTTTATATTAAAAGCTGGTATATTTTTACATCGAAACAAAACTTTTAAACTTAATAATGTCGCTTTCCATAGATTTATTCCACAGATTTTCTTAGGAAGTCATGGATTAGTAATAACACCTAGTTATATTAGTAACTTATTTTTCTTCGTGTATACAACCCATCGAAAAGGCAGAAACGACGGAAACTTTAGTGATGATGTTGTTTAGGGCACTCGTCGGCAATTATAATTAAAAACTACAACCATAAAAGGATTTACCAACAATACGACATTTCTAATAGTTTGAGGTGGTCTGTGTAAGGCGTGTAAGTGAAACGGGAACACGTTTTTGTTTTAATAATATTTTATAGTTACTCCATAACTGGATGATGGTTGATCGGCTTTCTTGTTCAAATCGTAAAGCGGTGTCTACACATTTTATGACACATTCTAAGCGTTGAATGTTATCATAAACCTAATTTGATCTTTGACCATTATTTTTGATTGCGTGTTAAAAGTAAACATGTCACATAAATCGGAACTAAGCCTTTAATTAATTAGTAAGAAATACTTGGGTATTTTACCTTTACTGTTGTATCTTTGGATTATTATGATAGAACTAGCTAATTCACATAATTTCTTATTACATGTAGAAAATGAGGGAAGGACAATTGATATCAAATATACACAAAAAGAAATCATAAAAATCGATTAGACCACGAGACAAAATAGGAAAAATATCGAAATACATAGACATATTAAAAACCACTTTCGCTATAATGACCTTTCTTTAAAGAATATGGTTTGATTATTACTTAGTAATATAAAAAAACAATTAATGAATTGCTACTCCATCAGCACAAAGTTATTAAACTCATTACATTGAAAGAATCCCCGAACGTAAGCTTTCAATAGATGACGCTTTAGAAGTTTTCACAGAACAATATCATTAATTAAATTTTATTAAAAAAAAGGTCATCCACTGTCATTAATAAAATTTTGTTTTATCAAGGATTAACGATAGAAAATTATAACTATATATGTATGAAATAATAGTTGGAATTGGAAGAAGGTATTTAACTTTCTGGAAGTAAAAAAATCCTTATAAAGTGTTTTCGTAGTATTTTCATTGACTGTGTGTCCAAAGTTTAAGTCACACGCACACACAAACGCATTTCCTCTGGAGACAACTCACAGAGGCGTGGTAATATTTACAGTTATTGCCAGCTTATAGTGATTTTATGTTACGCTCCCTATCATTATACGATCTTATCCATAAGTAATCCGTGAATCCATTAAAAAAGGATATATATGGGGTTATTTCTGTCATTTATAGTATGAAAATCGTTATGGACACTAAAACATAATATTTATAAATATATATACGAATATCTTTATAAGTATATTACTTTTGTATGTGTGTATGGTATTCTTTTAAACAACTAGACAGATATTGAAATCTATGTTGAACAGCCTAAATTGGTTGAACCTAATGGGAATTCCTTCGCATCCTGGGAAGGGACTTCTAAGATTCTCGTCACGAAAATAAACTATAAATCTGAGAATAGAGTATACTATAGAGTTATACTTTCCTTTCCGTTGAAACTTCCTATTCCCTTTTCAAATTTTGAAGTAGGCCATGTTATTCTACTCATCTGTCCACTTTCTAATTGCAAAAAATCGTATGCATCCTTATTTGAGGAAGAGGTAGTCTAAAACGCGAAAATCATCCTTACGTAACGAGCGTATGGCTCCTTATAACATAAGAAATGGATGGTTGCATGTTGATGTAATAGAAATGTCACTAGTAAATACCCAGAGGTAATTACATTACGCTTGGATTCTACTGACATGCTCCACTGTATTGGAATGCGAATTACCTTTTCGTTTATCTGTCCGCAAGGATAACTACGAACAGGTTATTTTTTGTCTTGCTCTTAAACGTATTAGCTCTTCAATCAATCAATTATTCTAATTGTAAATTATGTACAATCATTTAATGTCTTTGGTCTCTATTGATAGCAATTTCAATACAGAGCCCATGTCGCACTTGAACGACAAGTTTGATGCTAAGCAATTTGTACTTGATGCTATTTTTAAGTTTTACAAGGCTTATACGAGTATGCATAAATGATGATTAAAACTCATCATTTCCATACATATCATGGTGGGTCTAAGCTCTCTTATGAGTGAGGATGTCTAATAGTGGGGTGTTAACTAGGTATCCATGTCACACGTTATTTGGTTTGATGTGATATCGTTTAAATGTTCAGAATTTCCCATCCCCATNTGTCACTAGTAAATACCCAGAGGTAATTACATTACGCTTGGATTCTACTGACATGCTCCACTGTATTGGAATGCGAATTACCTTTTCGTTTATCTGTCCGCAAGGATAACTACGAACAGGTTATTTTTTGTCTTGCTCTTAAACGTATTAGCTCTTCAATCAATCAATTATTCTAATTGTAAATTATGTACAATCATTTAATGTCTTTGGTCTCTATTGATAGCATTTTCAATACAGAGCCCATGTCGCACTTGAACGACAAGTTTGATGCTAAACAATTTGTACTTGATGCTATTTTTAAGTTTTAATTGCTGTGATAACAAATTGATAACGAGGAAATACGCACATTTTAGTCTTATATTATAAAAAATTCTAAAATTTTGTTAATCTTACTCTTGTATTTAACTGAATTTAAGTCTTTCGACGTGTTCTTGAATAGGGAATCCTAGAAAAACACGTCTTTTCTTTTCACCACGCTTATACGAGTATGCATAAATGATGATTAAAACTCATCATTTCCATACATATCGTGGTGGGTCTAAGCTATTTTATGAGTGAGGATGTCTAATAGTGGGGTGTTAACTAGGTATCCATGTCACACGTTATTTGGTTTGACGTGATATCGTTTAAATTTTCAGAATTTCCCAACCCCATATAATATTTTGAAAAAAAATATCCTATAAAATCAGCCATGCGTTAAGAAACATACTAAATCATTTTCTATTTGGCATCAAAAAGTTAGAATGTAAGACTTACGTTTTTCTCAACCGTTTGTACGGTTATTTTTTTCAGTTACGCAACGCACCTTAGTTATTAGATTACCAGTTACATTTTCTGTAAAGGAAACATTAAAAATTCTTCATTAACTGTTCACTTCCACACAAAAACAACCAATTTGAATAGCGCTAGTAATTTGCATATCGAGAGCAATTTCATGTTCTCAGGTACGTCAAATATGCAGCAGTAATGGGGAGGACCACCCGTACGCAGTTTTTGCTTTACGTATCGTGTTACAAGAGTTCGTTAGGTTTTTTGCTCCTTCTGAGGTATTTACTAAATTTACTAAGGTTTCCTTACCGCTCCGGCTATAAAGACGTTGGATTTTGTTATTTCACCAAGTACACAATTTTCCTTATTAAATTATATTATAAATTTACAAATTTTTGAAATTCTAAACTGGTGGAAGGCTTTAGTTACCGTTTTTCATAGCTGATAAACTGTGATATCATCTGATATTAATACGGTCTGTACTGAGTCAAATAAGAAAGAGGTAAATTTACGTCGTAATAGTTGATGATGAATTTTTTTGCTTTTCTGCACGTCTTTGATGATAGGGTGGTATCTAGTTGCAACCAAAACTTACCACCAGTTTAAACACAATCAACTCACTATGATGCCATCTTAAACTGTATTAACATCACTTATTATATATTCTAGATTCATTGAAAGATTCATGGTACAAATCCAAAAAGCTAACATTACTTGGGAACTATTTGACAATTATAATAAACTGTTTTAATCAATCAATAAGATAACATATTTCGTAGTGCCCATCAATTCTGCTAATTTAATAATGCTAGTGATACAAGAAAATATGGAATATTCTGGAATCTACTGTGTCGTTAATTTAAATATTGATAATTTTATTTTATATGATTATTTATCGAAAGGAGCGAAATATCTAAGAACGAAAAAAGTCATCAGTATGATAATTACAAATGTGTCATTAACATAAGTATATACGTGCGTATATAATTAAGACTAGATGTGTTTGGCGGATATGCAGATGTTATGTGGTTACATTTCCTTGCTAATAAGCCAATTTAACAAATACTAGACGTAAATTTTATTCAAATCATTTTCCGTGTATTTATATATATATCGGAGAATAAGAGAAAAGGTGAGCATAAGGCATAGGGGCGTAGGGTTCTTCGCCGACATCGTCATTAATGGCATCCATAATTTCCATATTTTGGGTGTTTATGTGTAATGTTGGTGCAATCAAACACTTTATTAATTAACTCAGATTATAATGTTCAATCACTTATGTTCCCGATATCAATTAACACAAACTCATTAATAATAATACCTAGGAACGCGACAGTTTCAATAGTCGACCGCTCCAGTTGACCGTCACTCGAGAACAACTGAGAGACGCGCCGGACTGCCACTTAATGACTCTGCCCCACGCCGATAGACAGACTATTGCACTCCGACATATGACAGCCTACTTTACACAATGTATTGAAAGAAACATATTGAATATTTTCCTACACTTTAGAAATAAAATATGATATTTAACGTATTTTATTCTGTATATGGATAAGTATTTTTATTAGATTTTATTTTAAATTATGAGAATTTATTTTACTAAAGTGTTTTATAATTTCTATCCACTCACAATTCTGCGATTGGAATTCATAAGTTCCAGGAGTAGTTTTTTCTTATTTCTAACGTAAAGCCAAACATCTATTTTTAATATAATTAATTTCAATTTTATTTCAAACTAAATTAAACAGCAAAGTAGCTTATATTGTCTATTAATTGCCGAAGATTTGAAATTATGTTTAAGTATATAGAGTAGACAATAATATAAAGAAGCTCAGCCTTTTTATGTTAAAATAAATACTGATAGAAGCTATAATTACGAATCAATTTAGTGTACATATAAATGTTTATATAATAATATCAAGCAAACATTTAGGTACATACTTACGTCATGTGAGACCACAAAAAAATCATTTGAATATATATCAATTAATATAAAATTACAGTATAGAGGCTCTACTATTTGCAAACGTTATAACAGGATTTAAATTACGCAGTAATATATTAAATTACGATCATCAAATTTTTAATCTTTGATCTCAAAATGGCGGTCCAATTAAATACACTGACACTCCGAGCACCGGAACTAATAATAATTATTGTAATCAATGAATTATTCAATTGCCCTAGATTTCACATAAAATAATTAGTCTATATTTAAATACGCCTCTCCGTTGTCACAGAGAAACGGGAGCCTGTACACTTATACTTACAAACCTCTGTGGTTTATTTATAATGTTGCACAAACCCATTGTTTTAGATAATTTGTATACATTAATAAACAAATAAAATAAATATTTCACGTCGCATAACGTTGTCTTATATAAGCGTAGCATTTTTGAAAATCTGTATTTATTGCCAGGGCTATCGCTATTAAACACAAAATATACGTAAGTAGCAGCGCATTTACGTCCCACTGCTGGGCACAGACCTCCTCACTCATATGAGAAAAGGTTTTTAGAGCATAGACCCACCACGCTTTTTTTGTCGCTGGGAAATGCATTTACACACCGCGACTAATGGGGTCGGGAGTGTGTAAATTACACTAAAACTTAGCGGAACCGCCATTAACCCTGAGTAGGGAGCCAGAAGTTCGTTGAGGCATTCCTCTCTGCCCCCTCGGTTGCAGCTCACAGATATTCTACAGGGGGAGGAGTTGTAAGAATCTCCACCTCCCGTTTCCTGCACCCCTTCTTCGGGGGCATTCACCCTTTCCCTTTGCCGTGCCTCCTTAAGCGAGATGACAGTCGCACAAAAGGAGGCAACCGCTCTCCAGGCCTGCTCAATTGTAAGTATTGCTCCTATAATTCTCCCTATAATCCTGCAATCAAACACTTTATTAATTAACTCAGATTATAATATTCCCGATATCAATTTACTCAAACTCATTAATAATAATAGCTAGGATTGCGACAGTTTCAATAGTTGACCGTTCCGGCCGTCCGTCACCCGAGAACTACCGAGAGACGCGCGCCGGACTGCCACTTATTGACTCTGCCCAACGCCGATAAACAGATGGCGCCAGCGTTCCACAGACTATTGCACAATGTAACAATGTACAATAAAATTAAGTATATTTTATTGTACATTGTTACAAAATTTCATATAAAATAAATCAATATTATTTCTATTCCTTAGCAGTGTACAGTCCCCTTACTGAAGCCATTACATTAAAATTAATTCTCACGGATCACGCACTTAAGATGCTCGCAGAAGACCTGTTATTATTAAAAGGCTTTATTCAAATGCTATTAGAACGTGAGCTTTATAACAAAGTATTAAAGTATATATTAGTATTAAGAAAAAACAATTGTTATATCTCGTACGGATCAAATCAGCTGTCAATTCACACGGGGCTTTGGTTTGATCTCATATGTGTCTCCCTCTCTCATATTCATTAAATCTGCGTATAATATATCAGAAAGGAAGACAGATTCATGATAAGTTGTCAATATATATTATGTCGATCACATTCCTTCTTTCACTTGGAATAAATTATCTATGACTGTTAGAGGAATTCACACATAGTAAAGCTTTTAACATATTGATGGCCCGTCGTATATTTTTTTTAGAGATTTTGACGGTTTTGTGATATTGATGATTATTTTATCACCCAATATTTTTAAATCATACAGCTATTAAGGTAAGATTCTTAAAAACTAGATCATTAATACATAAGGTGGTACAATAAAAAAAATATTTTGGCGAAACTGTCTTACAAAATTTGGATTTTATTCCTGATTCTATAAACTGAGAGGTCATTGATATAGAGAATAAATGAAAAATCAAGGAAGCTTTTCAATTACTATGATAACTAGTAATGTAAAAAAGTTAATTCCTATTCCATCTATTAAGGAAAGATAAACTTTATAATAAGGAAAGATACTTCTGCACTTTTTACGTGAGCTTTCAATTGATGGCGCTGTGAAATTTTATTTGGAATAAAGATCAAAAGAAAAGATTTGAACAATAATTAAATGTATAATATAGTTTACCCATGAACATTTGGGTTTAAAACAATAAAAAAAGAATTAAAGTTATAGGTAGCAAAAGAAAAACCATTTAATAATTTTGATTTGCAATTGACATATTAATCTAAAATTTATTTTCACCTTTATAAGTTTAAGAAGATAATATACATGTAATTTTAAATAATAAATCTTAAATTATCATAACAATAATCTGATATTTTGTTTAAGGTTCAAAAAGCTCTCTAACTATAAGCAGATTTGGTTCTTATACAAAATCAAAAAAGATAATAATATTTTTTCGTGAATATAATTATCAAATAAAACGCTCTTTTGGATAAATAAAGACAAAGTTATGTGCAAAGTCATGGCCTACGAAAGCATATTTTACGGCTTTACTGATACCTATTTATCCTGATACTTTATTTATACCTCTCTCGACTTTGCCGCCCTTTGGCTTAAACACAATAAAATCTCGTATTAAGGTCCTTAATACGGAATGTATTTGCACAAACAACAATGCAGAATTATAACGCGGAACACCAATATGCTGGTGAATCTCTTTCTGACAATAAAATCACACAGTTTTCACAGTAATTTACTTAAATGGCCTACATTTATAGGTTTTTAAGTTCTTTAATATTATTACAACGCCAACGCATAATCATTTACGACTTTCCTAAGGAACCCGTTTAAAAAAATGCGACACCAGAAGTTTCATATAGTACTTATCTGAATATTATGAAGATAATAAGCAATGGGATTCTTTGTTATGAAATTTATGAAAATACTAAGTCTAAAAGTTGAAACTCTGAGTATATTTCACATTGGCACAACACATTCGCTTGGCACGGCTTTATGGTTTCAATACGGCATCGTACCAGAACACGAGTCTCATATTTGCTTAGCGGTACGTTTTACCCACTACCAAAGGCTCTCACCAGTCCAGACTCAGACTCAATAGAAATTAAATTTTCTAAATTCGCCCAATCAGGGATCAAACCTGTTACCTCTGTAAGCAAAGCGAGTACTCGCAGCAGTGCGCCCACGTGGCCGTCAAAATTATTAGATAATCTTATCAAATTATTAAATTTGACTATCAGGAACGTGAAATACCCATCAAAACCGTTCCAGCCATTATGGAAAAAAGACACATGGAAACATTGTCTTATAAAAGGGAATTATTTTGAAAAATGTTATTAAAACCCTATACAAGAAACTGTCACGTCATGGCTGTGGAAATTTATAATAAATTACCTTACGCACAGTAATAAAATACACTTTAATTTTATTTAGTATTTTTGTCTAGGTTTGACTTGATAACCATTGTATAACCTAAACAACCTCGCAATTTTTTTTATCTAGTAAAACAGTAGATACCTTCGATTTATTAATGATAAAACATTCTCCTCAGATTAGTCATGTCTTCTCCTAAAGTGTAAAATAAATATCAATTACCATAAAGTTACCATCATAAATCGATATTGAGTTTTCTACTAAGTCTTTTTTAATATAAACCCGAAGTTGGGAAAAATTTGACGGTGTGATCCACCCCTGTGCCACTCCGATCGTGTCGGATTACCGTCACATTGGACTATGAGAGTGAAGGAATAGAGAGTGCACTTGTGTATTATGCCTGCCAATCCGCAATGGAACAACGTGGTGGGCCTATGCTCTAGCAACCCTCTCTCATATGAATGAGAAGGCCTGTGCCTAGCAGTGGGACGTTAATGGGCTGCTACTTACCTTACTTTTTTTTTAAGCATCACAGCCTATCGCAAATGTTTACTCTACGAAAAATCTGTATTAATTAAAAAAAAAAACATTATCAAATTACTTAAGTAGTAAAGTATTTGCTTTTATTATATATAATATACCACATAGTAAAATAGAATTTGGGTTAGGATAACAATTTCGTACAATGCAATTTATTTAGGAAGTATATATTTTATATGTAGCTGCGAATTCTTGCTGAGTTCTTTGGTGCAAAGTTGCGTCAAATGGGTTGTCAAATGATAACATAATCGATATATTTCAATATCATTGGCCACTTGCATGCAACAAGACAATTAACGTAGGCATTTAACGATCAACAGTAATTATTTTGACATTGAATGCGAACTACAGAAGCAATCTATCATGCCTTGTAACACGTAATCGCAATATGTACGGTGACTTACTACAGCTTAATGAAACGACTGATCTTTATAGCTCCAAAGCTAGACTAGCCAGTCTTCGCGACTCCATTTACATAGAATCAGTACTCTATTTATTACTTTGTGAAGTTCCACCATATTCCGTCTACTGGCCTTTGCGTGAGAGTAACAAGCTTCTATCGATTTATTCTATGGTTTCACCAAAGTGTTGTGGCGACAACATGGATGCTTCTCCCATACAGGTGTTGTTATTTTATTTTACATTCAAAGTACGGAAAATTCTATGCGTAATAATCCAAGTATCAAGTTAAACTGACAAGCAGAGGGTATTTAAAAAAATATTTCCTTTTAACGTCACAAAAGATAATTATTTATTGCATAAATGAGAGGCGAATTTTAAATAGATACAGACTTTTAATACTTTAACGATCCCTATATATGCCAATCTTTATGTAACTAAAATCATAAAGGTAAAAGGTAAGTAGCAGCTCATTAATGTCCTACAAGTGGGCACAGGCTTCCTCACTAGGAAAGAGGATTTTTAGAGCATAGACCCACCACGCTACTCCACTGGATGGCTTTTCCTATACTCTCATAGTCCGACATGATGGAATTCCGACACGATCAAAGTGAGATTGAGCACACGTCCGACGGCTTAACGTGTTCTTTGAGGCAAGGAGGTGGATCACACTGCCAACTTACCAACTTCGGACAAATACTGAGAAAATGTTAATAGAAAACTTAATATCCATTTTTACTTTTAACGAACTCAGGACCAATGTCTGTGGTCGAACATGTTAACCACTAGACCAATGAGACTAAAGTTATATTTGAGACCAATTACGACACTAGTATTGATTTTTACAAAATTCAACAAAATAAAACGATATTATAGAGATATTAATTTTTATTATCCAAATTATCGTGATTTATTGCCTCCATAAAAAAAAACTTGAACATTTTCTCTGCGATAAAGTTTAAACTGATTTATTTCGTACTTTAAAGCACTTTCTATATGTAAGTGAAAGCCTAAAATCGAAGCACATCAACCGTGAATCTCCTTACACTCGACGTATCGTCAGGCCTGCCATTAAAATTATCTTTGTAGTGTCCACTCTAATAAGTTTAAATTTAAGACTCCGTACATATTGACGCGGAGAAACAGGCACGTTTAAGGATACAAAACGCAAGTAATCCAAGTAACGAACGCAAAAAATGCGGGCAAGATTCTATTTTGAGATATTACATATACAGAGCAATGGGAGACTTCATTCTCCACCGATTTTAACTAGATCAAAAGGTATATAGATAGGTATAGGATCATTTGTAATGTTTTTACGAACTGAAACAACAGGTATTTTCAGTTTGCAAAAACCTTACAAACGATTTAATTTTTGCAATATTTCTCTACAATTCACGAGATTTGTAGAATTAACAATAGAAGTAAATTTTTTTAAGCTATCTTTTAAAGGTATATTCGAAGCTGCAAACCGCTTTGATTAAATGCCAATTAAACGTTTTTTGTTAACAAGATAAGGAATTATGAAAGCACAATTTTGAAGCTTAATTAATCACACAGATAATAGCTAAATTTCACACTAAAACTGAGTCGCTCTCGCTTATATCTTGACTACATAATGTGTGCAAGTGAGTTAAAGTCTTGCGACGCACCATAAATAAAGCAAGCTCTTTGAAGTCACCGACCATGTTTAATTTAAGGTACCCCGCTCATTTGGGCACCCAATTAAGCGCGAAATATATCGCAACTTAGTTCATCAAAATTTTTCATTTTCATTGTTGCCTTTTTTCCGCGGTCAACGATATGGCTGTTAACATTTTTTTGTCAAAATTCGCGTAACTTGGTTATATTGTCTTTTACATAATTAGTTTGATGATAAATGAAATATAATATCCTATATGATATATATCTATAGTCATACTAGCAGACCCGACAGACTTCGTTCTATCAAAATGATTTGAAATGTGACAGATTTCAGTTTTACGAATGGTTTTCGAAATGAAATTACAGCTACAGGTACTAATGATCTATAGCTTTTACATTTTGCGACTATTCAATTTGGTCGGCTTGTGACTATTCAATTGATTTTGAACGTTGTACAACGGTAATAAAGTGCAAAATGACTCTTTGGCGTTAGGAACACACCTACATTGCTTAGAAAACAGTGAGTACTTGAAATTAATTATTAACTTTATGGAATAGCAATAAAGGTCAAATTGACTATACATATAAGTTAGAAATCGTTTGTATGGGAAACAGAAAAGGGGGTTTCCCTTTCAGTTATTCGACCTTTTCTCGCCGTAAAAACCAACCTTGGACTGCAACGAACATTAAAAAAAAAGAATTGGCAAAATTGACCCAGGCGTTGTTGAGCTATGGGCTTACCAATACCATTTTTCTTTTATAGATTAGCGCTGTGTTGGTCCAATAGATTCTTGTTAAGTTATTCGCTATATGTAGCCTACCAGAAGTGCAACGACGTGGTGGGTTTAATCAAATCAAAATATCCTTTATACAACTAGGCTCAGAATGCACTTTTGAATTGTCATTAGTATGTTCATTGATAAAAATCTACCACCAGTTCGGTAAGTTAATTCCGCTGAAAAGAAACCGGCAAGAAACTCAATGGTTACTAGTTTAGAGATAGTTATAGTTAGATAATATTTTGCTTCTGTGTGTAACTAGAGTCAAATCCAAACATAATAATCTTTATTCAAGTAAGCAAAAAAACTTGTATGTTACAGTATATTTAGGTTACATGTGCAACTGGAATCAAATCCAAACATCTTTATCGTTTAAATAATCTTCAATATTACAATATATCTTTTGTGATAAGGCATTTTAAACATATTTTTCAAAACTATTTGAAAGCATTGACCCCATCCTCCCCCTAATGAGTGATGAGACCCGTAATCAGTAGTTAGTAGTAGACGTTTATAAATACATGGAATACACTATTCTTTATAGTGTCCTCCGTGTATTTCCCGATGCTTACTTTTAAGCACGGGGGTTATTTATATATTCAGTTGCAATTTAAAGTGATTCCTTTCGCAATGTAGATGATCACTAACTACGACATTTCCTATCAAGAACTACCGCTTTCCCTATAACAATACCGATTGCCTCCACAGGGCCCAAATAGTCAGTAAGTTCTAAAAACAAACATACAATGATTGATACTGTTACATAATCATCATAAAACATACCAACTGCCTACGAAATAATAATTTGATATCAATCTTTATTATTATTCATGTATCTATTTCATCACCAGTCCACTCCTTACTTTGAACAGATAGCTCATTCACGCATGCGTCACTCACATACTATCTCTAATATCGGTTTTAGATCACGCTTGATCTTCTGACCCCCGATTTCGGCTACCGTAGACACGATCTTTTAAGATCCAACAGAAAAATTAAACTTTACCCCATTAAAATAAAGTCTTTTTTACTTTAGAGATATAAATACAGTCGGAACTTTTGAGCCACTTATGTTAAACAATCCAAATTTAATATGTTTATCATATTAAATAGCCATGTCTTGTTAGTAGTGTTGTATGAATATTGATGTAACAAATACGCTTTAATTTTACGATCGTTTATATGTTAATGTCGATGAAAGGCATAAATTTAATAGGCTTTTTTGCTTTTGTTAAGTTGGTCTATATTTGTTTTTATTCGGTTCACTCACCCTTTATCTTGAATAAATTTTTAAATGTTATAAAATTAATTTACACAAGTTCCAACGGAATTTTAAACTGTATATCCATTGTTGACTTACCTAAAAGACTACCGTTCGCAGTAGAAGGCTGAAAAGGAGGCGAGAGGCCCACGATCGCCGTCTCCCTCATGTAGTGTGTGTGTGGGTAACGGAAGCGGGGTCCATTGCCCAACAAAGAGAGGTCCCGTGAGGTGGTTGGTAGTTTACCAGGTGCTCCAGGTAATCCACCTTCGGAGTAAGTTTTGGTCATTGACCAAGTTGGGCCTAAACAGGCACATAGCTGGCAGGGTTGCGAATGTCTGTCAATCGCGTTCTCGTGACCCCGTCTCCAAGTGATGCATCACTGGGTTTTAGCCGATATGAGTCCGGCATACCCTAGAACATCCTCCCGAGTATTTCAGGTATCCACGAGGATTTCCCAGCGTTAGAAAAAACCTAAAAGACTAAAAAAATTCCTTCTATTCAATGATTTAGTTGAAATTTATCATAATTCTTGTATATATAAAAAAAAAGGTTAGAAGTGCGTGCGTACAGAGCACACATGGCAGAAATGAAAATTCTTTGTAAAATTAATTTATAAATATTGTTTATCTTTACAAATCAAAAAGTTATATTTCCGGGACTTCTTAGAGGAAGGAGAAACAGGAAATACATTAGGAATTTTATGAATTTAATTGAGTAATTAATACAAATATTTTTTCAAAATCACGAATAGTAAGTAAAAATGATGCGTGTTTTTTTGTTAATACTAGAAGTTATTAATTAAAAATAGTATATATTAGTATAAATTTATGAAAAATAGTATATTAAATTATTAAATAACGGGTGGCAAATTAAAATGCCACATGTTATTTGTAAATATTAAAACTACCTAACCTTCCTACCTAAAGCAATTAGCATAAAAACGCTGCACATCTTCGTGATCCCAATCACGCATTACATCGGTAAAAAAATTACACACGTCTAAAGAAGTTTCACTTCAATAAAAAGAAGGCTTTAGAAAAATTACCAACGGTGATGACATATGTGTTTTCTGTTCAACTTACAGACTATCTGGTTTTCTGATATTTAATAGTCTAAAGGTCACTAGCCATTCAATTCAATCCTTAGTCTTAATATTGTCTGATTCATTACAATTCAAACATATCTTAATTTCTTTTATGTATGTCACAGTTTTAGGTTAACAGGTGAACGTTGTACCACATAAAATTCTATCCTTCAGACTCAATTTACACATAAAATTATTTTTTTTTCGGTAATTACAAGACTATGTCACTATACTAAAACTCATCTTATTTATTCTCTTCGAATAAAATCGCACGGATAGAAATTTATTCATTTATGAAACACTTATTTCATTACGTGAAATTTTAAAGGCAACAGTAAAAAGGAATATCGCTAATTGGTCCAAAAATAAATTACATAAAGCATACTCTCTCTTTTTATTGATTTTTGATTATGTCCAAATAAGGTACAGTGAAATGAAATTAATTAACGATTGTATCGACCAATACATTATTTCGTATGGATATCTTATTCTTTTATTGGTTCTGTGGAAAGCATCGTAGAACACGACATCTACTACTATCAAATATCAGCTACAGAGGTACCGGATTAGTTATTCTGTCACAAAACATATTAAAATAGAAGTCAGTCGTTATAAATTTTGAGATTTCAAACTTTATATGAGTCTCTATTTATTTATTTATCAACAAACAATGACATAATGCGTCGATATAAATTTCTTATTGAAGTGAAACTTCTTTAAGCATTAGCGTATTTTTTTAGGAAAAAAACGCATGATTAGTGTCACGAAGATGTGCAGCATTTATTATGCTTATTCGTATTAGTGTTAGGTAATTAAAATATTTAAAAATAACATATGGCATTTTTATTTGCCACTCGTCATTAAATTCTCTTTTCTAAATTTTTAATTCAAAAACAAAATATAATTTTTAATATGAAACATGTAGTATTTGTATTTACAATTCGTCATTTGAGATTTCAATAAATTATTTGTATTAATTTTCGATACTCTTAATATTTTAATAACAATTAAATTCATTAAATTCCTTACATGTCATCCTTTACCCCTTCCTCTAAATCCCGGAAATCTAAAGTTTTAGATTTGTATAAATATAAATAAGATTTAAAAATTTGTTTGCCAAAGAAGTTTGACTTCTGACATGTGTACATTGTAAAGTTCCAGTCACAATTATTTAAAAACATACCGTTAAATACATATTTTTTAAACCTTATAGATGAAGGTTTAAAAAATATGTATACATACATATCTACCTGTCTATTAATGGCCGAAACCATCCAGTCAACGTGGTTCAAACTAGTGTTATTTGAAGGTTAATAATGCTGATAAAGTTTTTAAGTTAAATATAAGGACAACTTAGTATATACAAAGAAAAATAAAATGAGTCGAAATCTTTTTCGTTTATTTAATTCCACCGATATTTCGTAATAAAAATGATCGTGAGTACGAAGCCATTAAGCTAATGAATGGCAAATATGGGCCAACATCCTGACCGACGTAGGAAGTGGAACCAGTTTCTGACTAACAGCGGAGATGAGTCGATGATACGTGTGATAAAAATATATGAACATATTTATTAAATTTTAAACAGAAGATACTTTATAACCATTGATTTAAATGTAAAAGTATACAATAAAATGTTTAATTAATGTGCGTATATGTAGTGAATTAAATATAAAACACTATATATGTGTCTGTATATATATGTACTAGCTGTACCCGCGACTTCGTCTGCGTGGAATGTATTTTGGGTAGCATTTTCATTAATTTAGGGAAATTGTTTTAAAAATAAGAGGGTTTTACTGCAAAGAGCTTAAAGTCCTTTATACCAAAAAATATTTTGTTGGTAAAAGTGAAGTTTAATTTTTTTTAATTAACACCCACGCAAATCTTAGCTGCCCTCTTTAGTCTCAGTTCAGTTCTCACTTCTCAGTTTTAATCGACGTTATCTACCAGTTCTTGTGTTATAAGTAAATCGTGTTAGTAAATTGGGCTGCTTTGTGATACAAAGCTAAGTGTATTTCTCTAATTTAAAAACCTTGTCTTATTAATGTGTCATAATGATAATTATGTTTTATATTTAATGTAAATGGATGTTGATGAGGCAATTGTATGTTAATAATGACATGAACAGAAAAGTTTTTTTTCTCTTTTTGCCGAATTCTTCTCAATAAGTAAATACTTTCCGAACCGGTGATACAGTCTTTGTCGAATATTGGAAAAGAATACAGATCTTGAAAAATTGGGCATTGATTTTTTGATTGATTATATTTTTATATTGTATTATTTATTGGCTATTCCAGATACTATCACTCCTAAATTATTGATTTAAGTTAAACAGATTGAACTATCACAGTATCTTTAAGTTGGCAATGATTAACACTATATCCGTCTGTATAACTTTCTAATTTTCTAATTTTAAGATCATTTCTTTAGAAAATAAAATGAATATAGTAAGTTATGCTTAAGAAACTTTGTTTTATAATATATAAGGATACATAGATACATAGATGATTGTAGATAAAAGCAATCCCAACAAGAGTGTAAACCCACACTATTAATGTGGGACAATATAAAGTGCAAGGGCAAATATATGCACACGCCTTTAAATATACCGGTGTTAAGGTCAGGTTATACTCGGTAATATAATTTTTTTTGCAATAAACAGGTGATTTTATAGCTATTTCGAACATCATACACGCGCTTCGGATGGTCTCAGCCGAACATGTTAACAATGACATTACCAACTGTTTAAGTGCGAATGTAATCGTATTTATACTTTAAATTCACAATTAGTTTAAAATGTTAAGTTTATATAAGTAACTTTTATATCGAAGAAACGAAATCATGACGTTCAAAACTTCTACTGTTCTTTAGGTATTAAATACTATTACAAATTGTAATCTTTGCCTACGTTTGTAGTGTTTGGTATCTTAATATAAGAGAGATTGCCTGTTGAAATACTTTACCTATATTTCATTTTTATATTTAATTAGCCGTTTCCCGTAGTCCTGCCTCATTGGTCTAGTGGTCAGCATGTTTGACTACAGACATGAGGTCCTGGGTTCCAGTCCCGGGTCGGGTCAATAAAAAAAAAATCAATATTGAGTTTTCTATTAAAGTTATCTCAATATTTGAACGAAGTAGGGAAGTTGGTGGTGTGATCCACCCTCGTGCCTTGGAAAGCACGTTAGCCGTCGGTCCTGCGCCTGATCTCTCTCCGATCGTGTCGGATTCCCGTCACCTCGAAGTATGAGAGTGAAGGAGTAGAGAGTGCACTTGTGTACTATGCCTGCTAATCCGCAATGGAGCAACGTGGTCGGCCTATGCTCTTAAAACCCTCTCTTCTAGGACTGAGGAGGCCTGTACCCAGCAGTGGGACGTTTATAGGCTGATACTTACCTTTTTTTCCCGTAGTCTCATTCGCATTATTCCTAATCCTGAAAATCCTTACTTATTGGCCTTCAGCATTGCAAAAGGAGTTTGCTAAATCTAATGGCAACCGTCTTTCCTTCCAAATAGTTTTACGATCTTTTGATAAGTAAATAAATGAGTTTAATATTCTAAAATTATATTTACGTTCGGTGCTTTCCGAAAACTGCTTGGGGCACATCGGTCAGACGGTTTAAAGTCGATCCAAAAGGATAAAAAGACGTAATGCTCAATATATGTCAATGAATATGACAATTTATCTTACAAATTCTTATACTTTAATAGTGAATATATATTATACATATATCGACTTCTATTGTAGTATTTTATTACAAATTGTAGATGTTATTACAAAGTCTTTTTCCATTTCAAATATGATAAATATCCACAGTAACCTTATGCGGAAACAAATATTAACTTGAATGAATTAATTATACTATATTGAGTAATATTCTGTGTTTTAGGAAAAGCGATATCTAGAGCAATATCTAACGAAAACTGTCTGACAATTTTACATATTGCTATCTTACTTTGAATACCAAATAATGTCATAATGCACAATTCTACGATGTCTATAATAAAGTACACCGAATTACACAAGTATTGTATATTCCACGTGTTCGCTTTATTATGTATAAATCAGTAATAGGTACAAATTATTCATGCGCATAATAAAGACTCGTAGATCGTGAGTTAAGCCCTTATAATATATTTTCAAGATTTTGTTATCGTATCCACTATTCACGAGTATCGTTAACGAATATGGTGAAAATTGCATAGATATCTCACATAAATTAGGTGAGGGCCAATCCAACTGATACAATTTATAACTGTAATGGGGCGATTTTCATTACCTTTGTCCATACAAACGTAGGAGGTGAATTATTCCACTGTCTTATTTTATACCTATAAAATAAAACAGAACATAATCTTTTTGTCTACATTATCTATATATAAGAGACTCATCACGATATCTCTGGAAGCATAGGCGTAGAGACTTGAAATTTGGTAGGAATATTCCTTTTGCCGAGTAGAGGTCAGCTAAGAACGGATTTTACGAAATTCCACCCGCAAGGGGGATAACGGGGGTGTAAATAAAAAAAATTCAAACTTTCCCATTAAAAAACCTTCACATTTACAAACTATGTCTTTTACGGTATGTAAAACTTGGTCAGAAATTTTTTTTTGACGTAATAGAAAGTAATAATAGTAAATTTTAGGATATTCCACCCTCTAAGGACAGTGCGGGAATGTTTCATATTTGTAAAAAAAATTGCCTAAATTAATGAAAATGCTTCCAAAAAACATTCCACGCAGACGAAGTCCCGCCTTCAGCTAGTCTTATTAACATACAAGGTAATATAACGGCTCTCACATGTAATAAATTTCTTGATTTAACTAATTTGCACATATAAACATTTAGTTTAAAGAACTTTTTGTTAAAAATTTTTATCGTATCAGACCTTTAATTATAACCGCATTCAATAATTTTATTCAGAATTTCGATAACGATTCAATGGTTTTAAAGCATTAAAAGGGATAGCAGTCCAATATAACAAAACTACTTTATAAAAAATTACTTAGTATAAAGAAAATTACAAAAAACAAAAAAATACCCGACTGAGTTTGTTGTGGGTTCTTCTCGGATCAGAGCGCGAAGGAACCCTCCTAACTTTACATTTTAAGCCGTTCTTGAGTATCATCATCAGACGTATATTAGAATCAGAGTGTGAAAAAAAAAAATTTTTGACGATTCAAAAGTGCTGTAATATGCGTAAAAAATAATAATATTTTCGATATTTTCCATTTTGGAATTGCACTATATAAGACTTTTATTTTAATTTTTCACTTTAATGCACACTGAGTCAGACTTTAAGTAGAGTATACAACATTGTAAACATTTCTAAATAAGAATCTTCACCTAAATTAATACGATTAAATACACGTTGTATTCCTATGAAATATATTAATAAAACAATGCTTATAGCATTATCTTATTTACTATAACTATCTTATTATCCTTATAACGAATCGATTCGAAAAACGATCTATCCCAATTAAAAACAATTTCGATTTTAACAATAAAATTGTAATTATTGAACAGATTCTAAGTTTATTATTATTTAGATAAACATTTGAAATGTTAGTATATAGTAACACAGCTGTTTTTTACCAAAGGTTTTGTCTCAAAGGGCTAGATGTCTCAACTCAATTATTAAATGCACCAACACTTATATATGGTAGTGAAAGTTGGGTATGGCAGAAGAATCACAAAAGTAAAATAAATGCGGTAGAGATGAGAGCGTTGAGAAGCATGAGTGGATTAAAACTGAGTGACAGAGTGAGAAATAGTGTGATAAGAGAACGTTGTGGTATAAAAGAAGACGTAGTGACTAAAATTGAAAAAGGTATGCTTAGATGGTTTGGGCATGTAGAGAGAATGAATGAAAGGAGACTGACAAAAAGGATTTATGAGTCAAGAGTGAATGCGAAAGTTGGAAGGGGAAGACCGAGGCGAACGTTCCTGGACCAAATCCAGGACATTTTAAATAACGGCCAGGTCAAGAGTACTCTAAACCGACGAACTTGTATGAAAGGTTTAATGAGATTGAAAGAAGCGAAGGAGATATGCAAGGATCGTGGCAAGTGGAAGGATGTTGTCTCTGCCTACCCCTATGGGAATGAGGCGTGATGCTATGTATGTATGTATGTTTTTTACCATGTCAATCGAGTAGGTCTTAATAGGTGCGTATATGGATAAATCTGTAGTTAGGCTTACATTACATAAAGAATCACTTTGCTAAATTTGAAACCAATCCCGTATAGTTTTGAATATCCCCTGACGAGAGAGTGATTAAGTTTAATGGTCTAAAACCATCTTCTCATTATTGCCTTTCGAATGAAACCAGTTTGGAATACATCGGTTTGGTGATTTCAAAGACAATAATAGACATAGATGAATACAATTTTTTTTTCTACGACGAAACAAACAATTCCCTTATCAAAATATTTGATATTCAACAATGTTGGCATTTAGCATTAGGTTTATTATTGTCGAATAATACGTGTCTCGTTATTATAATTATTAATCGAAGGCATATATGATAATTACGGAGTGCCATTGCAAAACAGTTCTATTTATTATATCAAACACAATGAAGCAGTGCATTTGAATTTATAAACTCTATTACAAAGTCAGCTTTAACTAGCTGTAACTAATTAAATCCTGAAATTCTGTGGTCTGTCTGTTATTGACATCGTTTTTATCAAATCATATATATATATATATATATGTCGGAGAATAACAGAGAAGGTGAGAATCATAAAGCATGGGCATAGGGTTCTCCGCCGACATCATCGTTAGTGACACCCATAATTCAATTTCTATACTGTGGGCATTGGAGGGTAATGTAGGTGCAACCATACACTTTATTGATTAACTCAGGTTATAATGTTCAATCACTTATTGTTCCCGACATCAATTTACACAAACTCATTAATAACAATAGCTAGACGCGACAGAATAGAACGCGACAGTTTCAATAGTCGACCGGTCTGGCGGACCGTCGCCCAAGACCGACCGCCGGCTTGTCACCATTGACTTTGTCCCACGCCGATAGATAGATGGCGCCAGCGTTCCACAGACTACTGCACAGACATATATATATGGCGCAATGGTGGTACTCGTTTTGCCAGCAGAAGAAATACCCTAGATCTTTGCGTTCTGATATCTACTTTATGTTCATATTATGTAAATATACCTATATAAATACACTCAGTCTGTATTTATCCAAAAGAATTCCGAATCCAATAACTTATATAATATTTAAAAAATAAGCCCTATTTTTTAATGTTATAAAAGAAATAACAAACTAATATAGTAATCTGTATAAAAACAATGGAGTGGTGCCAGTAAATTCGATAAACTTAGGAAATTGCATTTAATCATTTGTCTACGTCTACTGCCTCATTGATGTAATGGTAAGCACGTTCGACTACAGAAATTAGGTCCTGGGTTCGAGTCCCGGGTCGGGCCAATTCAAAAATCAATATTGAGTTGTCTATTAAGATTTTCTCAATATTTGCCCGATGTTGGGAAGTTGGCGGTGTGATCCAGCCCCGTGTGTCGGAGAGCACGTTAAGCTATCGTACCTGCGCCTGATCTCTCACCAGGCGTGTCGGATTCTCGTCACATCGGACTATGAGAGTGTATGAATAGAGAATGCCCTTGTGTACTATGCCTGCCAATCCGCAGTGGAGCAGTGTGGTGGATCTATGCTCTAAAAACCCTTTATCTCTTTTGAGTAAGGAGGCCTGTGCCCAGCAGTGGGACGCTAATGGGCTGCTACTTACCTTTTTTACCTACGTCTAGTGTAGAAATGAAGAGGTAAATTACCTAATTTCAGATTATTACTCACGCAACCGTCGTCAACAGTACGACAACTACTCGCTGTATTAAAATTAACTAACACAGGTGTTTTGTGTATGACCTTTTCGTTATACTTTATATAATTATTGGTTAATTATATATTCAAATAATATTCTTATTACATTATAACAGGAAACGCCAGAAGACATTTCCTTTTCATCGACCTTACTTTTGAAACTCGGAAGGTGTAGGAGATATAATAAAATAAAGTCTTAGTAAAATGTTTGTTACGAGTACATCTATACATATATCTAACAACGATATATGTATAAGACTGAATTATTTCTAAATGTCTAGATCGATCTTGAGAGAGATATATCAAGACTAGTTTACATTGTTAATTTGTTTCGAAAAGTATTAGATTTTCCTGTATTTCCACGGTATTTATTTGTATATATAAATGTAAAATGATCACTTATTCACTCATCATGAGACCTTAAAACGATTCGCTGAATGTCTTAACTGTAATACTAGTTGAAAACATACATTCCTCGATTCTTGGCACCGGGAATTACGCTAGTATATTATAAAACATATTAATGGTACTTTGACTTAATAAAAAAAGCGAAGTAGACGTCAGAGGTCAATCCCAGCAGATAGTTACAAAAAAACAAACTTCAGTATAACGAGGCGAGTGACTATAACTTCCTCGTGTGACATATACGGAAAAAACTGCTCGAATGTTTCCATGAAATACGATGATGCTGAGTAATTTTCCAAAGGTGCGAACAATTTATTTCGTGCGGAGGCGCCTTTCATGCCTCATCGTTTGTGAGATATGGCTTTATCGAAAGGGATTTTTCACCTCGATTACGTATCTCCGGATTTTTTACAGTAATTCATTAATGTAATTTTGTTAAATTGATTTTCATTGTCGGGCGAACCTCTTAAAACTTATATCTTGCTAACTTGTATTCTGTGAAGCAGTTTAACTAATTATTGTCACCTGCGATTAATTACTTGTGATTATTATAAACGGAGACGACCGAGTGAATTTGAAACATTAGTACCATATAATTTGCAAGTTACTGTTTTTATACTGGGAGTTTCTTTTAGTAGATAGATATGTCAACGAGAATGACTTCAAGTCCTTATTAAAACCAACCAGAGAATCCTCCTTTAGCACTATTAAACCATATTTTACGAACATATTATATATTATCCGTTTCCATAAAAACTTTAAATGAGAAAGCCCTTTTTAAACTTTATAACAGCATCTAATGAACATTGAAATTCCCATTAAATTGGGATGATTTCACAAATCACCCGAAACAAACAGCTATGCAATTTGGTTAGGAAAAAGTTTGTTAAAAGTAACAAACCTCAATTTACGAATATATTATATATTATCGGTTTCCATAAAAACTTTAAATGAGAAAGCCTTTTTTAAACCTTACAATAGCATCTAATGAACAATGAAATTCATTTGAAACAAACAGCTCTGTAAATTGGTTAGTAAAACCTTTATATTTTGATGATATAAAAGACACTTCAATTACATTTTTTAGATTAGCTAACCTTTTGAGACTGTTAAAAGGAGATTACTTAAGCTTTACGTATAAGTAGATAATAAATACTTATGGATAGATATGTATATTGACATTAAAAGTCACTTCTGCTGACAGCGACAATACCGGATGCAAAATATATTACATTAACTGTAAAATCATAAACACATTGTGGTGAAACTTTTACGGACGTCCGTCACACAAATCCTGCAATTAAGGCCTGTTCCATAAACATCTCGGTTGCGTCACAATTCACTTTCGAAAGTAGTAAAAAAAATTAAATGGTCGAATCACAAGGACCCTTCTCCTCGTTTCATTGGTCGTAAATGTTACCGAGGTCCGCAATTACTTTTGATGATTTACACTTTCGTTACTTTTACGCTAAAGAACATTAATATTCACTTTTGTTTTCAATATTTCGGGTTTTCCATCCTCTTTGTTATCCTTTCGCAAATAAGAATGAAGCCGAAGACCCTACGAAAAGTCTTTTATTACCCTCTTGACGTAATGCTTTATATTATGACATAAAATATAGAATTATTTTATTTTTATTGTAGACTTGTTTAATTTTTGTACCAGTAATTGATAATAGAGTCAAACGGGCCATTTACACCTAAAAAGAGGCAGGTAATCGTATTTATTCTTGCTTTTAATGATTATCATAATTCAGAATGTAATGATACATGATGACTAGAACAAAACTTGACAAATAAGTGCTTATTTTTTATTATATAGGATTATTGGAGTTCTAGAGTGCGCTATCAAATAAAATGTTTTCAATACAAATCATTAAAAGTTAGATAAATATTAAAAATAAGAAATTTATAAACATAGAGGGGAATATTGCTTTGCTTTGAGCTTTCCATAGAAGGTACTGTATTATTAGCTAAAACTTTAATGAATTATTTAAAACAAAACTGTATAAACATCAAGGGCCATTCACTCATACAAGTTCAGAATTATATTTTAACTTAAATGGATGAATTAAAAACGTTTTTAAAATTATCTATCGAAATTATTATCACGATGTATATGAAAGAATGTGTAGTTATAGTTGAAATTGAAAACAAACAAACATATACGAGTATATTACCAACTGACTTCAGCAATTTTGATAAATGAATAGATTTTGATTTTTGACTCTACTAAAACTAGATGTTATCATTAAGTGTACAAGTTAAAGTTAAGTAAAATAATACTTAACGTTAATAGTATCTAATAAGTTGGCAATGGCACCGGTAACAGAGGCTAATCCAAGTTTTGAAAGGGTTCCGTTTCCTGAATTACTCATTCTGTATTAAATTTACTTGCGTAGCGGATATTCTCACGGCTTCAAGAGAATTCTTCTATTTTGTCATAGATTAAGGTTCCTCTTTTGCAAGTTATGTTCATAAAATTAACCAGTTAGTAAGTACTTTTATTAGCATTTGTCATAATATGTGCCATAGCGTATTGGCTATTCTTAAATCAGACGACATATTTTAGACACTAAAAGAATTTAACAATCAATTCACTTTTCATGATAAAAAAGTTCCTATATTGAAAATCGGACAAATCATGATATAAAATTTAAAAAAAAGCGTTTGTGATATTTTATAAAACCACGATGCAATTGAAACAGCTGATGCGAACCAAGGGTGTTGCAATATTGTGCTTGGCTGCTCTGCCGAGGGCCTATCGCTTTACCTCCAGTTTATGACTGCCTGTAATGCGACATGCGATAGATATACAAGAAAATATGAGGCGATGTAAATGGCTTTCACTTTAACACTAATTTGGTTCTTTTTGTAATTAAGAGAATTTTAAATTGATAATTTCAAATTATGTTAGCTTTATGTTAGCAATGGTAATTTATTAATTACTGTATCACCTTTTGTACTATTAATATGTGTTTTTGCTATTATACTATTAATATGAATTTATTAGCTATACATGGTGTTAAGAGACCGCTCCCCGAAACAAAGTCTGACGATAGTATTAATGACATCTTTGATAATGGAACTGAAAGAAGTCGACCCTGATTAAAAAAAAATCATATTTTTAAAACGTTTTATTAAAGGCAAAATCTAAATCAGCTGACGCACGGGTCAACAAATGCACTGGTGCAGCGAGGCGGATTATCGCACTTTCACTCAATTTAGTCGTTTCGTTTACACGGACACCGGCGCCGGCCGCGTGCGTTCATTGATCCAATCGTCAGCTGATTTTGATTTTGGATTTATTTACTGATTTTTTTTTAAATTTGCACTTTTTATTAAACTATCGTTTCATTCAGCTGTATTAACATGACTGAGCGGGAAAATGCAAATTTTGCTATCTCGTCATCAAAGGTGTCATTAATATTATGGTCGGTCTTCATTTTCCCAATTAGTCAGTTCGTCAGTCCCCTATCACCTGTACGATAAAAACGATGACTTCCGATGACAAATGGAGTGATTCAGTTATCGTTATTACAAAAATGTAGTAATTATTTTATACGTAGGGGCCGTCTTTACATAAATTGCTAAATTTGTCTCTCGAATAAACCCTAACAGAAGAAGAAATCAAGTTAACAAACCAGTTAAAATTTCAATTAAGAAATCCAACATGTTGTTACTCAAATTAACACTAAAATAAACTAGTTCACTTAATCATGTTCTCGAGTCAAAACAAGATTGCTAACCGTCTCAACTGGTCCCCAAATCTGTATTACAATAACCCATGTAATTGAGGGCAAAGTAAATTACGTCGCAATTACTATTTGAATCAAGATGGGTATGGGATAATTATTATTATTTCAACCTGACCATAAAACGTAAGATATTTTATATAATAAAATGAGCTCTAAAGCGAAGGATTTAAATACAACTTTTGCGTATAAAATTTCTAGATTAAAATTCAACTGCAGTAATTGCTGGTTGTAGGTAAACGATTATTAGATTCTTTACAAGAGAGATTTTGACGGCCTCCCTGGCGCAATGGTGTAAGTACTCGCTTTGCTGACAGAGGTTCTGGGTTAGATTCGTGATAAGACAAATTTAGTAATATATTTGAGTCTGGAGTGGTGGAAGGATTCCGCCATAGCTAGTTACCACCCTACCAGCACAGACATATCGCTTGCCAACAAATTTGCGCTCTGGTACTGTCACGAAGCTATAAAGTTATAAATCAAGGTAAAATACCTCTTACTTACATCTTTTTCTGTATCTTTGATACCGTATTTGAATTATCTCCTAAAATCGATTCAAATTATATATAATTTGCCACTAGCTCTTACCCGCTTAGTTGCCAATCCCATTGTAAAGTGGAAGAAATCCGTTCTTGATGAGCGCCTACATTGCAAAAGGAAGCATTTTGCTGAACTTCAAGTAATTCGGGTGAATAGTTTTAGGAATATCTTGTTTTATAATTAAGTCGGTTTACTGATCTGAAACCATCTCCCAATGAAACCGGTTAAAGAAACATCGGGTGGGTGATTTCAAAGCTTATAACGGACATACACAATAAATTTTTATATTTTAAATATACAGAAGATAAGGCTTTCATTCCAGTTTTTCGTGTGCTTTAGCTTTAAATGTTTCGTTAATAAAAGTAAATGAAATACCAATAAAAAAACAATTGTAATAAAACTATCTAAGCTGGATACTTGCCTGTATTTTTTATATCCATTACGCGAGATAGATCGGTTCTATAGAATATTAAAATGTCTGATGGAGTATCTTGAACTGCTTTTATTAATTATTAAACATTACGATAGGCTATTGTAAAAGGATCAAAGTGTTAGCACAGTTGGACCTTAACATACATCAATAAATGTGTGTTACACCATAGTGTCACATCAATCTTCAATGACGATTAATAATCGTGGCTCCCATTGCTTTGTATCAGAATCATCGCCTATTGTGTGTGATATGTAACATATGAGACACACGGTGGGAAAATATGACCAACAAATATGATTTTTTTTAGTTTTAATTTAGAAGTTTAATGCAACTTTATATTATAAATAAACTATGTTATAAATAAATTTCTTCAATTAATAAACTGCCTACGCTTTTTATAATAAATAAAAACGTATTTGCAACGAGATGTTAAAAAATTTTATTATTATTTATTAATTGTTTAGCTAGTCGTGACTAGCGTGAACATTATCAATAAATAAATTAATAAAAAAAATAGTATAAGATTTTTTAAATCCACTTTTGGGCATCTAGAAATAGCTCAATAAATTTCACATACAAAAAAATTCAAATTATAGAAGTATCTTATGTATTATTTTATTAACACTTTTAAGTATACCAAATTTAACACATTATAGTGATAGTGTCCATAATTCAAAATTTCAATAATATCGTATTAAATACTGAATTACTTACTCGCTCCCTCGGTGGATGGTATCCGAATACATTCGGGCCTGCATTTCAGCTGTCTCATAATATTAAAACAAAATAAAATACAGCGTTCATAATGAAGGTCATTTAAAAATATAGGACCTCAAAACGAATAATTGTTTGTCTTTATTAGCAAGCTATTTAAATGGTATTCTTAATAAAATATAAGTTCACTCACTGTAACCTGACTGTGTGTAACAAATCGGTACGGCTCTTTTCAATAACCAAACCTCTAATGGAGCCCGCAAATTGTTTATACCTTTGTTTCGGAATATGAGAATTAGATTCATTCATGCACATGCTATATAAAAAAATCTATCTTGTTAAGCAATCATCATCATTTGTTACGAAACGTAGAGATTGGATGGAATAGAGGTGATTTGTTATAAGGCGCTGTTTTAAATTCAAGTATGCTTTGCAATAGATATGTTTTTATACATACCATAGTTGTCATAAATATTCATACAGATTTTCGTATGGATATAAAAGAGTTTTATTAATAATATTACCTATATCTTTTACAATTTGATAGTAAAAACTTAAAGACAACATTTATGTACGATATAGTTTCTACCAAATTTCCATCTTGGTAAACATATATACAGTTATAATTGCTGTCACGTTGTTTCATCGCTACGAAAGTGATCCAAAAGTGCTTGGCCAATTTTGATGATTTCTTTTTTCAATTTTCTGGATCCGTTCCGATTTAAGACATAGGAAAGGATTCATTTCAATTTATAATAAAAAATATAATTTTTTCGCTCAAAACAATCGTTAAGATCTGCTGTCATATAAATTACTTTCCCACATTTTAGTAGATGAAGCCGCACAGGTCAGCTTGGATATGTAATATATTATGTAGAAGAATATATATTTTGTTAAAAGGCTATATTTTTTACAAATTTATAGGTAGTAACTAACGAAATACAGTTTAGTTACTATCAGAATAAGACAGTGCTTGCTTTATTTACCCTAAATATAAAGACAATTAAACGTTTCAAGTTTTACGAGAAACAATAAACCAGTAACAACTATAATCAGATTTTGCAATGTGTCTGTTTAATTTATGACTTCATAAAATTATCTGTTAAGAAAAAAGGGCTACGGTGTAGTTAAAAAGCTTTTTAAACAATGATGCAATAGCCGCATGTTTTTATTGGCACGCTCTCTGTTTTTTTTATTTTAAATGTTAGTTTTAAATGTAAATTGAAACACACAAACTGATTTCAATTGAGAACTAATCATGATTAGAACCATTTTTTTTAAATGGAAATATATAACCGAATTTATGTTACTTTGAATTAATCTATAAAACACAAAAATTGTTTCTAGCTATGTCCATAACAGACTTTTAATACATCTCACCAATATGCCGCAAACCGATTTTATTATAAAGGCAACATTTCATAGATAGTTGTAGATCCCTAAACTCAGCTACTTACAGATTATGAGACCTTAAAAAGTTAGACATTGAATTGAAATTTAGCAAAGTGTATCCTTTTGCAACAGTCGTTAAGTTTGGATTTCCCCATATTCCTACGGAATAAGAAACTATGATAGTATGAGAAACGTTAAAAAAAATATCCAATAAATTTGAAGCTACTCTCAAGTAATTAAATATATATCAGCGATCATGAATCAGCCATTTAATTACGTACGCCTTCCTGCTAATCCAACGACAATGCAGGGTTTTGCGAACATTTGGCAATAGTTCAAAGATCACGCAATTAATTTCAAAAGCCGATTTCTAGAATCGGATCTGCGGCCACGGATCACGATGCCACTAATTTAATGGTGATTTTGCAAGATCATAGAATAATTGTCATCGGGATGTCGCAACTCTTTGAACATTGAAATATTTGGGGGCGTCTTAGAAACGATTACGCAACCCTGACAATTGATGAAGTTTGAAGCGTGTAACGACATCGGTAAATAAAATTTTTGTGCAAGTATTTTACGATGGCAAACGTCCCGGGTTCGATTTCCAGAAAGACAAATATGGGAGATTGTTTTTCCAAATTAAAGAATATACGAAGTCGTTAAGGTCTAAATTGGATTAACATCAGTACTGTTTCAAAACATTTTGAGTAGTCCAACGACAGAAATATCAATTGAATTTTATATATTTCATTACAATGGGTTATCAGTGATTACAATTAAAGAGTAGTTACGATGGAGATGGCGTGGCCTGCGAAAAAAAATTCAGAAAATATCTCCCTTTACACTTACGTCCGCCTCCCTCGGTCACACTTTTAGTAACGCTCTTATCAAGTTTTCAGCACCTTACTACCTGGTCAAGCCTGCGTAAAAACATTACTTCAACATATATAATCAAGGCATAAAATGGTGGACGGCTTCAGTCTTGGCTTATTATCATTTTACCGCATGTACATGCAAAAATTACCTGCCAACCCGCAATGTAGCAGCGTGGTGGATCTATGCACTAAAAACCCTCTCTCCTATGCGTAAGGAGGCCTGTGCCCAGCAGTGGGGTGACCATGAGTTGCTACATCCTTACGTACATGCAAAAATTGCACTCGCTTACGATGCTGTATAAAACCCATACGCTCTAAATTAACTTTGCCCGATTAAGCTGTTACCATCATTAATTGTATCATCATTTACCATCGCAATAACTCTTAGTTAAGCGTTAACTTACCAGCAATAAAAACATAAAATACATAGGAAGAAGAAAAAGAATTTTTATCGGATTACTGATATTTTTCTAGATTGAAATTCTAAACAAAGAGCAAAATATAACAATAAAATACAAAGAACATTGGAACTATAGCTTTATAATTTTCAGAAATATTATTAAGTACTCGCAATTGGCAATCTGTATTAACCATTTTAATTGTATTTATTAAACCGGCCTTTTGTAACTATTGCTTTACGGTTTGTTTTTGTTACAGAGTATAAAAACCGCCGCCAAACTGTCTACCGCAAATGAGATTATACCCAGTCACCACGTCCAAGCGCTAATAGGTAAGATTATAGCTATTTCTTAATATTAAGAGATGATAATTTGATTTAAATGAACTTAAGAATTAAGAAAAATTGTATTATATACATCACATAAAGGAAAGACGGTTAGGGAGAGAACTTATTTCATTATAGTGAAACATTTTATATTATATAGTAAGTAAGCCTTAAGACTAATAACTGCTTCATTGGTCTAGTGGTTAGCATGTTTGACTACAGACATAAGGTCCTGGAGTAGCGTGGTGGGTCTCATTTTAAATGTAAGGAGGCCTGTGCCCAGCAATGGGACCTTAATGGGCCTTGAGAAATAGACATAAATTACCGAGGCCTATTTAAAGACTGTCATGTAACTTTTTAGTTAAACTTAACAATGGATTACGAGATACTCGTAAGAGAGATGATTTTTCCCATTGTCACTACTATCTTCATTAATCCACTTCCACTATTGCTGATCTTATAGTCGTCTTTCATAATTGAGATATCCAATAATTTAAAAGTAACAATCCGTACCATTAGTTCCTCAGATTAATGCATTCAAACTCATAAACTTTATAATATTTGTATAAATTAAATTTGTTAAAAATTCTTTACGCACGTTTTACATAAGAAGTAAGCTGGTGATTGGGAGATGTGAGCGTTACGAAAAGTGTGACTCCGCGAGGCGAGTGACATATTCGTAAAAAATAATATATGTATATACATATATGTTGTACTTCAGTCGTGTAGTCAAAGCACACTCGTTTTCTTTATTGTTATTTGTTTGTAAGTTATTCTTAAACCTCAACAATCTCAATCTCAAACTGACACAAAACATGGCTATACGTATTACGAAAACATTGAAATAATTGCAAGTAAGAAGCAATCTTAGTGAGATAAAATTAATTCCGCTTGTGTAGACCAAGTATAAAGGGCGATGGCTAAACTTTATAATCGTTTATTATAATAAACGTGGACCGCTGTTACACGGTCTGACCCAAGGCCGCGATTAGTCGACTACTAGAGGGGCTATCGCTTTAATAGAACAACACACTACGATAAGATTACAAAACTACTAGAAAAGCCATGAAGACAACGTACATTTATAGCAATCCAACCTATGTTTCCCAGATAAATTTTGTTAGAAAAGTAATATCAAAGATTACCATAGACTACTAAATCGTCTTCTAAAGTATGCTTGACTTTGTCATTTTATTTAGTTACTCCTTTCGCATTCAAAGAAAAACGATCAATAACAACTAAATACACGAGTGATATTGCAAGGATCAGCTAATCTATAAAAATTTCATCAATACACAGTCGAGCGCTAATCAGTTTACAATTTCAAAAAAATATATGTCGTAGAATAAGAGAGAAGGGGGTTCTCCGCCGACATCGTCATTAATGGCATCCATGTCCTTGTTCAACAACAGACATGAGGGTTCGAGTCTCGGGTCGAGCCAATTCGAAATCGATATTAAGATTTTCTTAATATTTGCCCGAAATTGGGAATTTGGCGGTGTGATCCACCCCCGTGCCCCGGGGAGCACGTTAAGCCGTCGGTCATGCGCCTGATCTCTCTCCGGTCGTGTCGGATTCCCGTCACATCGGACTATGAGAGTAAAGGAATAGAGAGTGCATTTGTGTACTATGCCTGACAATCCGCGGTGGAGCAGCGTGGTGGGTCTATGCTCTAAAAACCTGCTACTTACTTATAATTCAAATTCCATACTGTGGGCGTTAGTGGGTAATTTTGGTGCAATCAAACAATTTATTAATTAACTCAGATTATAATGTTCAATCACTTAATGTTCCCGATATCAATTTACACAAACTCATTATAGCTATACTCATACTAGCTACATAATAGCTAGGAACGCGACAGTTTTGACCAATAGACCACGGCTCTGGCGGACCGTCACTCGAGAACTGGAGAGACGCGCGCCGGATTATCCCTATTGACTCTGCCCCACGCCGATAGACAGATGGCGCCAGCGTTCCACAGACTATTGCTCTCCGACATATATTTTCTACTAGTTCTCGCATTTTCTATATAATTTTCTATAAAATGATTAAGGCATAAAGAAAGTGACGCTTTGACTTCAGTTAAAGATGTTAAACCGCTTACTGGCCTAGTCAAGATAACACTTCTTCGAAGGACTAGAACACTACAATTTGTTCGTATGATATGGTATATGGTACGTTATTCTTATACATATTTTTAAGCGTTCTACTGGCGTTAGCGTACTTAGAATGTCACATTGTCTACAGGCTTGGTTATTTAACTAATACTACTACTACGAAATAAATATATGATATTATTATCTTTTTAATCCTTTTGTATTTTTTTGTCACTTCTTTTTTGAGACCCTGGTAGATAAAACTTTATAACTTTCAGCCCGCTTTGTGCACTTTGTACAAAAAAGAGGATATAAAAATAAAGTATTAAACATCATCAGTATTTATTACATTTAAACTGCATCCACTTTTATATATCTTCGGTTCGATTTCTCTCACTGGGAAAGAAACTTTGTCAACGATTTGATTTATATTTCTGTGCAAAAAATTCAAAGTGAAATCATTATAGTCATGAGACTATTAACTTAGTCACGAGAGTCTTAAACAGATGAAATATATGTAATATACTAAGCTATTTTATAATGCCACTTCTAGATAACGAACATTCATCTTCAATCTCGTCCAAGACATCGCATGTAACTGCATACGCGTATCGAATTTCGATGTAGTAGCATATAACCGGCGCGTGGAAATTTCTCGCTATTTCAACAATTTTCCACCTTAAATAAATGCAAATTAAAGCAAATTAAACGACATTCTCATCGTTAAAACACATCTAAGATCCAAAATAGGGAGGCAACGTGTTAAATGCGCTAACCCTAGCTTAAATAGCTTCTAAGAAACTGCACGGTATTTCTGCGTAGATTCAAAGATAACGCGAAAATTTGTTATTCGACACGCATATTAATTAGATCTATAAGTGATTCAGGATTTTAAGTTTTTACTAACCCTTTATTTGTATTGTAATTATGATATTAGCTTCTGAAATGAATCCAAAGTTTTAGTATCTTATGGAAGCAAAGGTCTGTCTGTTTTCTTCTCTCTCTTATTGTGTTTTCATATTTAAACTTTTAATCTATTAATTATCTTTTTGCCACTAAATTATATCCTAAAGACTGTAAGGTTCGAAAGATATAAGAATATAATTTCACACGTTTAATTATATAAAACATTACCATAGGTTTTGTTATGATATAATTTATGTTTTTGCATTTTTGTTGAACAGAAAAAAATCTTAAAAATGTGCTTGTAATCACTTAGCTACCTCTACATGTATGAACATATATTACATATCTATGATAATCAATTATAGATTTTGCCATTAGAATGGTTACCTCTGAGACAAGAGTACTAATTTTACGCAAATAAAGCCACAGTCACTGGTTAGTCCTAAATCAAATATGGCATCATAATTACTTATGATAAATAATGTATACGCCGTAATTTATCAAATACACTTTAAATTTCTCATTAAATTGATATCAGAATATAATTTTGACACACGTCTCGTAATGAATCCCAGTCACGCAAACATAGGCGCGATAACAACTCTTGCCTTGTACTGAAAACATATAGCAATAATACAAGGATGACCTAGATTCATTTTTCAAATCCTTCTAGTAGTTTACACTCTCCCTCTTTATATATCTTATTCGAATTTTCAATTATAGTGCATGGTACTTGATGTTAATATAGCTTTTGGTATTATTAGTTTAGGTAGTAAAATTTATTTTGCGTAAAAAATTACAGCGAATTGAAAGCTCATGGTAAAAGCTCTGATTTTTTAGCAGTGATACTTCTTTAGGCGGATGAGGGTAAAATTATTACGGATGAATCGCGAGATTAGCGTCACGAAGATGTGCAGCGTTTTATTGCTAATTCATTTGAAGGCAAGGTAGTTTTAATATTTACAAATAAAATGTGGCATTTTAATTTGCCACTCGTCATTTAATAATTTCAAATATAATATAAATAATTTCATAAATTATCTTCTCTAAATTAAGAAACAAAATGAATTTAATAATTTCTTACATTGAAAAAATAAACACGTGGCATTTTTACATACAATTCGTCATTTGAGATTTCAATAAAATATTTGTATTAATTTTCGACACTTCTAACATTTTAACGACAATTAAATTTCTAACATATCTTCCTCTTGTCTCTTATAATAATTTATTATAAAACGAAGTTGAATTTTGTATGTACCTTTTCTATTTAAACATATAACTTCTCGATTTCTCAAAACTATTGAGAACATCATTGGTCTCAATATTTTTTAAATACCCATCTACAATTCGCATCTATTGCTATAATCAAAACTTTGTTACAGTAGAAAGAAGAAGGAAAATTATTAATATCAAAATGGCTACTCATTTTGCGCCAAATGTTCAGATTCGTCGCGACATCATTCCAATCGGCTATGATTATTTTTTAGTAATAAAAATTTCATATCAGTTGTAGTTATCTGATTTTTATGACGAATCGAAAGACATAAATTTGTTATTTTTCGTTACATTAAAAAAGCTTCCAACTTTTTAGGTGTCTCAAATTTAAGGCGTAAATATTGCGCTAGCGTGGCTTACGAATCACGACAGAAAACGTCCCGTAAGGAAAAAGCGTCACTATTTCAATCTCATCACTTTAGAACTGCTAGGAAATTAAATAATTTTACTACGTTTTTAAATTATACCTACGCAAATGTTAATGTCTCATTTTTCTAAATTAATTATTAAGATTTTTGAGGTGAAACTTCTTTATGAGAGTAAATTTTCTACGAATGAAACGCGTGATTCGCCTCACGAAGATGTGCAGCGTTTTTATGCTTATTCATTTGAAGGTTAGGCTGTTTTAATATAAACAAATAACATGTCATTTTAATTTGCCACTCGTCGTTCAATAATTTAATATACTATTTTTCATAAAATATGAGATAAAAATATTTCAGTTTCTCGTTTTTAAATTTTTTAATTCAAAAACTAATTCAATAATTAATTTCTAATATTGACAAAAAAAACATGTGACAATTTTATTTACAATTCATTTGAGATGTCAATAAATTATTTGTATTCATTTTTGACACTTTTAATGCTTTAATGACAATTTGTATAAACATAAACCAGACTTATAAATGAGTTTTCCAAAGAAGTTTCACTTCTGACGTGTATACTTTGTACGCACGCACTTTTAATTTTTTCTATATAATTTTTAAATATAATCAATATATTTTTGTGAAATATGTTTTTGTAAAAAATGTCTCTTATTAGCGATCATGTTTATTATACTAATTTATTCTTCTAAAAACCTCTTCGCTATTTTCACATTTCACCAATATTTTATCAAATTCATATATTTTTTTGAATAAATGTTGCTTCATATTATATATTTGGGTCACTTTGTATAATAAATTATAACAATATAGGGACGTGCAGGATATTGTAAAAGAGAAACAATTGAGTTATAAATTTTCATCGTAATAAAAATAAACACCTCAACACTAACTGCTTTACGATTTCCTTTTTAAAAATATAATTGACTGTTTGAAAGTTTTATATAGGCATTAAACTTAATATAATGTTTCGTTTTATTATTTACTGTTACTATAAGACTGTACTTAAAAACAAAATTACACTGTATATTTTTAAAGATACTACAGCCATCAAAACGTAAAGAGAGCACCTAAATTGAAAACAAATTCAACAAAGACGATCTGTTATTGAATCTATTCATCTACTTACTTTGAAACTAGTGATCCACTGTGACGTTAAATTTTAGTTGCAAGTGTTTTCCCTTCTTACACTTCTTACACTTTTAATATTTTAACATCTTTTTAACTTCAGATTAAAATTAGTCACATCACATTTCAATTTCACAAACTATTTTCAATTCGTACCGATCCTATTATAATCAACTCTGCCTCTCTCTATATGTGTGTGTGTGTGTTGTGAATAATTTCAATCGTTAATAAATTCTGATTTAATTAATTCAATCGGGTTTCTATACAACTTTTGGGTTTGTGAGAGAAAATTCAATAATTATTCGGAAATGAAATTCGTTTTAAAAAATTTTACAGCGCTATCTATTGAAAGTACGCACGTAAGCAATTTCAAGGGGCTTTCTATCCACTAAAACCACTCTTAGTCAAGATGACATTCTAACTACGATAACGCTACGTTAAACGCTAATATAATTTGATCATGTGATCACGTGACATGTCGATTGGAAACGTCATTCCCATACATTTTTAAGCGTTCTACTTTCTAAGCACGTTAGCGAACTTAGAATGTCATCTTGTCTACAGATTCTGTTACGAGCAAATAAACAGTGTTCAATTTTTTGATTAGTTTTGCTAACTATTAGTTATTATTATAATACTGGCCCCTACGTATAACCATTAACTTACATTTAAGACATTTTGACGTGTTTAAAAATAGTATTTTTCAAGAATAAGATAAACTGTTCTATATCACTACTTAACTACAAGTCAATTGAGATTCTCGTGATGTAGTTATTAGAGATGTTTGCTATTCACAAAATGCCCTTAAATAGTCTACCTGTCTACGCAGTGCGCACCTTCACATATTTAACATAACTTACCGTAAATACGGAATCGTGCAATAAACTTGTTGGTACGATCATTATAGGATGCTTTTACACTTACGTTTTCGCTCTAAAAATGTTAAAATCTATATTACACTTAATTAAAATATCAATAGCCGTACGTAGTTTAAACATTTTGACGTTTTTGTAATTTCGATGGTTATCACAAAATTTAGCAACCTGGGTCATCGTTATTTTTAATCGTGTAGCTGTTTAAACATGATGAGTGAATAAATCATTTGTCTTTGATTCTCGTGAATGAATCTCGTGATTAGTAAGTAAGTTTAGTGGTTTCAAAACATCTTCGCATTATTTCCTTTCTAATTAAAACGGTTTGTGGTACTTCCGTTAGAGGGGTTCAGTCTACAAAGGACAAAGGTGTCTTACTGCAGCATCATGCTAACATGGGAGACCTTATTTCATCACACATGATAATTAAGTAAATTGTTTAAGATTACGTTTGAAATCTAATAAAAGTTTCTTTCTTTCTTCTTTCTTAAATAGAGGTATAAATTAGTCACGATGGCGTAGCGATGACACGCATCTTAGACAGGCACTTCAAAGTTTCCTTTTACTAACTAAATAGAAACTTTTGTGCTTTTCGGTGAAAGTAAAATAATTCTGTGGTATGTGTCGCCTGCCCTATATAGAGCAGGGTGATGGGTCTATACTCACACATCCCTGTCTCGTATGACTGAGAAGGTCAGTATCTACCAATGGGATTATAAAAGGCTGCAACTTACCTTTTACCTTTTTAGATTAATACAAAAAGTTCAAAGTAACACAATTGCAAAATTTTCTTCATAAACGAATATATAATAGTAAACATTGTTAAGAAAAAAATGTCGATTGATGCTATTTAAATAAAATCGTCCAAGGCCAAGCAAAAAGTTGAAGACATCGTGTTCTTACAAAAGATTACATTAACAAGATTATATCTACTTATTTGAAATTATAGACGCAGCTGCAGAAGTGGCCAATATAGTTAAACTTATAAAGTACTATATATGTTTAATCTAATCTATTTAATATTCTTTAGTGTAGATATTAAATTGTTTAATGCATTTTCTTTATAAAAGCCGCATAAACAGACGAATAAAAGCAAAGTTTGGTAGTAATTCTTTATATACGAGTATATTATAATACATAATTGTTAAGTACGTGTATATATGACAGAACTCCTCTTAAATAGATGAACCGATTTAGATGAAATTTTTCAAAAGTGTTGAGGTGAATTCAAGAATGGTTTCAATTAAAAATTGGATGTATCCATTAATTAAATTAACCTAAACTGTTATACTTCAATTTATTGTTATATATTTCGTCAATATATATTTTTGTTAAAAGGATAGTTTTTATTTTAACCCATAATATAAAAACCTTCCCTTTTTTTTCAACCAAAGATCGTTAAGTAGGGCTGACGTCAACTTTATAAATTCAAATTCAAAACAAAGTTGCGCGAATCAGCTAGTTTTCTATGTTTTTATAAAATAGACGAATCTTTAATGGTGAAATTAAACCATCTGATATGGAACTAACCGTATCAAAGTGTGAAATAACCTCTTCCTATACAACATTGTATAAAAATTCTTTGTAGAAATTAATATTTTATACTAGTATTTAAGTGTAAAATTATTAATATCGAAAGATGATTATGCGGTGAAAACGATTGCAAATAACTATTTTACACCTGACCTTAAATTTAGAAATAAATAAGCATATCCGACGAAGGAACTAGTGATAACTGTAATGCAATTTACATCACTAATTGTATATATTCAAAATATTCGCCTTGTCCTTACATTCTAAAGATGCATTAAGAAACAACCTCGTTAATCTATTAATATACGCGGTGCTTTATGATAGAATAAGAAATAAAAATGTACCTATGTTATTGATTAAATTAAGGTTCTTTGTATCCACAACACTATGTTTAGAAAGATAATTCTGGCAATTAAATTAAGTGTATGCATACACATCGACGTTAGAAAACAGATACGTAGTAACTCGCAAAATATTGTTTTAACATAACTTGTCGCTAAAGTGAATCTGTTTAGCAACAAAATATACATATAGTGACCTAAATAGTGCCTAGATGTTGTTTTAAATTTAAATTAATACTATTCGGTGAAGAAAAATATCGTCGGGATACAGGTATATCTTTGGAGCAAATCCTGGGTAATCTTGTCACCTCGTAATGGAGCAGAGTGAGGTTATGCTCTAAAAATCCTCTCTCCTTGGAGTAACGATGCCTATGCCCAGCTGTGGGACGTTAATAGGTTGCTGCTTACCTTACCTCATACCTATAATAAATCAAATCAATTTTATAAAAGTGTTTTAACAATATTCAACACTTTTGGTGCATAAAAACTGTATAAACCTTAATATATCTACGAAAAATGACTCGAGGCTGTAATATTTATCACAATCTAGCTGTAATTCCAAGTGACACCCGCGTAGTTCCCTATCCCGTGGGCATTTCAGATGCTTAATTAGAGTTTACGTATAAAGTATATGAATGCTGAATTTGGAGTCATTAAAATAAGTATCACAGCCTAACCGATTGTGATAAAAAATGTGTGTATTCTGGTGGATAAATAAATGGTTTAGATCTATAAATCGATTCAATATATAACAGATATTTCCATATTTTCACACTGTTAAAAAGTACGTGGTAAAAGTAGGTGGTGGATTTAGTTCGTTAAAAATATACATATTTTCCTTTTAGACGCCACTGAATATGGGAGTGTAATCCATGAAATGTATCTGTGTAATCAATTTACTTTAAAATTTGTAACAGTATATCTAAGGTATAAAAATATGGATAGATAAGCAATACTTCAACGATGTGATGACATATTCAGAAAAATACCAAGCGCCATATCAATAACTTCTTACAAATGTCACTATATGTCGAGATTCTTGAAACTATTTGCAAAATCTGTCGTCATAAACACATCTATCTTGGATAGACTAAGCTAATGTATGCGAAGGCTAATTTATTAATGTCTACGATAAATACTCGAGAAAATAACGTGTCACGAGGATCGAACATTGTAAACACTACATTCCCATGCTATACAATAAAACACACTGTTTATTGAATCGAAAGAAGAACATGTAAATATTGTCGTCCGATCGTGTAAATTCTATTAAATATGTATACGTCCACGCACTAGTTTATTAGATAGTTATTTCAACAAAATTATTGCGAAGTTTCAAGTGTAATAGTAAATATTTCTTGAATTTAGAGCGCTACGACTTTAAAAATTATTATTAGTTATTTATCTCGTAGCTTGTTGGTGTTATAACTATATTCCTATAGGCAACAACCGATGACTCATTGACTCATCAGGAGTATTGATAATAAACCGATTTCTCCATATTCTCACAGGATACACGGCTGACAACACCTTAAAACTATATACTCGACTGACTTGAACCTATCGTTTTTCCAGATAAATGCTTTTCACGACCAGGTTTAATCAAATTCTATTCAAAATTTATTTTTTATTTATTACCCTAACGAAGAGATGTCGGCTTTGCTAAGAATATTTTAAATGTCCGTCTAGCAAAATCTAATATGCAACCCTTATTTGAATCGGTCGGGAATTTAATTCTCAATATCATGTTGTAACAGGACCTCAGAAGTTAAAACTTTCAAAGCAGAAAGGTTTAATCTGTGAATAACAAAATAAGTCGTAGATAATCGTAACTTTTTAATCCTTAAAAATGTCGATACGCAATCGTAACAAGTCAATAAAAAAGTGACAAGTAGCAGTTATCCGTTTCACTTTTCTATAAAGGCCTCTCAGCACGCGACCAGCTTTATCAAACAACATTGTGGACTAGCCCACTTTCCCGATATATCGAAAGCAACGGATCCATGGTATTTGCGGTTTCCTACAATCGAATACCGCGCGGTTTTACCTCGCCACTAGGGTAGCCATAATTGAAATAATCTAAAAAGATGATACCCCAACTATAAAAGAGATATTTAAAATTCTCTTAAATTAGTTCCAAGTGCATAAAGTCAGGATTCGATAAATGAAATGTATTTATCATATATGGAAGATTGTTCACAATTTAGGGTAAATTATTATTTTTACCCGCTTAACCGGAGAAGAAAATTAGTATTAATAAAAAAAATAATAAGATTAATGCAAGAAATTCTAACGAAGGTTTTATACACGAAAGATCTCTTTCCGATCGGCTAAATATATTTCTAAACAAATGATTTTAATTTTATAGAATTCTATAGAATGAAATAATATGTATAAAAAGAATAGGAGAGTTTTATATTTCATATGTCGTGCCAAATTGCATTTGAAGTTATCGATAAAAAAAAAGTTTTATTGAAAAACTTCTACATGGTCGGCTAATAATGAGGAAAACATTATATACACGTAATAAATTGTAGATGCAATCCATGATCTATAATAGTTATATTTTCTTATACATTTCTATTATATTTATGTTCTATAACTTGGCTTTTAAAATGCCAATAAAGAGTAACAACTCGTAAGACGTGCACTTCTTGATATATTTAGAACCAAAACTTCAATATAGAACTGTACAGTTCAATATAGTTATACAAAGTAATTTTATCCCTTAAAATTTATTTTTCTTTAAATTTACATGTCGCTTAATGAAAGATAACCGTTTATATAATACACTTTCACAAATGCACTAGAAAACAATACTTACAATCTTTGTAATAATTGGTCACCCTACTTACCACCTACTATCATCGACTCTCCTTTGCCCGTCTTTGTTTATTATATTTAATTTGCGTATATCACTCGAAGAGGAAATCTCTGAGACTTGTTTATAACCAGAGTCGTTAAGCTAACTGAAATTTACTAGGTGTTTTACATGCCGATTCCATTAATGCACATTACTGCGCATTTCATTACATATTTAAAGGATTTTGTTAAGTTGCACAAATCTCGAAATTTAAAATGATGTAGGAAGACATTTTTTGTTATTCTTAAATAAACTGCATTACCACGGGGTATAAGATAGAAACTTTGTTTTATACTTTAAGGGACAGCACGCTTTTTAAAAGAACAATGGTAAGAAAAATAGGTCCTGATCCTGCAGAATGGTCTTAAAGATATGACTAACTAATAATTAGGCTTATACGTTCAAAAGTAGATGATGTTACTTACCATCCGCTAAAATCCTGTCAAAACACTTCAGCTATTTCAGAGTTTACCCAGAAAAATCTATTTTTTCTTATAAATAAGGCGTAGACTGCCTCATAGGTGTGGTGGTTAGCATGTTCGACTACAGACATGAAGTCATGGGTTCGATTCCCGGGTCGGGCCAATTCAAAAATTGATATTAAGATTTCTATTAAGATTTTTTCATTATCTGCCCCAAGTTGAGAAAAATTTGAAGGTATGATCCCCCTGCCTCGGAGAGCACGTTATGCCGTCGGTGCTGCGCCTGATCTTTCTCCGGTCGTGTCGGATTGCCGTCACGTCGGGCTATGAGAGTGAAGGAATAGAGAGTGCACTTGTGTTCTATGCCAATCCGCAGTGGAGCAGCGTGGTGGGTCTATGCTCTAAAAACCCACTCTCATATTAGTGCGGACGCCTGTGCCCAGCAGTGGGGCATAAATGGGCTGCTACTTACCTTTTCATTTAAGGCGTAGACATTCACTTATAAAATCGAAAATCTAAATCAAAATGTCTTATTCAAGTGGGCATATTACAGCACTTTTGAATCGTCAAATAATACATATTTCTTTTCTTTTCCACACTCTAATTCTAATGTACGTCTGATGAGGGTACTCAAGACGACTTAAAATCTAAAGTTACGTGGGTTCCTTCGCCTCCTATAATAAAATACATTCAATAAAATGCTATATACTTTCTTCAAATGGGATACATTATTCAAAATAATATTGTTATTCATTATATAAATAAACTCTCAACTAGTACCTACTTCTGCTTCTGTAGTTTCACATCTGCTTCGGTAATAAAACTACTCTATTTGCAAATTTTTAAACATTGATTGCTTATCTACTCCAAACATAACTCAACAACGGCTAGACTATTTAATGCATGTCTAGTGTACTTATTTAAATACAGGTTTACCTTTACAAAATGGCATTGTAAATGCAAGAAGAGCGATAAATTTTCATTAGGAAAATCTATGGTAATAAAATAAAAAACATAACGGTCCGCTTCATATTGATATTCTAAAACATTTATTTTCCTTTGAATTAATTAAAATAATTCTACCACCATTCCTTATCGCCACTAGTAAAGTAAGACCGGCGTGATCCCTTATAAAGCCATCGGAGGCGTCAAAACGCGTCCAGTGCAATAAAATATGTGGATATGCAAATAGTTTGATAAAAGAAGGTTGTAATATGCAAAGCTAATGATACAGACAGCACACTCCGGGTAAATAATGTAAACTGGTTTAATGTCGCCGCAGACTGCTTTTACTATATTGCGAATATTTATTTAGTATAACTTCATTGATGTCCCTTTAAAATCCTAATAAAACAGCCATATTTGGATTTGAATCCTATTTTATATATATTGGTACCTTCTATGTATCCTTACATATTATAAAACAAAGTTAAAAGTTAAAATTTGTTAGAGTGTATTATAATGTAAAACAAATATAAGTTTATTTGCACTTTGTTTTTCCTCTCAATAAAGGTTGTTTGTGAGAGAGCGCTATAATTTTTTTTTATTGCTGACTGTTTAGCGCTTGACTGTGATCTCACCTGATGGTAAGTGATGGTACAGTCTAAGATGGAAGCGCGCTAATCTGGTAAGAGACGATTAACCCCTTACGGTTTCTACACAGTATCGTACCGGAACACATACCTCTTTGTTTGGCGGTACGTCTTTGCTGGTAGAGTGGTAACAAGCTACAGCCGAAGCCACCCACCAGTTCAGACTCAGACAAATTAGAAAATACAATTTCCTAAATTAAGCGACAACAATATACAATATCTATTATTTTTAATGTTGCAAGAAGAAAATAGAAAATCGAGGGCAATTAATTGCAAGTATATATTTGTTTTTATAACATTTAAAAAAGCTAATAGGCTTGGAGAACTCAATTTCACATTACAAAGTTTCAACGAGATCTAAAATTTAACGTTTTATTATAAAAACTTTATTTTCAGCGAAAAAAATTGTTCGCATTGTCTGTCCTTTATGTAACTAATAGAAATAAATTATTTTGCAACAGTACATAATTGATTATCCAAAAATAAATTCAATTTAAAAATAAAGTTACACTTTCTAGTTTTTGTGACGGATAACAAAAAGTATTGTTAACCTTGAAATATTTTTTATCAATTCAATAATAAGTGAATTCTAAATTTGAGCTATTTTTTTTATGTAAGAGAAACTCAATTCTGTCAATAGTTCAGACAAGAAATATTTTTTTTATTATTGAAATTTCTAGCAGAAAATGTAATCCTCTTATAGCGTATAGTTGCGCGTAATTTTAACGTATTTATAGAAAATTTTATTAAGTTTTAGTTAATTAAGTTAAGTTTAAGTTAATTTTAAAAGTTATAGCTCGCAATTCTAGAGTTTAAATTGTAATATAATAAGCGCCAATGAACTAATTTTATCATATATTAAAACATTTTATGGTTATATATCTCGTATATTAAACGAAGATAGCATATGATTTATTTCAATTGTTTCTTTTATTGAAGTGAAACTTGTTTAAGTGCATACCGGTAAAATTTTTACAGATGAAATCTGTGATTAGCGTCACGAAGATGTGCAGCGTTTTTAATGCTAATTCGTTCGAAGGTTAGGTAGTTTTAATATTTACAAATAACATGTGGCATTCTAATTTGCTACTCTTCATTTAAAAATTGAATATACTATTTTTCATTAAATTAAATTTTGAATTAATTCTAATATTGACAAAAGAATAACATATGGCATTTTTATTTACAATTCATCATTTGAGATTGCAATAAATTATCAGGATTAATATTGGACACTTTTAATATTTTAATGACATTTAAATTCATTAAATTCCTAACAATTTTCCTTTTTCCCTCCCTCTAAATGTCGAAAATATAAAGTTCTAGATTTGTGCAAATATTGACAAGACTTAAGAATTACTTTACCAAAGAATTTTCACTTCTGATATGTCTACACACGCACTTTTAACTTTTTTTTACAGCGTTAATATAAATATTTCTTATAGATTTCACCAATGTTCATTGGCTCTCACAACTGCTTTTTTTAAACGGAGTAGTATCTGTTTAATTTATAATACTTTAACTTCATTTAAAAGTTTTTACTTATGACACTAGTTATTGTGTACAAAAGAATGTCTTTAAATTATGTTATAACAGCACAATCACACCCCGCGGTTTCATAAAGCGAATCTAATAAATTATACGAACCATTCATCGGCCAAAGCATTCAAAGCAAAACGCAGCTAACGGAAATACCTTTAATTCATGAACCACTCACGCGTAAAATGCTTACAAAAAACAGTACCCAATTTTCTTCTCGCTCATTCTAATAACACAATTTACCGAAAACAACTTTTACTTCCATTTAACCAGATGCGTTTACAATATATACGGTTTAATAGCTTTTTGCCTGAACCACAAAATCAGCTCAATTTGACGGCTTCGCTTACGCATTTGTACTCACTTTGCAAGTAGAGGGCCTAGTTTCGATTTTCGACAGAACAAATAGCATTTTCTAATTTGTCTGAGTATCGACTGGAAGGAGGCTCCGTCAATGGCTTGTTTTTGCGATCTTGCCAGATAAAAGAGCTTCTATCTGAGATTGTATCATCACTTCTCATCAAATGAAATCATATTCAAACGTTAGCTTATCAGCAATAAGAAAGATGCTAATACACGTTGTAAAGAATTAAGTGGCTTGACACCGTATTTATTACAAATACTACCATGTTGAGTTAGACTCGTAATTTTAGCATTTTTCAAAAGTACATAATACTTTGGACATATTTTTCTTTTCAATAACAAACATAGCTTATTGTATATACGTGGTATTCGCAAAATGATTAGATTATTGTAGACATAAGATATCGTTTTAAATTCTTGGAAATCCTTAAAATATTTAGAAGTACAAATGGATCAATCTCAACGTATTCTACGCATAAAACCCTAATTTTGTAAGATTATTTCAATGATTACTCTTTAAAAAATCTTTAAAGGTAAAGTGTTATGTGCTTTTTAAGCATCATGATTTCATATTTATGGGCCTTATTCAAAAGCTCAGAGTCACTCAGCGTGCGATGGAGAGGGCTATGCTCGGAGTTTCTCTACGCAATCAAATCAGTAATGAGGAGATCCGTAGCAGAACTAAAGTCACCGACGTTGCCTTACGAATCGCGAACCTGTAGTGGCAATGGGCGGGACACATAGTCCGACGAACCGATGGACGTTGGGGCCCGAAGGTGCTGGAATGGCGACCCCGCACCGGATGACGCAGTGTAGGGAGACCCCCCCACAAGGTGGACCGTCGATATAAGGAGGGTCGCCGGTAGCCGCTGGAGCCAGGCGGCACAAGATCGGGCCTTGTGGGCATCAGTTCGCGAGACCTATGTCCAGCAGTGAACGTCCATCGGTTGAAGCGACGACGACGATGATTTAAAAAAATGCTGACCTAGGTTGTTAAATGAGGTGATATAATCATAAAATTTACATATTTATACGTTGGAACCATCGATCTCTTTTACGCTCGGGCATTTACCTGCTCTGTGTTCGCGAGCCCTTAACTGACCATAGATGTGTTAAAATGCTGCGAAATCCCTGCTACATACATTATTTATACCATATCACTTGAATGTGAATTCAAGTGATATGGTATAAATAATGTAATGTAAAGCCATCAGCAATATGTACTTCAGTTTAAAGTGTTGCTAAAGGAAAATATAAACTGTTTATAACGCATTATGCGAAGTACTCTTTATACGAATTACCGATATAAAATAAATTTCTTCCTTACAACATCTCATAATTTAATACATCGTCTGAACGGCAGCGTAAATCTTTAAAACAACATTCACGCATTTAATGATCTAATATCTGGAGCAGTTGTAAGTTGACTGACAGATAAGTGATTGTGGAATTTGTTACCATCGTAATCTTGTTCGTTATCATAATATTGGATATATTGAACCACACCTATATTCAACTGTAATTATATAAAATTGAGGGCGATCACACACGTGCTAATGTTTTCGAATAAAGACTATGGTATTTTACAAAGGTGTGTTTATTACACTACTTTCTGATTTGAAACACTAAGTATTTATGACATAGTGGAGCTTGCGACATTTTGTATTAAAAACTTAGATTAATTTGGCTATTACAAGCGTTATTGATTACTTTAGCTTTCGTATTCTTATTGACTACTTCTTTATTTTATATATATTTTGTTTCCCCTAAACTATTTCATTGCAGACATTATTGCATTAATAAGATTTTCGGGTGCTTTAAATAAAGTAAAAGATGCATATTTTAGTAATATGATCTATTTTAGTAATTCGTTAATAAAATATTTGAAATCTGTTGTATTTGGCAATCAATTTCTACAAATATTTACAATTGAGTGATATTTAAATTCGAGTTTAATATTTTTGTGATGGTGTCTCAAAGGGTCAAATTGGCTATGCATGGAGGAGTTTTGGTGCCAACAATATGGTCTTGAAAGTTGAGTATGGCAGAAGCCAAAAGTAAAATAAATGCGGCAGAAATAAGAGCGTTGAGAAGTATAGGTGGATTGAGATTGAGTGACAAAGTAAAAAATAGCGTAAAAGAAGATATGGTGACTAAAATGAGAAAGGTATGCTTAGATGGTTTGGGCACGTAGAGAGAATGAATTAAAGGAGACTGACAAGGATTTATGAGTCAAGAGTGAATGGGAAAGTTGGAAGGGGAAGACCAAGGCGAACGTTCCTGGGCCAAATCCAGAACATTTTAAATAAGGGCTAGGTTTTGAAAAGGGAATGTAAGGACATATTACATTTATTAAATTATAATTTATTAACACGTTACGTCAGCATTTAAGATGCAATAGTGGTTGAGAATTAAAGCTACAATAGACAGTACATATATTGCAAGAATAGATGGTATAAAATAAATATATATTCGAGGAGCTTATGGCAAAACCGTGAGTAAGGCACGCGTTTTGAACATCACTTATCAAGTCGTGATTGCTTAATGTACTATTTGCGATCAATAAATCATGTGAGAGCAAGTCAATAGCTCTACTGTTAAGTGTCGTACCAAAACTGAATCGAAATTGATTCGAAACCGAATTCAAACCAAAAACTGGATACTAAAGATTCATAGTAATAGGTTAATCTAATATTTAATCGGCTTCTATAATTTTTCACCGATTTAATAATTAATCGATTAAAAAGCTCTTGAATGATATCTTCAGTAACGTATGTAATAATTTTTAACCCGTTTTGATGTAGCAATTCTAGAGGCACTTTGTAAATGTAAAGCAAATCTGACCATTGGGCATAGTTTGACAAATCCAGAAAACTGGAAAGATATTCTCACATATAACTCTTGATTTATTCTTTCTGTGAGAATGAAAAACAAATTTCAAACCAAAAAGATTAAAAGTGCGTGTGTACAAAGTACACATGTCAGAAGTGCAACTTCTTTACATTTATACAAATCGAAAACTTCAGATTTGCGAGACTTAGAGGGAGGGAAAAAGGACGATATGTTTACAAATGACGAATTGTAAATAAAAATGCCACGTGCTTTTTATCAATATTAAAAATTATTAATTAGATTATGTTATAAATCTAAAATTCAGAAAAGAAAATTTATGAAGTATTTTTATTTTATAATTTATGACAAATAGTATACTAAGTTCACAAAATAATTAAATGTTAAAACTATCTAACCTTCAAACGAATTAGCATAAAAAAACGCTGCGTATCTTGGCGACACTTATCACGTGTTTCATCCGTATAAATTTTAACTTCATGCGCCTAAAGAAATTTCTCATCAAGAAGTACAAAATAATATTAAAAACGTTGAAGATTAGAATAGAGTGACTAACAAATTCATTTAATTATTTAAAAGTGTGGGTTAAGAAGCATCATCGTGCCCAAACGTGGTTTATTTGCAATTTCGATTTTTTTTCTTCATTTTTTGTATTGTCATCGGTCTTCAAATGAATCCGACATTTTGAAGTTCAACGATTGCATTCAACGATTCCGTTGCATACAGATGAAACTAACGTGTGTTATAACTGGCAGTGTTACGAACAAAGTTACAAGCATATGCATATAATAATATAATAAAAGAAGTAACAAAACACCCGCAGCACTTATAACGGCGCAGTGGCTTCGGCACGCGCGAGAAAGCATCAATTACCAGGTCGTGATCGCTCCCGACTACTAGCTATATAAATAAAACTGGCCATACTATGCTACGGTGGCGCAATTGTGAAATGTTAGCCGAAAAGGTCTTCGGTTCAGACCAGTTATCTATGATGCAGCTGATGATTCATCCGCACCGGTGTAATCTGAACTAGATTATGCAACTTTTAACATTGAACGTATATTGTAAAACCCAACGTACAACGCACTCTAAGTCACTTTTTAAACCTAAAGTAATTTAGGAACTTTCATGGTTATAATCCAAAGGGTTTTATTATAAAACTCAAATTATATTTCTGACGTTGGAATACCATAAAACCAATGCCAAATCAGTGATTTCTTTCCCGCCAATTCCTCAAACGAGATCTTACTGCTTTTTAGATTAAATAGGCATTTTTATTACAAAGGCTTTAAAGAATTAGACACGTGTGATTTCTTATCATCAAAATTTTTCGTATTCACTATTTCTCAATTGTACTGTCAAAATGGTTTCTATTAAGATTTTCTTAATATTTTCCCGAAGTTGGAAAGTTGGCGGTGTGCTCCACCCCGTGCTTCGGAGAGTACGTTAGGCCGTCAGCTTTGCATCTCTCTGATCGCGCCTAATTCCCTTTACATCGCACTATGAGAGGGAAGGAATAGAGAGTACACTTGTGTATGGGTCTATTCTCGAATAACCCTCTCTCCTATAAGTTAGGAAGCCTGAGCCCAACGGTTTGACTTTGATGGGCTGCTTTACTTACTTATGCAGATATAGAAATATACTTACAGATTACAAACGTATTTTAATTGCAAGCTGAAATGTGTTTATTAACTTCATCAAGAAATATTAACGCAATTCGTTAAAACCGCTACCGGCTTATCCAATTTAACCGTAAACGATAGAAAACTACTATAGAAATGTAGATGGCGTTCAATGGGCACGCTCGGGCCACTCGTGACTCTGTAATGTGCGAACAGCCACGCGCCCGCCGACATGTCATGTCACGGCACCGTACTAAGGCTGGCTACAAACGTACCGGTTTATAATTAATCTTTCAATTGCTAATTTTTGTACGCGTTTATTTTATCGCGTATATATTGTAAATACTCATGGATATACGGTAATGGGCGTCGATGTTTTTATTGAAGTAAAACTTCTTTAGGCGCATGAGGGTAAAATTTTTACAGATGAAAAGCGTGATTATCGTCACGAAGATGTGCAGTGTTTTTTATTCGTTTGAAGGTTAGGTAATTTTAATAATTACAAATAACATGTGGCATTTTAATTTGCCACTCGTAGTTTAATAATTTAATATACTGTTTATCATAAAATACACATATCATAAAAATTTTGCATTCTCTCAAAATTCTCAAATTCTCTTTTGTAAATTTTTAAATTCAAAAACAAAATTTTTAATCATTTCTAATATTGATAAAAAAAACACGTGGCGTTTTTATTTACAATTCCTCGTTTGAGATTTAAATAAATTATTTGTATTAATTTTCGACACTTTTAATATTTTAATGACCATTAAATTCTTTAAAATCATGACATATCTTTCTTTTTCCTTCCCTCTAAGTCTCCGAAATCCAAAATTTTAGATTTATATATATATCATAAACAAGACTTAAAAATTGATTTGCCAACGATGTTTCACTTCTAATACGTGTTCTTTGTATGTACGCACTTTTAACTTTTTACGACGTGATCACCTCTTATATGTATGACTAGTGCAAATGAGAGCGCTTAGAGCGATAGAGAGGCGTGATAAAACTAATTCCATTTTTTTTTCATCAATGTATTATTATTTCGTTCCCACGTAAATTTTTCGTCTGTAAATCGACTTTATAGACAACCAGTATTTTAATTATTGTAATTAAAAGTTATGCTGCAAGATAGGTCGGAAACTTTGTTAATTTAATTATCACTAAACTGATTCTCGTGTTTTCATTTTTTTTTAATTTATTTTATATATCTAATCTATTCATATTCCAATTTCTTTTCTATTAGTTACATATAAAGCTGTGTTAATATAATACGATATGCTAAAAACTTATCGCTTTGTTTATTACTTTTTTATATATTTCTTATATTATCCTTATTTATCTTAATATGTAATGATAAGGTTGGGACGCATTTTTTTATCAAATAAGAGAATATTGCAAATTCTCATGGATACCGGAATCTTGCTTGCACGCAGCTGGCATCGCATGTTGCTAGAGTAGGGTTTTGTGACTCCTACCTGTATTTTAACGGTCTTGGCGTTACTTTTGTGCTTTTGAAATGAAAAATTGAATCAAACAAGAAAAAGGGAGAATAATAATCTAGATAAACGTTTAATTTGTTTTTTTTTTTACAAGGTATTTAGGTGACATAATTTTTATATCATAGTTCTTATTTAACATAATAAATATATTTTGAGATATATCCGATATTAGATTTTTAATGCTCAATTATTTAACAAAGGTAATTGGTATATTTTGGCGATTACTAAATCCAGAGCCTTTTAACTCAAAATAATATTTCTATAGTGTAACCAGCCTTAAGCACGAGATGTGAGCTAACTATTCTCCCTTTTACTTAGTACTTATGGTGATTGATTTGTTTTCGCATCTGATAACTGGTACTAGAGACTATACGAGTTTTAGTTAAACGGGCAAATATTTCCCATTCTTTTCTATTGAATTGTGAAATTTTTTGATGGAATTGTATTCTAACCAATGCTTGACTTTATAAGGAAAATATAGGTCTTTTTCATTTAAAGTTAATTGAAACGGGAAGTTGCGACAGTGCACGTAATATGATGGTTTTCTAAATATAATTGTGACTAATATGCGATCAGCCTATGGTGTGAAACGGGTGCCATGGTCATTATTATTCCTTTTTTTTCGCATCCGTCCCATTTTCGCTTTCCTAACAATAGCCTTGGTCACGCAAAAGGCAATTGATTCGCTTTCGTTTCCCCAATGACGACACCCGCTAGGCCCTTGTTTTATGCTCAACGACGCGAAAAAATTTGATTCTTTTGTAAAATATTATCGACTGTGCCTAATTTATATAATTGGATCAAAGTTAGACCAATATAAATGTTATATAACTTAGACGTTCACTATAAACAAACGGCTAACTTATGGGACATTGTAATTGTTTTAACACATACGAGCAATTTTAAAAGCAGCCTATTCATTTCTCAACGCAAAAGTTTCTTCAATAGGCCTAGCTCAAATGTAATAAACCGTTCGGATTAATATTTTTGAGGTAGATCTTCTACAAAGTGCATTAACAAAGAATACATTTTCACAATAAATGTCAAAACATTAACGATTCACTGTATGAGTCATGTGTAATCATGCCCCGAGGCGATGTGTTATTTAAACGAGATACCGGCAATTAAGCTGCAACATATGCAAGACCACTAGATTTCCTTGTCATCCCATTTGATCTAAAACAAATGACATAACATTAGCGGGGCTTGTTTAAATATTACATTAATTTAACTGACGGACGTAGCATTTAAATTTTTTTTGGTAATTCATTCTTTATGGCAGATAATAATAATTAAAAAATCATCAATTTTTATCGCAAAATATACTGACGGTGCATTTATGACGGACATAATAAACTGTACCTTTATACATAACAAGGTAAGAGAAGTAGTAACGCAATAGCGTCTCTTCATTTAAAGGAGTGAGGATAAACCCACCACGCAACTCCACTGCGGGTTGGCTGGTATAATAAACAAGTGTATACGCGCTAACACAAGTGCACTCTCTATTCCTCTATTCCTTCACTCTCATAGTCTTTCCGAAGCACGAGGGTGAAGCACACTTCTAAATTCCTAACTTCGGGCAAATATTAAGAATTTCTCATAAGTAAACTCAATATCGATTTTTAAAATCGCTCAACCCGGGATTCACACAAAGCTCTTTATGTTTGTAGCCCAAAAATCTTACCACTAAACCATTGAGACAGTATCATATCCATAATTTAAAATACGATATGTTAAAAAGTAAAACACGCTGTTTAAATGAAATTCTATAAAGGAAATTTCAAGTCTGAAATACATATTAAATTTTATCGAGATCACAAAGTTTTATACTTCCATTTTAATGCAAAGAGCAATATACATCGACTACATTAATTTAAACACCTTTAAAATAGTTATTGCATATACAGGCAATTTGAAATGACCTGAGTAAATATATTTTATATCAGTTGAAAAAGCTTTCTAAAAGCCTTATTCGAAAACAAAGACACTACTTTTTTTGCTGTGTTTTGACTGTAATATAACTACATGATAAATGATGATACCATCTAAAAGGACAACGTGTTAAACTGCAAGGGTGAACAATAATTTCTCAACAACTTAACTGTTAAAGTCCCCCATCAATCCTGAATCATAAACAGTGCCTCTGGTTTAAAAGAAAATGTAGATAGATTTTTTGTTTGCTGACAGTAAGGCTTGACTGTGATCTCACCAAAGGATGAGTGATGATACAGCCTAAGTTGGAAACGCGCTATCATGGTAAGGGGTATTTTAACTCTTGTGGTTTCTACACAGCATCGTGCCGGGACACAACTTTTGCCTGAAGACTTTGCTTGATGGTTGGTAAAATATCAAGGCCGAAGCCTCCCACCAATCCAGACTCAGACATATCAGAAAATGCAATTTTATAAACCTGCTCTATCAGAATCGTACCCAGAACCTCTGCTGCCCATAAAAAGTGCTTCTACCATTAACCCAGCGCGACTTCTTTTGAACATAAATAGATCCGATGTCAATATTATTATATTTAGAATTGTAACTAGCGTTGATCCACAGCTTCATATATAGTCTAACTTCATAAATTGCAAAAGAATTTTATAAATTCACTACTGCGGTTAATCTACTATTTATACTAAAGCAATGTTACAATTGTCTGTCGTCTCCTGTAGACGAAAGTCCTTAAAATACAGTTGAAAGTATGAGTAAATAATCTCATCTTCGTTTCAACTATACACAATCAGAGAGCGTATACCCTAAGGCCATCTTCCATTATCGAAACAAACAAATTCAATTAGGACTAAGAAATTGCCGTTCAAAGAAGCCGAAAACTACCGATCTTATCCAAACGGGGTCATCGACACATCGGATTACGCACAGAAACACTTTGTATCTTAAACATTTATTTTACGATATCGTCTTACGAAATTTTATCAAAAAAAAAATGTTAACGCAACTATTATACAATATGATTTTAATATAATAATACTTTATATCGTTTTAATATCTTAATACAGTTGGAACTAAAATATTTTTCAGTCGCACAAGTTTTTTTTCCTCAATACAGTTATTTAATCGAGTATATTATTATCAGTGATCACCGGAAAGAAGGTCAAATGCATTTTTTTATAGTACTTTTTGTCTTTTCTTTATATTTGCGTATTAATACTGTATCAAGTAGCTTACACTGCTTTTGAACTTTATTAATCGCTTGGCATACTTGTTGTTACACTTTATTAGAATAAGGAATCTATACCAGCGAAATAAGTAACTATACAGCAGAAGTAATCTCCTACTAGATAACCGTTAAATACAAGAAACTTTTAAGCAAAGGTTTAGTGAGAAAGAACTTCGAAAAGTACATCAATTTTATGATACACAATTCAGAGATACACAATAATAAATATTTTAAAAGATACACTTAATTTACTATCTAAAAATATAAAAATGGTCAGGGTTGTCTTGATTACTTATTCCGTTTGCGAAATTTAAGTTTTCTTTATTTTCTCATTTTAAATGTGTAATAACTGCTCACTGGTCTAGTGGTTAGCATGTTTGACTACAGACATGAGGTCCTGGGTTCGAGTCCCGGGTCGGGCCAATTCAAAAATCAATATTGAGTTTTCTATTAAGATTTTCTCAATATTTGCCCGAAGTTGGGAAGTTGGCGGTGTGATCCACCCCCGTGCCTCGGAGAGCACGTTAAGCCGTCGGTCCTGCGCCTGATCTCTCTCCGGTCGTGTCGGATTCCCGTCACATCGGACTATGAGAGTGAAGGAATAGAGAGTGCACTTGTGTACTAAGCCTGCCAATCCGCAGTGGAGCAGCGTGGTGGGTCTATGCTCTAAAAACCCTCGCTCCCCGGAGTGAGGAGGCCTGTGCCCAGCAGTGGGACGTTAATGGGCTGCTACTTACTTACTTAAATGTGTAATCTCTTATTCATTATTATATTATCGTTATAGTGTTAGTTAGATGTGTAGATTTGCTTCGTTTTTATTTTAGTGAATTATGTGCATACCTTTAATTTATAAAAATAGTACAAGAAGAGAACAGACGTATTTTAATTTAAGACGTATATGTGTAAGTTCTGTTTGATAAGCCTTTATAAATAAATAAATATAAAATTTGAAGTATAAGATAATTATGTATGTATTGGTTTGGTTTTGCTAATGAGTTTTGGTATAATGCTTAGAAGGGTGTAATTTCATGTAACGTTTTAATGTTACTAAGTTCTTAACGATAAGACGAAAAAATGTACTCTTTATATTAAAAAATTGGCTTTACAGTATATATATATCGACACAGTGAGGTGAAGTAGCCGGAACTTTTTCCTAAACTTGAGAAGACATTGTGTACTAATTCCCAGCAGTTTAGATGACACCGTTTATGTATAAATATTGCACATAGTAATGTATACACTTTGAGAAATTCACAAATAAATTCACAGTCCTCAAAAAGGTTAACTTATCAACGTAACTTCTTTTATTACACACGTATAAAATAAAGGTAGTTACGTAAACAGTTAATTCGGTAGCGCACGTTTATGATACAGTTTTTTATGGTGTGAACAAAATTGTTAGACAGTTATATTTCGTACATCTATTCATGGTATTCGCAGAAGTGTACTGCGTGAGAACGTAGAGCGGTAGGTTTAGACAACCTTTGACATGACTATTACAAGTTGACATATTATATATAAAAAATTTGGCTCACAAGTTTTTCAATGCTGATATTAAATAAACGACCTTATGGCCACGAAAATGAAGTAAATTTACTTAGATTAAGCGAGTTCATTCTTCATAAGTAGTAGATTAATAGATAGACTAGTAGACTGCCTTATTAGTCTAATGGTTAGCATGTTCGACTATAGACATGAGGTCCTAGGTTCGAGTCCCGGGTCGGGTTAATTGAAAAATCAATATTGAGATTTCTATTAAGATTTCCTCAATATTTGCTCGAAGTTGGGAAGTTGGCGATGTGATCCACCCCCGTGCCTCGGAGAGCACGTTAAGCCGTCGGTTCTGCGCCCGATCTCTCACCTCTCTCATATGAGAGAGGGTTTAAAAAAAAGTAATGAGCTACTCCTGTAGCTCATTACTTTTTTTTATTCTTCATAAGTATAATTACAAAAACTGCACTTAATACTTTAATTCTTCACATTGTTAGGTAAAAACTTAAAAAAACAACATAAATATTTCGTCATATAGGTATTTTTATTATAATGTTGATCGCCATGCTTAGTTATACGTCAAAATGATCTCATAAAATCTAACTTTGTACTGTAATCTAATCGTACATTTTTAAAGAGCTTATAATGTAATTATGCGATTAATTATGAGCAGAATTATCTAAGGTATCGAAATTTTATTCTCTTAGTTGTTTAGATCTGATCTTGGTAAAGGTTAGTTACCATCCTACTAGCAAAGCCTCTAAAAATAAATTTATGGTGCTGTTTGATGCTGTATAAACATTATTAAGAGGTAACCTGACAAGGACAAATGGTAACCTGACAGTAAAAAGAGATTAATCATACTTCAAAGAATATTGTAAACAATACAAACAATATTTCATAAGTAAAGCTAACTTTATTAATAGACCACGAGAACGTCATCAACGATGATTAACTTTTGTCCTAAAGAACTTCTTTTTTATTTAATATAGCCCATCAAAAATTGTTACAAGTTTCATAAACCAAAAAGAATATACAGTTTGTAGTTTATATGGCAGCGTCATGACTAGCATATAAAAATACACTCACTCTCTCCGTCACTATAACTGTAACAAAATGTAGTTTATTGTGTATAATCTTCATTTTATCTTATATATTCACACAATTGATTTTAAAGTTCTTAAACTCTAATTTAACCAAATTAGACTGTATTTTGCAATACGAATTCGGTCAATGATTCGCAAGACAAACAATATGAAACGCGTTGAAGTCTAATACTTCGAATTAGTAGTTGAAGTTAATCAAAGAAAATTAAATATAGTAAAACTAGTCATACATAATTTATTATTTTGCTTTTAGTTAAAAAAGGTTCATATTTAACAAAAAAAAATTTAATTTGAATGAATTTTTGCGATGAAGCGAAATATGATAATATTTTTTATTTAATATGTCTTTTTTATTAATTTAATTACTAATTATAGAAAAAAACTATATACGTCTATCAGATCTGAACCGCTTCCCATAAAAGTACAGAAGCCACAAGCTATTATCAATTTAAGAAACAATTTTAACGAATGAATATCTCAATGAGACTAAAACAAAGTAAAATTTTAAGTAATTAGTAATTATAAGAAACAAAACATTCAAAATTATTCTATCTACTCCAATGTAACCGCCAAACGCTGAAAAGTGAAGGTTAACGAATTAACAAAACCTCTTACCCCTGGGGCTTACGATGATAGAATCATTTTTAATTGCGGTTAATTCACATTAACTACTAGTTTAATAAGCCGCGATGGCCTATTTGTTAAACACGTGGATTCTTACAATAAAATTCGCAGATCAAAATAAAGATAAAAGTAGTGTCTCTATTTTTTGTATAAGAAAATATATGTTGTGAAAATCTGTGTTATATCAAAAATTGCAAAAGTAGATTTGGAGCAATTTTGGGGTTTAAACTGGTTCCATTAAAACTCTCTTTCACTTAAGTTATATAAGCATCAAATTGATGGTACCGATCTTGAAATTTCACATTTTAGTGTATGCAGGCAAAGTTACGCGAGTTAGTTTAGTCTTGACAAATAAATAAAACTAGAATACATGTTTAAATTCCAAATTAAACTCTTTCACTAAAAGCATATGAAAGAATATAGTTAATAAAATCAATTTCACTTCTAGGTAAAAGGTGCGTGATTACTTTACACATGTCAGAAGTGAACATTCTTTAGCACTAATTTAGTCTTGTTTATATTTATACAAATCTAAAACTTTAGATTTCCGAGATTTAGAAAAAGGAACATATGTTAGGAATTTAATGAATTTAATTGCCATTAAAATATTAAAAGTCGAAAATTAATACTTATTGAAATTTTAAATTAAAATGCCATGTGTGTCATCATCATATTAGAAAATATTAATAAAATCTTGTTTTTGAATTTAAAATGAATCGAATTTATTAAATAGTTTTATTTTATGTTTTATGAAAAATAGTATATTTTATTATAGCGCCTAACCTTCAAACAAATTATCATAAAAAAACGCTGCACATCTTTGTGACGCTAATCACGCGTTTCATCCTTAAAAATTGTATTCCTAGAAGAAGTTTCACTTCAAAAAGGCAACTGGAATTACGAGGATAACGTCATCAGGTAACTGTTTTGTAAAGTATAAAAGAGTTTATTATGAAAATAATAAAAAAATCGTATTAGCAATATAGTGATTTTCCATAATAACTTTATTAATATACACCTTAACTTTCATCTTTCGATTTAACGCATTTGAGATTCTCGTATCTGTGATAGCATGCTGTCAACGTAAAACTTGCAAATGACAGTATGACGTGACATAAACAGCAACGTGGCATTATTTAAAAGGGGCCGTCTACTTTCCTACGATCGGGTTTTCTAGACTAGTTCGAGCTTAGCGGAAACTGTCGTTTTCAACGGAACCGGACCGATGATTCCTCTTATCAAATTGTGAAAATGTTCCCACATTTTCTCGCGGGGATCACTGATCATATGAATCAGGGTGAAATTGTCGGTTGTGGCCGCCCAAGGCCGATAATAGCGGGCCATTTTGAAAGTTTCACTGTTACGCGCCACTGAGTAAAATCTATGCTATTTACTAGATTTCTTCTGTCAAAATTCGACAGTGATTTTACTTTCTTGCAATTGAAAGGATTTACTTGAAATGACTACCTCATTGGTCTAGTGGTTCGACTACAGACATGAGCTTCTGGGTTCGAGTCACGGGTCGAACCAATTCGAAAATGGATATTGAGTCGTGTCGGATTCCCTTCACATCGGAATAATAGAGTGCAGTTGTGTACCTATACCTGCCAATCGATTGCCTCATTGGTCTAGTAGTTAGCATGTTCGACTACAGACATGAGGTCCTGGGTTCGAGTCCCGAGTCGGGCCAATTTGAAAACGATATTGAGTTTTCAATTAAGATTTACTCAATATTTGCCCGAAGTTGGGAAAACTTTGACGGAGTGATCCACCCCCATACCTCGGAGAGCACGTTAACGTCAGACTATGAGAGTAAAGGAATAGAGAGTGCAGTTGTGTATTATGTCTGCCAATCCGCAGTGGAGCAGCGTGGTGAATCTACGCTTTAACAACCCTCTCTCATATGAGTGAGGAGACCTGTACCCAGCTTTGGAACGTTAATGGGCTGCTACTTACCTTACCTTACTTACTTGCCAATCCGTAGTTGAGCATCGTGGTGGGTCTATGTTCTACAAAAACCCTGTCGCCTATGACTGAGTAGGTCTATACCAGCTGTGAACGTTAAGGGTACGACGGAAAATGGGTCGCTGCTTACCTTTACTTGAAATTAGAATAGGATAGCCAAACACTATCAAAGATATCGATCAAACTTAAAATTAAAAGTTACTTACAAATAGATACAAAAAGCTTTATTGGATGTTTTATGCATGACAATTTATTTAAACCTATGAATACACAAAATGAAACTCAAAATGAAAAAACACAAGTGACAGTGAATGTAAAGAAAAAAGCGTGTATTTTGGGGCCTTATCACTACGTAATGATTTATTTCAGGCAACCCTTTCGTCAATACCTTTCCAAAATCTTATGACAACGTAATATTAAAATCATGTAATAAAAACTATATTATTAAATAAAAATAAAAATATATAGTGGTGAAAAGAGGTGCAAGAGTTTCTATAATATACCAATTATTGCTCATGTTTAGATTTAAGGTTTACCACGTGAAGCTATTTAATATGACTTAAAGGTTACAAATTTTTAATTGCTATAATTGGGGAAGATTTCAAATTTAAATATGTATTGCCTCTAAAATAGATAATATTAAAAGACTTAACTAGTTGCAAAGATTTCACATTATATCCTCTTTCAATTTTAATGAATGAAATATTGTTCACATTTTTTACATATTCTAAGTAATTATTTGACGGAAACGCGTCACTTATTAAAGTCATAATAACTGAGAAATGTGTAAAGTAGTTAAGCTCTTAATTGCTTGTTTTATTAACACTATGACATTTAATATTAATAAGTGAAAGCGACGTAACTGTACCGAGCAGTGAAACATCGGAAGATATAATGCCGCGATACACGTCTTCATCATCTTTAAGTGTATTGTGGTATTCAAAAATATCACTTTCTTTTAACTACTTTTTCCCGCGGTAGTACTTGCAAAACCCCGTTCTTAGTGACAAACTGACGACGGCGACCTACGCGATTCTATTTCATTCTTTGACTTTTCTTTTTGCAGGTCGCAAATTTTTCTACAGTTAAAATAACCCTTATATCATCAGCTATTAGCACGAGAAAGTTTCGTTAAAATAGGTCCAGCCGTTTAAGAGATTAGGCATAACAAGCAAATAATGTTGTTATATCAATATCATATATACTTTCATTTTCATTAAGTGTAAAGCTGTTACTTCAAAAAACCATTTTATAAAAAATATATATTATAGAGTTAGTTTGTATTTATAATGGAAACTGCGATTGTGTTTAATGCATGTGAATATTTATTTACACTACAATATCTTATGTATAAAGATTTTTATCCAATTTTGATAGAAATCTAGATAGACAGAAAATGTTTCAGAACTCCTAGAGGAACAGAAAATTCACTGTTTGTAGCTAAATTTCGAATCGACTATACTGATATGATAAAACTATCACAAGCACATTGTTCCGCTACAAAATTTTAACAAATAATGTTATTCTATACAGATTTTATTACAGATGTGTAGGTTTTCTACTCAAAGGTTTTCGCGCCAATTCTTAAATTCACCCTGAGACCACTGCTGGCAAAGTAAAAATCTTGAAACGTAATCGCTTTACTCTCTAGTAATACCTACATGATTTTTTTATAATTAATACAGTGTATAATAATATAGACTTTAAATATGCCGTTAGACAATTAGATATCCGTGTTCATTAAAATAACAGTTAAATTTCTACTTCATGTAGAAAATATGATATAAAATGCATAATGATGTAAAAGCTAGTAGCCATAGTTGTTATTAGTACCCCGATAAGGTAAAGAGAGCGGTAAACTCATTATACAGAGCACGACCGGCGCATGCCGCGGGCGCCGTTCAACTGAGGAAGTGATACCGCGCCCAGCGCACGCGCATCTTACGTAGGGTTGTACACTCGAAATTTCACATTTTTGAAATGTTTTTTTTTAGTAGATTTGCTAAATTTAACTATTTCAGCAAAACAATATAAATAACACAATGGAAGTTTCCTGGATCTCTATGCTAGGTAAGCCCATGAGTTAGTAGATCAGTCACTTTCCAATTAAAAAAGTTTATATGTTTTATTAAATTAAAAAAATATTATATGTTGTTAAAAGTTTTATGTGTGCATAAGTGTATTTAGACTTGTTTACGTGCGTAGTTAGATATAAATATCATAAAAGATTTTCCACCGCAATATTTTTTTATTTTATTTCAATCGTTGGGAAACATCGGCTCAGCTAAATTCAAAGAAAAATATCTTCATTCCAGTAGTCTTATTACAGTTCTTTTCAAATCGTCAAAGATCGTTTTTTCCATATATAATTTAAATGAAGGACTGTTGATAACATTAAAGATCGACTTACAATGTAAAGTTACGAGGGTTGCTTTTTGCGCCCTGGGCCCATAGAAAAGCCCCTTTGGAAGATTGCTAACGCATAAAAAATGTTTGGGAATGACGTTTTATATCGAAACTTTTAGAAAAATGAAACGTCATTCCCCTAGTTTTTTTAAACTAAATTTGGAAAGAGGCTTGTCTACGGGCCCTGATATGAAAAGAGCACATAACAAACTCAGTCAGGGGTACGTGTTTTTTTGTCATCATCATTACAATATATATTTAATTTATTCTATATCACGATTATATATATAGAGCAATTCATTCACTTTCACGCTTTTTTGTCTTCTCAATATTCCTTCAAATTATTGAATGATTTCTCTATTAGCTTTTCTATAATGCGAATTTAAATTTACTTAGAGACAGCTTTGTAATTTTTTCTGGGAGCTTGTTATAGAAACGTATACAGTTACCCTTAAATGACTTGTCAATTTTATGTAGCCTATTAGAGTTTACAACAATTTTATTTTTATTTCTTAAATTATACGAAATGCATTCACTTTTTTTCACAAAAGAGTCAATATTTTTACGGACATACAACAAGTTTTCTAATTTAATATTAATTTTGTTTTTGCTAATTATGTTGACATGTCGTGCCAATAAATCAATGCGGCCGTGGCCGTGGTAGGGACGAGCCAAACTTTAAAAAAAGTACTAATCCCCAGCGGAGTCAAACACATAACTCCCGATCTCATGGAAATATTGAGAAATAACTTATGTATCGGATCTTATTATCAATTTAAACCATTCCCAAGTCCACCTGTAAACAGAGAAGCGTTTAGGAAAAGGTCTCAAATGAGAAGTCACACACATACGTGCAAAAGATTTTTATATATTAAAAAGGTTGCATAAATTTAATAGATGTTTTGGTTTCTTTATATCTCTAAAGAAGCATGAATATATCAACAATGTCAATATTTTTTAGGTTGATGTTGTATCCAGCAGCTTGTAACAGCATCAAAATGTCAGTTTGACATTTCCTTGTACTATTTTTGGCTTACCGCATCTAAGTTTCTAGACTTTCGTGGTTATTTTTCTATTATATAATTGGTTACTAGTAATAAAACTGTCATAAAATTTATGTATAATGCGTAAAAATTATCAATTACATCTCTGTAATTTTGTTTTTTTTTTAATTTCATTTGTTTTGATGTGATAATGTCAACGACACTAGATGGCAGTAAAAATTGTAGACGCACTAGTTCTAATTATCGAAATAAATATATAAAACTTCACATGATAGCAGACTGCAAACGTGACTTGATCCGAAAATCGGTAGGCGTGGTTCCGTAGTAAACCTTACGCTTTACCGATTAATCTTTACAGATCTTTGCAGTTTTCATTATACATTATCCATATATATTTTATATATTGATTTTAAAGGTTCGTTTGAGGGGATTGCTTGTCCTTTTAATAGGGAAAATACCATCACGATCACTTTTGAGGGTACTTACAGAAAATCCTAAACGGAACGACTTTAACTTTAATGATTTGTAAATAATATTTACAACATATGTATGTGTAATATATTAACTTAACCGTAGGTATAAAATAGGGCATCTTGACGTGATATTTCTGTAGTATCTTGACAATTGTACTTGTAGGTACCAAAAAAGCCCCTCGAAATACCAGATTCTCGTTAATGAGACCCATCGACAAGTCTATACCGACCTCTATTAATATAACAGTCGTATAATTGATAAATATCTACATATTCACAGCATTTATGTAATAAAAGTAATCGAAATATAATTGTCAGCCTTAATACAATGCACGCAGTTCAGATACGGCGTATTTGAACAAAGAGAAGCCGCCAACCGCCCGCAGCCATCGAATGTCATTTCGTGGCTTAACATTAGTCGCATCATGACAGACACACAATATCCACTGGTTTCTTCGTGTAATTGCAATTTACCATCTCATAAAACACCAAGACCATACACTGATACAAGTATATCGAAGTAATTTTAACAAGCTCAGTCTAACCAGTGTATAGCTTCCTCGCTCATAGAAGTTTTTAAATGATAGACCCACCACGCTAATCTACTGCTAGTGTTGGCTGGAAGCCACGGGTATATGGAGAAATACGATCTTAGATACTATCTATCTTGGAAAAGGATTCACTTTGTTTAATTTTAGGGCAATCGGGATTAATTTTTAATATTTTGTGGTAGTGAACGAGTTGACTGGTTTAAAAACAACTCCGTATTACTTCCTTTCTAATGATATTAATTTGAAACACATCTATCGATAATTTTAAATATTTTGTGATAAATAAATGAGTGTGCATCAAATCAGTAGTCAAAAACCATCTTGGCTTTATTGCATTTCTACTTAAACTTTTTTGGGACATATGGGTTGCATGATTTTAAAAATCTTGTAATGAGTGACTTTAGTGGTCTAAAATGTTTGTATAATTACTTTTCTAATGAAATAAGTTTGAGGTATATTTGTCAGATGATTTAAAGGTTATAATGGACATAAAAAGGTAAAATTTGTGTTCTATTATATATATATATTAAAACAAACATCAAATAATTGATAAAATTAAGTGCGCCTGGCTCGTATTTCTTCCATTCACATTATCTTGAAAAATGTCTTTAATAACTTCGCAGATTACTTAATTTTCTATACTTACGTAGTTAATCTACAAAAACATTGCTTTACATAAGCGCCTAGATGATTACACGTACAAATGATAAATATTCATTCGAGCCATGTGAAAAGCTGTCATAAGTTTTGCTTGAGGCACTAAATATCTAAAGTCACATAGATTTTCTTAATGAACGATTTAAATTAATGAGATTATCATGCATAATTCAATAGATCTAAAAACTGGTTAGACTGACACAAGAAACACAGGTGTCTCGTTATATTCCCAAATACGTACAATGTAGTCGTGTTTATACTTGAAAACATAATCATGGCAAAATTGGCCACGACGTACGTATAAATCGAGTTTCGTTACTTTGTTTCAGTATTAAACTTGTTTTATGTGTAAAGTGAATACACCTCTTATAAGAAAAGAAATAAAAATAAAATTGTTATTAATTTTAGCAGACTAAACAAAGCCAAAAATTATTTTAACCGTAACTGTATACATTTCTATAACAATCTTCTAAAAAACTTCTAGAGATATAACTCAGAAAAATTGTTACTATATATAAGTATAGGCTCTATTTTAAATTAAATAAATTTAAATATATATTGTAATTAATTATAAATAATGTAAAAAAAACTGCCTCATTGGTCTAGTGGTTAGCATGTTCGATTAAAAACATAAGGTCCTGGGTTAAAGTCCCGGGTCGGGCCACTTCAAAAATCGATATTGAGTTTTCTAATGAAGATTTTGTCAATATTTGGCGAAAGTTGGCGGTATGATCCACCCCCGTGCCTCGGAGAACACGTTAAGCCGTTGATCCTGCGCCTAATCTTTCTTCTATCGTGTCGGATTATCGTCACTTTGGACTATGAAAGTGCACTTGTGTACCACGCCTGCCGATCCGGAGTGGAGCAGCGTGATGGGTCTATGCTTAAAAACCCTCTCTCGTATGAGTAAGGAGGCCTGGGCCCAGCAGTGGGACGTTAAAGGGCTGCTACTTACTTTTTTATATATTGTAATGATGATAGTTAAAAAAGGACAATTGACTTAGTTTTTGTGGGCTCTTCTCAAAACATAACGCGTAGAAACCCTCATGGCTTTAAATTCCAAGTCGTTTTCTAATATCATCAGTCGTCCATTACAAATAATTTAAAAAACAATATTCAACGATGCAAAACTGCCTTAAAATCCTACTTGAATAAAGAATTTTCGAATATAATCTTAGTGAGGTTATAAAGCCCATGCTATCTCAACGTATATTGCATTAAATGTTTTGCATTAATGCGTGGGTCGATCCGTCCACATTTATATGATGAATCGGGCCTGTTAGTTGAACGTTTCGAAAATTCACTATAATTTACATATAGATATGATCCTGTGACATATTCTAGCTTAAACCGTAGATAGTTCGGAACGGTCTATTGTTGTTACATGAAATATTTATCGGTCAGTCTAACCGGCTGTTATAAACCAAACAAACTTATATAACTGGCAAATGGTCCGCCTTTGTTGTGAAATTGACAACACTAGATGCAATTTGTATAAAGGATTACGTAAATTTATGTCCTATAACAATTATTTTTTAATTGCGTACTCATTTAGTGCACTAGTATAGCGCTGACCCTGTTAAAAGATACTGGTTTTTGTGGAATCTTCTCAGAACAGGACGCGAAGGAACGCCAGTACTCTCACCATTACGCTAGCGAGGCTAACATGTCATAACAATGTAATTTAAAAAGAAAAATAATAAGTGAACAATTTTTAACTAATCATGCAAGTAGCACCAGAAGCGTGCACGCAATCATAAAAACAAAGAACAGACAAGCTCATGACCTCATCATAGACAACACGCCTGGACGGTCAAATGTTAACCCTGCATTGCAAAACATTAGAGGCATTAGAATGTCATGTGGTAAAGAATAGCCCACTGGGTGATTGATGGTCTACAGACGCGTAGGCGTTGGCTGAAAACACTAGCTAAATTACACCATGCCATGTTGTGATTGGATAATTTTAGTTCAACTACGAGAAGATCATCATTGCTATTGTTCCGATAAACCATTACTTAGACGAAACTATAATTTATAACATGTGAAACCGTAAACATTTGTTAATTATACAAAGATAGTAATCCATGTAGTGGAATGCGAAACACTAAATCTCTCGTGTCTGATACTTAGACTGTTTTATTTTATAAAGAAAGGCCCGCACGCGCAGCGCACGCGCCGCTAATGATATGTCGGTCCATTCTATTATTTTGTAATGAATGCAATAGTAATATTTTATATCATGAAAGGTAACTCAAAGGCTTTCCGCGATATGTCTAAAGCGCATACTACATTTCCTTGGACATATCGCGCAAAGGCCGACAGATAACATAGAGAAACTCATATTGACCGGTAAGATGGAAGGCAAAAGACCCAGAGGCCGAAGTTCGAAGCGATGGTCTGATCGAGTAGCGGAGCAGCTCGATACCAAAGCCAGTCAGGCTATCCACATCGCTAAGATGGCACAGATTGCTTCGTCGGGAACATCACAATGCTCAGCAGTGAGCGATGACCAGAGGAGGAAGATATATTCAAATATTTTTATAGCAGAATATAAAAACTATAATAACCTTTGGTTTTTATTTGCGCAAATAATACATCTAATGAGATTGAGGTCTATGAGACTAAACTGTACAGGGCCCGTAGAAAAGACACTTTCGAAGATTGCTTACGTTTAAAAGATCTATGGGAATGACGTTTCATTTTTCGATAAGTTTGAATATGAAACATCAATGCATTTTTTAAGCGTTAGCAATCTTCGGAAGTGACTTGTGTACGGGCCCAGAAATTTTAGGCAAATATAAATTCACAATTGATAACTGGACGCCGTATTTTAAAGAATTTTCAATGCCAAAGGGAATATGGTACAACACTATAGAGAATCAACCTCTTCGTTAACCTTGGTTTATCAATTAAAAATTAAAGCGGGAGACGATTGTGTTGGCCCACAGGTTGCGATCTGGACATACACCTTTGAATTACGTCAAATTTTTGATAAAGAAATCTAATCCAATTTGTGGCTAGTAGAAGATACACACCATATTTTGACGGAGTGTGAATGAGGGTAGAAAAAAAAAATAAACCTGGGGGATGTTGGTACCTTTCAAAGTATTTCGTCAGCACCACCGTCCCCTCAGGCAAATTTAAAAATTTGAAAGTTTAAAGTGTAGAAAGAGAGGTTTTGTTAGGATAAGATGGGTCTGATATAGTCTGATAAGAGACTTAAAGACCTTTAAAATAAATAAGATACAAAAAAAGAGAACACGTTCTTATTTTCAATAACACTTGTATCATAGTTAAAACTTGTACAATTGATTAATGGAGAAACGATTAGGTAAAATTGTGAAGGTCTTTTAGTTTATAATAGTCACCTGTGTCTAATTACGCTAGGTTGCTATGCATAAAGCAGACTAACCGATCTTAAAACACTTTTTAAGAGTCTTTGTTTTGAAGAAGTCAATTACTGTTTATATACTTATTAAAATCCAATCAAAGATTTCTCCTTGATGATTCATATATGTTCATGTATGTTCAGGGAAGTTACAAGTCCAAAAGAAATACTAACATGAATTACGATGCTGTTATATAATATATATTGAAGTAAATAAATTTAGATCTACTATTAAAAATATGACCACTTACAAAATACATTTACCGGAACAGAATACGTGTTTAAAAAGCTAAAGACCAATTGCTTTTAAATAAAGACTGTACCTAGTAAGTGCTCGCGTTAATAAATTCTACTAACGCATACACCTGAAGAAGCTGTGTAATTAAGAACAGTGCTCGAGGGCGTATCTCATAAACTGACAAATGGGAAATACGGTCTTATGAGCTTGCATTAAGTAAATCATTTGTATCGGATGTGAATTCAATCTTTGAGTTAAATATCCCCAACTTAGATTGTCCTAAATTACATTTAAACCACTTCAAAGTAATACAGTTATAACTTTTCACTTTTCCAGCAAAACTTAATTGTACTTTACTTCGTATTAATATATATTTACTCTACTGTCTAAATATGTACTATTGCTGCTTCATTCATGATCCCTTAGCAACCTTGAACAATAACCTACAGCTTAAGAAAAAATAGCTTAATATGTTTATATTATCTGTGATACTGTAATCATACAACTAGAACATTTTAATAGAAAACAGCATCAGTATTTGATGAAATGAATTATTATTTTCCAGTCTAATTAACGAAAGAAAATTATTTTTCCTATAACAAAATTTTGCATTAACGTTATATTAATTTTGTTAAAAGCAATTCCAAATAAGAAAATTACAAAATCTTTCCAAATTTTGGAAAAAAATACTGGATAAAAACAAACACGCCTTTTGTTATAAATATCACGAATATAGTCGAGTATATTCGATTACAAATTGGTTAAGGGCTGTGATATCACCTGATGATAAGCGATGATATTTGAGCTAATATTACGCCAACCTGGTAAGAGGTAATTTACCTGGATTGGTTTCTATACATCATGCGGAAAGTATTTTTAAAGTAGTGAAGTAGTCAAGGCCTAAACAACTCACGAATCCAGAACTAGAACCAGACTGCTGCCATTGAAATAAATGCTATCCCAGCAAGGCTGTATTATTTATTATACAATATGAGAGGATATTTAAAAATAAATCCATTTTCTTACACATATTTGTCCACGTCTCTGAATTTCGATAAAAACTCAAGTGGTTGCCCATCCATTTTCGCCGGAATCTACACATTGTCACGCTTCTGTGCTATTTGTTGTTTGATCCTCATACAATCAAGTATTAAAAAAAAATCATTCACGTTGGTTTGCGTGATTCAGACTTTGGTCACAACATGCCCTTACGTTCAACTAGTAATTTATTATTAAGTCATCCTAGGTGTCATTCTAATTTCTTTTCCTAATCTTTCACATCGTAGAAATGTAGTATATGATAGTGTAAAATGTCTTTAAAAATACACCGCCTACCTTTATATATTATATTTAAGTTTCTGGTACTGTTCTGCCTTATCATTTATTTTAGTCTGCTACTTAACATTATAAGGTAGTCTGGAAGAGATTGCTTGTAACAATAAGACCGCCTTTGCACGCTGTAATTATAGTAATAAGTATCTAAGTTAATATGTCTTTTTATTTTTATCTTGTGTGCAATAAAGTATATTCTCTCTCTCTCTCTCTCTTAGTTTACTGTATTTCTTTTGCTCTTAAGTTTTCCTGGAAGAGATCGTTATAAAGCGATAAGACCGCCTTTTGTCTATCCGATTCTTAGTATAAGTTTTACTGTACTTAGTATGTAATAGTGGTGTACAATAAAGTGAATAAATAAATATATTATTTGCAAACATAACAGTACTACATACTTTGTTACTGTTAAAATACCAGCACGCATTCATAACGACACTAATGTCAATTTATTCGGTTTCGTTATTGCATGCATCATTCAATTAAAGGCTATGGATATCGAACACAGCCTTCAATTGCAAATAGCCCAGTATTTTATAAAGGCTTGCCCACAGTCATATTTAAGAGCTAGGCACGCAACGAAACGTAAGAGGGCTATAAAACGAGCGTCCCAGTGGACACTAAGACGTTTACCGCATTGATGTAGTGCCGCATCAGTTTCAGCTTAGATCGCGACAAGATTTACTGTTCTGTAAGCCATGCGGCCCATTTGAATGTATTTTGCGGTGACGCGCCGCAAGTTATATGCGAATAACGGTGTTAATGTTTATACTATTATTAATTCTCTTTTAACAAACAAATACTATTAAGAAATATTTTCTAACTAAACATATACCTTAACTAAAAAGGTAAGTATGAGTCCATTAGTGTCCCACAACAGGGCACATGGCTTTCTCGCTCCTTCATGTAAACAAGAGGACCCCGATAACCACCACGTGACGTGGGCTTCGGAGGATTCTCCAGAGATCCGACGCAAGACTTTTAGTGGAGAAATCCTATATAACCCGATCTATCCTCCAGAAAGATTGGGTATCATATGAAGATTTCTCCCGTAACAAAAAAAAAGCGTCCTCGGTCAAGAAGGGTTTTTAGAGCATAAACATAGGATGGCAATCGGATACGACCGGAGACATAGCAGGATCAGGACCGAAAGCTTAACGTGCCACCACTTCCGTGCTCTCCACAGCACGGAAGTGGAGCAAACCGCCAACATCTGGCAAATACTGAGAATTTCTTAACAGAAAACTTAATATCTATTCTTCGATTTCGCACGCCCTTGGACTCGAACACAGGACGTGTCAGTTTTAGATAACTAATGTCACCCTAATCCTATTTACCTTACAAGATAAAATATCATTACGTTGATCTTATCAAATCTATGCCAAATTTGTGTAATTTTAATTCTAGCCTTTCGCTGAGGATCTGAGTTTCCGATTTCAAGAAAATATAAAAGATTTTAGCGTTCACGCCGTAAAAATTAATTTCAAGTTAATTAATGCAATAATATTCGGTACTATTCATTGTTATTTATTTTTTATTTGCTTGGTGATCTTTTCTGATAGAATGGTAATAGCCGAAGCGTCCCTCCAGTCTTGATCAAGATAAGTCGGTAAATACAATTTTCCATACTGGAAACTGCATCTACAGCTTGGATTTTACGTGAATTAGATGGTTTCGTACACTGTTCTTAGAATTCTTCTAATTATTTTCCTTCTTCCATCTCTCACCCTATCACACTAGCTTGTACCATCACAACATATAACTGTGATGATACTGAACACTGTCTAAGTATATTATTTTGTTGATTGTGATACATGAGACGTCGTGCGCATAATAGCCGGATAAGTTCCAATAGAGCCGACTCTATATAAATCTCATTCGCAACATAATACTGGACGTAAAATTATGGGTATTTATTTAGTTTATTAAATCCAATTATCTATTTGACCACTTCAAAATAGATAATAGTTGTTAAACTAGGACTTGAGAAGGAATTGTGTGGTTTGTTCAAACATTGTTAAAGTACTCTAGAGAGTTATAAGAATGGTGAGATATTAATTTACTAGAACCGTTATACTCATATCTGATTTGTATTTATATATAAAATTGTATACAAATTCAAGTATATATTGTGTATATTATCTTTAATTAAAATGAAGAATTACATAAAACAAAATCCATTGTAATATAGTAAAGATATCCTTGAATGTGTGTGTGTTTGTTTGTTTTAGAGAAATAACATACTTATAACAAAAACACTTTATCTATCTCAAACCTATTGTTTTGTCTGTATTATAATATTGGCTTTTCTTCGAAAAAAGCTACACCAATTTCTATCTCATAAAATCTCATTGCAACGACACTAGACTTGGCTTTGTAACTTAACACTTATTATCGCAACTAGACATAAATTGGTATTGCAGTAAAATAGTCTTTATTACATTGATTATAAGGTTACAGCGCTTGCACGTGGGTGGTCACCCATGAATAAAGGTCATTAGATATATTTCTAAGATAATAGGTAAATTTTAAGACAACCCCATTGTCGAGTATTCACAATTCCCATTATTAAAACACTAGGGCTGTGGGGCTGCCATAAATATATATACAAATATATGTATGCCTGTATGTATATTATACTAGCTGACCTGGTGTACTTTGTATCGCTTTAAACAGTCAATTTGCTTAACGTAATTTTTTTTAAAGTTTTTTCTGTTTATATGTGTGTTTGATGACATGTGAATAAAATAGTACACTGCAATCAAAATGAATATAACCATCGCTATACTACTACATTATATTATAACATTATTTACTTATTCATTTTATATTTTTAAACTCGTTACATCTTTCGAATGGAATGTCCGATTTTATAATTTAAAAATTATTACATAGGTATTGAAGTGGTCTTTACAATATTATTTAATAGGATAAGGATTAATACAAAGGTAAGAATAATATGGCTTGATTATTGTTGGCACTTTTATTACCTTTTAAAATGAAAAAAAGTAGTTATAAATACAGTAGATGAACATATGATATTACAGACATTTTTGTAGGTATTAATACGTTCTATAATATTTTAAAATATTTTTTTGTTCTCTCGCCAATAATTTACGCAGCGCACGCGATTACAGATTTTTTGTGATAAATTTTTTCACATATTGGGTTACATTAATGCATTTTTATTAGGGATCCCTATTTTTTTTTTTTTTGAGAGAGTAATATAGCCTACAGCACTCAGTGAAAATGCAGCTTTCAAGTAGTAAAAAAGTTTTAAATCTTTTCAGTAGTCTTTGTGTGAAAACATTACAAACGTATAAGTATATTTAGGAAAACAGAAACGTGGTTTTATTTGTTATTCCTTATAGTTTTTTTATTGCTGACAGTTTAGCGCTTGACTGTGATCTCACGTGATGCTACAGTCTAAGATGGAAGCGCGCTAAATGATAAGAGGCGATATACCCCTTATGGTTTCCACATAGCGTCGAACCGGAACACAAATCTATTTGTTTGGCGGTACGTCTTTGCTGGTAGGGTGGTAACTAGTGGAAGCCTCCCACCAGTCCAAACTCAGACAAATTAGAAAATATAATTTCCAAAATTCGTCCTACCGGGGATCGAACCCGGGGTCTCTGCTAGCAAAGCGAATACTCGCACCACTGCGCCAGCGAGGCCGTCAAATAATAGTATTATGCAGTTTTGGATAAGGTTATTAATTTAATAAATTCGTGTCTTATAGATTAAGTAGCTGTCCCTCGTTGAGTCATCGCACATTTCCCAATCCCGTGGGATCATGGAAAAATCCTTATTTAGCGATTGTCTGTACTACGATAGGAGTCACTTGCTAAATTTCAAGTTAACCGCAACCGGTTTTAGAGATCTGAATGGGTGACTTAGTTTAGCCATCTAAAACTATCTTAGGATTATTGGATTTCTAGTGAAACCAGTGTATGACACATCAATATACCATATAGGCAAAATAGTCTACGATCTTATATATATATACAGACTACATTTAACATGTATACACCATAAATAATATTTAATAAGTTTTTTTATATTGTAACAGTCGTACTTTAAAAGTTATTACATATTAAATTAACTTTACAGCAAGTTAATATGGACAGGCATGATCAGTCGCCACGGTAAAAAGACCGATGTGTCCTAAATTTACTGCCGAATAATTGAGGTAGTGTTTTTCTGATGAGGTAGGCGCAAACATATGTATATATAAGAAACAACAACTCAATTTGTTTCGGTCAAATGAATTAGGGTTGACATTTTTACATTAACTTTGAATATTTAAATTAAATTCACTATGTTTTTTTATTTTTAAAAGTTTTGCGCTTAACCTGATGGTAAGTAATGATACAGTCTAAGGTGGATGTGCGCTAATCTGGTAAGAGGCCATATACCCCTTATGGTTTCTACACAGCATCGTACCGGAACGCAAATCTTTTTGTTTGGCGGTACGTCTATGCTGGTAGGGCGGTAACTAGCCAACGCCGAAGCCTCCTATCAATCCAGAATTAGACAAATTAGAAAATAAGACTTCCTAAATTCGCCTTATCTGGGCTTTACTTCCGTGGATCCTTCTTCCCGCGCATGTGCAAGGGATTGAGCGAACTTCCAGCCACGGTGTTTCCACAAAGTTATAACTTAGAGACGTTTAAGAGGCAATTAAACTCCTTTTTATTAGGTCGGCAACATATCAGTTGTCCCTATGGTGTTGCAGGGGCCCATGGGCAGCGGTAATCACTTAACATCAGGTAACCCGCAAGCTCATTTGCTTACCAAGGCTATAAAAAAATCCGTCTGTCAAAATATTTCTGTATTTTGAACAATTATACAAAAATATTATTTATGAAAAGTGGAATATTGATACACAATATAAAATTAATTGAAAACATGAAATAGTAAATAACTGTATATAATAGAAGTTCGGTTCTAAGATACCTATACAACACAATTTCTCCTATAAATGCACAATAGATACTATATAAAATGTGCACGTTCTTCTTATATGTATAAGAATACAAGTATACATTTAAGTAAAATTATGGGTATTGGCTGGTTGATATGAGATAAATTGTATCCCTACATATAATAAACCAATAAAATAATTGAAACAAAACCACATTTCTAAAGTACTAAATAGCTATATATGATAAGACATTTACTGGAAATAATATGTGAAAGAATTACTAAACGATTTTTACGATTAACTGTCTAGACTTACTTGATAAAATAATATTTGTATTGTTTTAATTTGATTCATTTTTATTAGGTATAGGTCATAACTCAAACTATAAAAAAGATTTACGAATTATTTCAGAGATTTTATTTAATAATTATTAACAAAAAAGACAAACTGTTGAATTCAAAGATAAAAATGTTTATTATTCATTAAATTTTATATAAATATAACATAATAGAAAATTTTAAACTATATTATTTCGAATTAAATTTGTCATCATTTTCTGTTTTTTATTATGAAAATTTAATTAGCAGACCCGACAGACTTCGTTCTGTCAAAAAGATTTGGAATGTGGCAGATTTCAGTTTTACGAATGATTTTTCGAAATGACATTACAGCAGTACTAAATATCTATAGCTTTTACATTTTGTGACTATTCATGCCGTAAAAACCACCCTTGGACTTCAACGAACATTTAAAAAAAATTGTCAAAGTTAACCCCGATATTGTTGAGCTAGATATATGAAACAAAAAATGTAAAACTGGATATTTGACAACCCTAATGAAACAAGTATCAGGATTCACACGTTAATACTTTTAAAAAAGCTTTGAGTGTCCGACAATATTTCAACTAGACAGAAATTTTCATATAGGCAATGAATGATTTATTACACCATTCAATACGACGTCTTCATTTGGTAGCTCGAGGCAGGTCGTGAGTGGGTGTTTCGGATGACCCAAAAATAATTTCAAAGGAGAAATCCCGATATGGCTATAAATCAAAATTCTTTGTGCGTAAACTTGCTACGATTCCTTTTGGCTCGAAAATACATTTATCATTGCGCTCATCATAATACGATGTAAGAATAAAAATTTCGCAGGTTGTTTGACTCGAGATGAGTAATACGCCGGTCTCTTATAACAATTTATTCCTTTTTGATGATATGATACTTTTAAATAAAGCTTAAACATGTATAATTCCTTAACAAGTAATATAAAAAAGAGTAAATTCCTACATAATATACACAGGAGAATGTGAACAAAGTTAGAATAGTTTGGTTTAGACATTTTAGATTTCTCTCACTCCCTATAAACCTTTATGATGCTTAACAATTTCTGCTTTTCAAATGTATTGATTAATTCATATGTAAAGGAAAAAACTTGTATTCATACAATTATAAATTATTATTGAAGTGAAAATGAGGGTAAAAACAGATGAAACGCGTGAATAGCGTCACGACGATGTGCAGCGTTTTTTTATGCTAATACGTTTGATTATTTACAAATAATATAAGGCATTTTAATTTGCCACTCATCATTTAGTAATTTAATATACTATTTTTCACAATACATAAAATAAAAACATTTCATAATAATCTTAACTAAATTGTAATTCAAAAACAAAATTTAATTATGTCCAATATTGACAAAAAACACATCGCATTTTTATTTACATTTCGTAATTTGAGATTCCAATAAATTATTTGTATTAATTTTCGATATTATTAATCCTTCCTTTTTCACTCCCTCTCTAAGTCTCGGAAATCTAAAGTTTTAGATTTATATTAATATAAACGAGACTTGAAAATTAGTTTGCCAAAGGAGTTTCACTCCTGACATGTGTACTTTGTACGCACGCACTTTTAATTTTTTCAGTTGTCGAATAAAAGTATTTTATTAACAATTGAACCTTTAAACAATATATAAAATAAATATTTATTTACTATTAAAAATCTACAGCATCTTTACTTATTTACACTTAGAAAACAAATTTACAAATCGTATGCCAATTATAGCTTATTATTATGTTTTCAATGTATTAGTAAGTTTCTAATCTCGGAATTTTTAATATGAAATTATCTTACAATATTTACATGTTGACACTGTATTTCACAATCAATTTACAATTTACTTTATTATTTAAACCTTACAATTTACTTTAAACTATGGTGTTAAATGTTTTTAATTCGTAGAAATACTAAGTTCTGAACTATTGGCATCACCTTGACACAAATAGGTAATAAACATATTAATATTTATCATGGTACACAAGTTAAAGTTACATTTAAAACCTGTGCTACAAGTATGTCAACAAGTAGGTGATAAGTAATAATTTGGACTAACTTACATTGATATATTTCTCATCATTACTATAGCACACAAAAGAGTCCAACTTACAATTTATATTTAACCGAAGAGACGTGATGGCCTAGGTTGATTCGTATTAAAATTCATGGGTTTAAATCCTGGAACTTAAATTCACCATTGCATTATTTGATGTGATAAACTTCCTGAGGAAATCTACGTAGGAAAGAACTGTGAAAGATTCCGGGGTATATGTAAGCTACAAATATGCGGTGGAGCAGCGTGGTGAGTGTAGGTTCTTAAAATCACTTTCCTGTGAGGGATGAGGTTCATATTCAGCAGTGAGTAGTTAATAGGCTGCTAATTACCTTTATTACATTTATACAAACTTACCATTTAATTAACATAAATCTAAGCATATTATATTTAATATATCAAATAATATAACGTCCCCCAACGTTCTTAAAGAACGTTGTGGTATAAAAGAAGATGTAATGACTAAAATTTAGAAAGGTATGCATAGATGGTTTGGACACGTAGAGAAAATGAATGAAAGGAGACTGACAAAAAGGATTTATGAGTCAAGTGAATGGGAAAGTTGGAAGGGGAAGACCAAGGCGATCGTTCCTGGACCAAATCCAGGACATTTTAAATAAGGGCCAAGTCAAGAGTACTCTAAACCGACGAACTTGTATGAAAGGTTTAATGAAAATGAAGAAGCGAAGGAGATATGCAAGGATCGTGGCAAGTGGATGGACGTGGTCTCTGCCTACCCCCTATGGGAATGAGGCGTAATGCTATGTAAATAATATAATGTGCTAAGTTATGCAAGATGTTATTCATGTCGTATCATACGGATCACGTCTTCAACACGCGTCGGTTCTTCATTCAAGTGCACTCATACTTGAAGTGCTCCTTAACGTAAGATATTTGACTTTAATAAACAACTACAATGATTTAACAATATTTAAATCAATTCCAAGCACCATATTGTTTCTTTAAACATATTTTGTACATCAAAATACATTTTATTTGTAAACAAGACACATTCATCAATGATGTTTTTAGTTTCTGCTAAATAACCTGACCGACGATCAAAATAAACACCGTTCTTTAGAATTATTAATCAAACAATCATTTAAATATATATATCTGTTATTTTATTATCCTTTTTTATTTATTTAACTTAATTTTTGTTAATAAAAGTTATATAAATAAGCAAGGTATTTGAGATAAGTAAACACTTAAATGCACTTGTACATCCAACGTTTCGCAAGATATAAATGTTTTCTTAAGTATAAGGAAGGGATCGCAAATATCCAGGGCATATCACTTTCGTATTGGCTCTAGTTATGTCAATAATGGTCAGTATCGTAATAGAAACATATCTAGTGTTATTTCACAAAACAATGGCTGACTGCAACAAGGAAGCTGTATCAACTCATCGGTATTAGTGACGTCGAACACAACTGACAAGAATGTCGTGAGTGTACATTGTCTGCAGCTTATGACTTTCATTAATATCTTTTTCATTACATTAGTTAGCACTTATAGGTACGGATTACTCCAAGTTATTATGATGGGCAAGGTTGAGGGCAAAAGGCGTGCTGGACGCAGAACGAAGTCTTGGCTGCGGAACATACGCGAATGGACAGGAATAAAGTCCGCAGCCGAGCTTTTCCATCTTGCAAAAGACAGAAACAAATTCAAAAAGTTATCGGCCAACCTTCAAGAAAAATGAAGAGGCACTTTAAGAAGAAGAAGAAGTTAGCACTTGACTGTAATTTTACTTCATGGCGATAAAGTCTGTGGTATGTAGGATGAAAGGTGTTAGACGTAAGGTGGAGTTGTTTTTGCCCCTTTCTACGAAGCGCTCATCTTATTAAAGGAGTCAATGAAGAGAGAACAGGAAGGTGATGCAGATGCTCCTCCCCTTTGAAAGAGGAAGCTGGGTGGCAGGTGGCATCTTTGTGAATGCTGTTGCCTCCTTATTGATACCCTTTCTAAGTTTCATCTGAGAGAATCAGGGTGAATGCGCAAGCGAGCCTCTGTTACCCCCAAATCAGATGGATGAGGATGTCACTGGGTTATACTTTTGATAAACAACAATATTTAACTATAAAATTACCTAGATTATATTATTCTACTGAACATAAACAAAAAGGTATGGTTTGCTGTATTTACGTATTTGTATTCTTGTTCTTTTAATTAACTTTTCAGATACCTGGATCCCTAGAAAAGTAGTAGTTAGTAACTTGCTTAACTATTCCGATGTCTAACTAAGTTTAGCCTCCACCAATTCAATTATACCGCTACAATTTAAATCAAGTTTTTTATTTCTATTATAAAGTACGTTTGGCAAAGGTCAGGGCAACAATATTTAGATATTCCTTATACCCTCCTTTTCTATAGAATTTAATATATATATACTTTCACTATTTTATCTCTTACATACACCTATCATAACATCGGCGTTCCCATTGTATAAATAATCAAAGATAAGATATTGATTTCGTAAATCAGTGTTTCAAACATAAATTCTTTATTTCTGTAGCACATTTTGTATTAATGTTGTGTTTTAATAGTTATGTTATTATAATCTCGTGCGTGCAAAGTTCACATGTCAGAAGTGGAACTTCTATGGAAAAGTAATTTTTAAGTTTTGTTTTGTTTTGTTTAAATGACGACCTTAACCTCCAAACGAATTAGCATAAAACCGCTGCACATCTTCGTGGCGCTAATCAATGACGTTTGATTATATATAAATATAAAATGCAAGTTGTGTGTTTATATGTAGGGGCCGTCCATATATTTGCAAGTATCCTTTTCAAGTCATGTATAGTAACTGCAAGTGTACGCATGCTCAAATTCTATTGCTTCAAGTGGACACAGGGCAGTGTCGCAGAATTCACCGTTGTCTCATGCCCTGCTCGCATACTTTCACCCGTGCCTGTTCCCCGCTAGCAAAGCACTCGAACAAACCACACCAGTTCCTGATAGAATTATATTAATAACGTGCTTTATTAAGGTGAGTTATTTATCAAACTTACCAATAACAACACAAAAACCAATTGTACAAAAGACGGTTGTATCGGTAAATTGCGATTTCGTCCAGAAAACTTTTAGGTTTAAAACCAGTAAGTAATATATAAGATTGGATAAAGGATAAACGCACATAAATATAAAGAAAACACATATTTATATTATTCAATGAGAAATATTAAAATTGAGGTTTAAGTTACTTTAGTTAATACGTGTTTTCATTGGTAGAAAAATCATTGATGAAAAGAACTTATAGAATTATAACTAGGTCAAAGTATTTAGCCAGGCAGCCAGACAGTAGTTAGGTAAAGTATATTTTGTTCTCAGAATAAGACACGAAGGTACCTTCGTAAGTTTAGATCTACAATTCACAAATATAATCACCTGTTTTCAATAATATGAAGCAGCTGTTCCAATTATCATCCGCGTTGTTTCCAATTCTGTAGTGACAATAAATGAGTAGTCTTGACATTATACCATCTTTCCATTATTGCATCTCCAATAAATCCGCTTTCAGACACAACAATTAGATGGTTATAAAGTCTATAACAAACATTTATTGATATCAAACATCTATAGTATACCAGTCCTTGATTATGCTGACACTTGTTTTCTTGATGTCACCGAGGACCAATTAAATAAGCTTGAGAGACTTCAAAATCTGTGTATCAGATTCATATTTGGATTCCACAAAAATATTCATATTTCCGACTTCCGCAATAAACTCAAGTGGCTCCCAATTCGTCTTCGCCGGAATACTCATCTTCATTCTCTTCTCCACTGCGTGCTATCTGATCCTAAAGCGCCTGTACATCTGAGGGACCGCTTCCTGTCCAAGAATTGATTGATTGATACTGTTTTTATTAATTATTATGAATGTTATTACTATTAGTTGTAAATAGATTAAGTACACCTTTTTCTGCTTCTTTTATTTGCGCCCTTCTAAACATTTTTGGTTGCCTGGAAGAGATCACTATTTCAGCGATAAGGCCACCAATTGTACTCCATAATGTATATGATATTGTCTTAACTGTATTGTTTTTCTTTTATGTATTGGGTGTGCAATAAAGAGTTTTGTATTTGTTAGTAGCGTATGACACCAACTAATACCATGGCGAAGCGTCACCGGGTCGCCTTTATTCCCATTCGACTATTAGAAATCTGCCAAATCTCCCACTATTGTATACACAGTGTTTTATTTGTTACAGTACACGTAATGTGTAGGTAGTTATAAAAACGATGCCAGGCGTCCCGTGACAGAAAGCTTTGTTTTTAATATTTAAAATATGGATGTAAGACATAAACGAAGTTTTATACTTCATAATAGGTTTTAAAAAGCCGACATACTTTCAAGTTGAATTGTTTAATTATACTTACCGAGAGATGCAAATGTCCAGAAAGAGTATCATATTACGCAAGAGTAGTACACAATTTCAACACGGCAGTAAAGTTTCAAATTAATATCTCAGTGCGCCAGTAAAACCTACCACTTTAAGTGATTCACTTTTTTACTTTCTTCAAAGAAACTCGAAACTTTATGACGCGATAAAACTGTTGGCGACTTCTGCAACGTAACAGTGATACCACACGACTCACGAAATTGTCAGTAAATTGCTATTTTCACTTAATATTCACTATTGTATTATATATTATACAAAATTGTGACCGTAAAATCTTCTTTGTTAACTCAAATAGGATTAAATACATTGTAAATTTATATTTCAACTACGTGTCTACTTTTTTCTAAATTGTAACATTTACTTCAAGGTTTAGGATCCTCACTTTATCGATGTTTCGACAAATTAAATAAATACAAACTGTATAGATATTTTCTTTTGATTTATTACTATTAAAAGACACTAACAATTTACATATATAATGTTCACAAATAATAGTTAATGAAGAAATTTATTTATACATATTTCAATTATTAGTGAACATAATATAAGCTTATTATAAGACATGCAAATTTCATGGTATTTTTCAAATATTAAACTATTTTCGGTAGGAAACATGAACTTGTGAGCTATGATTATTACACAACTCATGAACTTCAGTTTTCGAGCCTCTAAAAATAAAATACATTTAGAAATACGTAGACCGTTTTTGTCATGCCAATGATACCTTAAAAACGACATGTAATTTGAATAATCGGTGTGTTTATTAAACGCAATCCCACAAAGAATTAGTCCACCGTGACAGCGGATAGAGTGAAATGGCGAAAGGAAACATGCTGTGCCGACCCCACCTAGTGGGATAAGGGCAAGAAAACAACAACAACCTAGTATCAATTAAATGGACAGTTTATAATATTTCTTTAGCGTACTGAAAGCAAAAAACGTTAAGACGTATCATCCTCATGATTACAAAAACGATCAAAATGCTGTTTTTATTAACAAATTTAATAGAATATGACATTGATAAACTGCCTCATTGGTGTAGTGGGACGTTGATGGGCTGCTACTTACCTTTACCTCTCATAATTATTATACTTTAATGAAATTAATTATTATACATGCTGTTTTCTTAAATATTAGCCATTTGTCGAATTTGGACCACATATAAGATAGCATAATGTGTAATAAATACATTAACATAATATTCATTATATTTACGAGGCCAAACGACGGAAGAAAAAAAATGCGGAAGCAATTGATGGCTACATACACCTACGAATATAAACGTTGTTATACTTAATCCAAATACATATGCGTATAATTTCAATGTCTTCCATTTAAATTAAATATTTTCAATTGAAAATAAAATTGTATACATAATGTGCATATAAAAACCTTCATTCTGGTACTTATATCGTAATTACTAAAGGTGTTTGTTTCACATTATGTAACGGTGAGACACTGGTGTCGATTTTTTTTTAAGGAAGCTGTACTCGGAATTTCATTGGTTCAATTTTTTAAATGTAGTAATGCAAATGAAAATGATAAATTATAATTTTATGAAGTGATATTAAAAAAAATGATTAAATTATTGTAGCAAACGAGTTACAAAACAAGTAGCAAAGTCTGGGAATTAGATTTCTAACTTCTAAACTAGTGGAAACTGTGTTTCAGATGTAAGGTCGTACCTCATGATGTTGGGAAAAATAATGACATTCCTAATTTTTTATTGGTGCCACGTTAGTGCTTGATTGTGATACCAGATTGTAAGTGATGATACAGTCTATAGATGGAAGCGCGCTAATCTGCTGAGAGGAAATTTACCTATTATGGTTTCTATACAGGGTCGTATCGAAACACAAATCTCTTCCTTGGCGGTACGTCTTTGTTGATAGGGTGGTAAAGCCACGTCCCATCAATCCATACTCAGACAAATTAGAAATTTTTTTAATTCATCGTTACCGGAAATCGAACACGGGTCTTCTGCTAAGTACTCGCACCACTGCGTTAACAAGGCCGTCAAAATAACTAAATAATATATATAAAAAAAATATTGCGTAGTGTGCGGTTGCCCCAACAGTCCGCTTTCGTCATTTATTATCTGTATTTATATGTTAGCGGAAGATGTATGACGTTTGTTGAAGGTTTTTACATCTTAATACATACGTGTAAAATTACTCTCATTGTTTAAATGTGTGTAGGAAGTCAATATCAAATTTTACAATACATATAAAAGTAATATTATCCTAAAATTATCTGGTTAAAAGTATAATATTATTTTAAAAAGAGATTAGGTACTTTTAATGATTACGTGTCTGTTACGCAGTGATACTTGAGTTTAATCTAATATGTTAATTTAAAATATAATGGCATAATAGGCATGTTCAATGATGCGGTTTTATTTATATTTTTTATGTTTAGATTTACGTCTTTTAGGATTCCGTCTGTCATTATGAAATACAATGATTTTACCCCTATATATATTAAACGAATTATAAGTTAATTTATTCAAAAGTAAGGGTTAGGGACAATACAATACAAGCCATGATGAACAATTTACAACTTAATTCTATTACATTTAACGAATTTACAAACATATTCAACACAGGGACTATATATCTGGTGATTTATAAGTCTCTATAATATTGTAACTTCTATCAATTTAAAACACTAGAGTCAGTGAAAATAGTGTTGCCAGTAATGAAAAAGAGTTTCTTAAAAACATTTTCTATTGGTACTTACAATTTAAATTTGTATATAACTGTAAAGTTTGTATATGTGACTAATCTTGTTTTTAATATAGAAAAATGTTTTGTTCAATTATAAATAATTTCACTGTTATAAGTTATATATTTTTAGGTTTTCATTCATCTAGGAAAAAATTAAACAAATATATAAATTGCGAGGCAATTCTGTCATTTTATCGTTAAAACAACATAATATACGTCATATCCATACCATAAGTGAAACTCACGAAAATGTAAAAAAATGAACCATTAATAATACTCTACATTTATAAATGAGATACAGTTAATTGATCCCATACTGGGAAGATATAACTATATCATATGTTACGATATTTCTAGTTAACGAATGGCTCATAAAAATTAATTAACGAGTAACAGCGTATGCTGACATTGACTATGAAGGTTTATTCGTTATTGTATATAACTTGTTAGATACGTATATTTATACTTGTTATAACTAATCGTTAGAGAGCATCTACATATCGCCTTGGAAGAACAGTGATACATTTCAGAAAAGCTAATTTTACATTCATTTAATTTGAAAACTATACAAACTATTAAAATAACCAAAGACTCTTTATAAGAGTTTATATAAGAGTTATATATAATATATAATATAGAATATTTTGTCCCTAGCCAAACCTTTGAAAATTGTGAATTATGTGGATTATTCTTCCAAAGCAGCAAACGAAATTTTATGAATATAAATATCGCGTCTTTATTTCAGTTCAGACCCACCTTGTCCGGAACCCATTGATAAATTTATATTTCAAACTTTTTAGATTTAAAAATGATCAAAGAATAAATAATAAACTGACTGACAATCTAATTACTACAAAGTTAAAGTAATTATGAGGCCTTTAAAATCATATTTAAATTTTATTTATATGTTTAAACTTATAGAACTGAATTGCTATGTAAATTTTAATTACAGCTTTTTAAATCCAAAAGTTGTCCGCCTTTTTTTACATTTGTTTTTATATTACTTATAAGTTTCTCTTTATTAATGTCTACTACCAAAATAAAACAGAATTTATAAGGACTAACTCGGAAACATAAAGCGGAAATAATAGTATATAACGAAAAGAACCCCAGCGTCCGCTATGGACTAAGTTGTCACCGGATACTAGTCGAACTTTATCGATGGCACCGGTTCGCTAACTTGCAGATTTCTAGTCCGTAATACATTTAATATTAATTATTTACGTATTTTGAACAGGATTTGTAATGTCTTAATAAATGGATCCAGTAAATCACGGGTAACTTGAATTAGACAACCATTTTTTCTATAATATATACAAGAAATAAAAACATACTCGTAATGCCATAATTTAGAAAGGTTCAGAAATCGCATTTTCGGGTTTCGCATTTTTATTAAGATACCCGTATCACTCAATAGTGATAAACCCAATGGTTTACCTCCAAATACTACTTACAAATAACTTAATAAACGTCCTATTACAAAGGGCATGTTATAATGTTGAAGATCATTTAAGTGATAAAAATGTTTATAAATTATTCCAGTTACACATGAAAGCTAAACAAACAAACAGGGGGATCAACTTTCCGAACCGGTGGTAGATGTATTACCAACAGACAGCCTAATGAAGATTCAAAAGTGCTTTTGTGAATTTGATTTGAAGATTTTGAGTTTGATATAGGTTTACATAGTAGATATATTTCCGTTATTATGTAATCTACGTATAAATAAGACGCATTCGACATAGATTTTGTCGTCATAATCTGGACGTATTGCGACATGCGACAATAAATATGTTATTTTTTAACCGCACAGCTTAAAAATAAACATATTTAGTTGTCTTATGTAGCAGCACAATAAAAAATATATATATTTTTAGATTATAACAAGGCTACGTATAAAATCAGGAAAGGAACAATTTGCCTCCTATAGTTACTTGGACAAAGATAACGGTAAGTGCCACTTTTAATTATCAGAGTTTTGTGTTCGCAAATAATTGCCCTTTTAAATCACATTCGCTCTTTCAATCAATAACGCATGTCACAAACCGAGAGGAAAGTGCTATAAAATTTATACGTCCAATTAAATTAGAGCGAAAACGAGATCAGTAATGAGGTAGTCACGAAAACTGCCTCATTTACTGACCTTTTTGCCAACAATGAGTAAATTTTAGTACTTACAAAAAGTCCTTTACTTGTAGCTTCACGTGGCGCGAATGTACCAAAGATTTAATGATAGCTATAAATATTAAAGGGATCCTGTTTTTCGTGGATGAGTGTTGCCTTAACGAGGCGGTTGCTTCAAAAACAATGGGTGGTCATTGCCTTAAATTGATTTGTTTCGGATGTCGTGTTGTGTATCTTACACATCGTAAAGAATATTTCTTTAAAATTATAAAGACTTATAATAAAGCATGATCTCGTACAAATAAGACGGCGCAATAACAAAAAATACGTAGAGGAAGTGAAACTTTTTCGGCTTATTTATATTAAATTCAGTAATAGAATTTTGTTAAAATTATTTCTTATACATATAAGTAAAGTAAGTAAGTAACAGCCTATTAACGTGCCACTGCTGGGCATGGGCCTCCTCACTCATATGAGAGAGGGTTTTTTAAGCATTGACCCACCACGCTGCTCCAATGCGGATTGGCAGGCATAGTACACAAGTGCACTCTCTATTCCGTCACTCTCATAGTCCGATGTGACGGGAATCCGACACTCGCGGAGAGAGATCAGGAGCAGGACCGACGGCTTAACGTGTTCTCCGAGCCATGATCACACCGCCAACTTCACAACTTCGGGCAAATATTAAGAAAATCTTTAATGTCGATTTCGAATTGGCCCGACCCGGGACTCCAACCCAGGACCTCAAGTCTGTAGTCGAACATGCTAACCACTAGACCAATGAGGCAGTCATGTATAAGTAGGTACTTAGGCATATATGTACTTAGTCGAAATTTATAAATAAAGTATAAGAGATGTTTCATTAACTTTTAATACAAATGGTTTCCGGAAGAAATCTCTTTTTAGAGATGTTGTTCCCCATTAACTTTGGTAAATAAAAAATTCACTTCAATAATTTTGAATATATCCTGTATGTAAATTCAAAGCTTTTTTACTATTCTGTTATAATTATATAAAGAATGTCAAGGCATATTTTATTTTAATGTGATTATACTTAAAATTCTTATTAAATAAAACCATCTTTTGATTGAAAGTACAATTTTATTAAGCTTGGAATGTAATCAAGTTGACGTGGCGGCAAATGAAAGAAGCTACATCGAAAACAAAATATTTTTTTAAAGCTTTGCTCAGTGGGGGTTTATTTAAATATGCATTACGATTATTTGTTAATAAATTAATATTAAATGGTCCGCACTACGAAATTTGACCGTTACATCGTACATTATGTATTTAACATTTTTAACATTTGTAACATTGGGGTCTTTTTTATTATTGTATTCACAAACTTTTGTCCTCAACTTTGTCTGTTGTAGGTTTTAACATATTGTTTAAGTTTACATTGTTATGTTTGCATTTAGTTATATAAGTGATGGCTTGATTATTTTGCTAATCCGTACAATATCAGTTTATTTTTTGTTGTTTCTTAGAAGCAGCTCTATAACAGCTCAGGTCATGCAATTTGAAGATATAATGACGTGAAAGACAAATTTTTATATGACAATATTACAAACATTTCCTTGAGTCTGTAAGTTGATCGGTAAGTATTATATTTAGGCGCATGATGCCGCATTTTTTACGAATGAAACGCGTAATTAGCGTCACGAAGATCTGCAGCGTTTTATGCTAATTCGTTTGAAGGTTAGGTAGTATAAATATTTACAAATAACATGTGGCAGTTTAATTTTTCAGTCGCCATTTCAATTTAATATGCTATTTTTTTATAAAATCTAAAATAAAAATATTTCATAAACTCTAAATTCAAAAACCAAATTTCAATAATAATTTCCAATATTGACAAGAAATATGTGGCATTTTAATTTACAATTCGTCATTTGAGATATCAATAAATAATTTGTAATTTACGGCACTTTAAATTTAATGACAATAAAATTCCTTACGCATCTACCTTTTTATCTCCCTCTAAGTCTATCAAATCTAAAGTTTTAGATTTAAAAATTATTGCGCCAAAGAAGTTTTACTTCTGACATGAGTACTTTGTAAACACGCAGTTTTTTTAATTAAATATTCGACATACATACTCGTATATTAGAATTATATCAACAGTTATGTGTAGTTTTTAATAAGCAAATAATATTTATTACTTGCAAAAATATTAAAGCCATCATTAAGCAGATAAGCTATAAATATTGATATGTATGCATTCATTAATCGTTAATGATATACGAATTCGCGTTTACCAATTAATTAAAATATACGTATGATTAAAATGATGATAAATTGGTACATCTTGTTAGTGGTATTTAATTTCGGCGGCGGAACAATAAAGATGAAGCGATTCATAATATAGATATTGATGAAGAGTCGTTTAGATGAAATAAAATTTATTATTTCTGAGCACCAATAGATTGATTATTATCATCACGGTACGAGCGCCTAACCGATTATAAACAGCCGTAAAAATCTAAATTAGATCGCATTCTGTTCGATGTGGTATATAACTTTTTGTTTGTGACTGTGCCCATTTAATTTGAATATGTGTTTATTTAGTACATAGTCGGATTTGTTACATCATTAATGTATGAAAAATGGCTGGATGGATTTAAATTATAACTTCCGTTCTAAATACTTACATAGAATCACGCCTCATTCCCGTAGGGGTAGGCAGAGACCACGTNCATTCACTCTTGACTCATAAATCCTTCTTGTCAGTCTCCTTTCACTCATTCTCTCTACATGCCCAAACCATCTAAGCATACCTTTCTCGATTTTAGTCACTACGTTTTCTTTTATACCACAACGTTCTCTTGTCACACTATTTCTTACTCTGTCATTCAGTTTTAATCCACACATAGTCTAAATAACTATTAAAATATTAGAAAAAAGATCAGAATGAGATCTCTCAAATTTGCACAATTGATTTTAAATTTAGCAAAGCGAATCCCTTTCCGGATTGCACTTTGTAAACGGTACATAAGCAAAAAATAGTGAATTTATAACATATCCTTAAAACTAATTGCCTGACTGACTTTAAATTCGGCATACATATTCCATTCGCAAAGTAGATGGTATTTATATAATCCAACAAATGTACGTTAGAATGGACACCAGCTAATGTTTATTTATTAATATTAACTCCTTAGCTCTGAGGTTGCCTGCTAGTAATTGTAGTGAGCGATAATTCTTCTTGAGCTCCTACAATTTTTGTTGTGTAATTATTATTACTATTATTTTTTGTATATTCTGTGGAGAACAATAAAGTATAGTCCCAGGCGCAATTTTGGAAATTGTATTACTTAATCAATCTGATTGTCTGAATCTATAAAAGTATTAGGTAAACTAACTCAGACCTTATTAAAACCACCTTTCCATTATTTATTATGAAATCGGTTCAGGGTAGCCTTTTATTTTGTAGAACTATATTTCCATGTTGAGAAATTTTATCATTCAAAACAATACAGTAGTTAGGTAGTCTATAAAATGATCTACTTCTACAGTTCAGAAACCATGAGGGCCCAGTGGTGAGACGAATGGCTTCTCGAACAGAGATGTTGCCAGTTCGAAGAACTAAAGGAACTTACACGCTAGATTATTCATTTTAATCAGAAAGAAAACATCGTGAGGAAACCTGCATGTCCCGGGAGCAATTTTGATGTGCATGTTGCCTGCCAACCCGCAGTGGAGTAGATTGGTGGGTCTAGAACTCCCTCTCTTCTATGACTGAAGAGGCTTGTGCCCAGACTGAAACGTAAATAAGTTGTTACTTACATTTTACCCTTACTATAGTTTACCTCATTTAAAAAAAGCAAATATTCTTTTATTCAATATTCAACTATTAAATACAACGCACGTACAACCATAACTTCATTTTCGTAGATAAATGTAGTTAACGACCGCTAAGACCGGAGGCGGACGAACCGGAAACAATCCAGTTTCCATTCGACTTGTTTACAAAAAAATCGTTATAAATCATCAAATAAACTTTTAAACGAAACCATTGACGTGAATTGTAAACATACGACGTTGTTTTAAATTGAAGTTATTTACGAGATTCGATGTGGTAATTTGTAGTAGCATATCTTTATATTCAAAGTTGTTATATTTTTATTACATGGAAAACTCTTAATGTCTTAATTGGCGTCTTTACTCATGTCAACGTAACATATAATTGGCGTTATTCAATTGCTACTGTTAGTTCACATTCTCGCTATATATGTGACGTTAATACAGTTTCTAAAAATATCAATATAATAAATACAATTTTGCGAAAAATTGTGCATTGACACCTATTAGAAGTTTTCTTAAAAGGTTTGATGGTTTCCTTCTATTTCAAAAGTTTAAAAAGGTTCATGCTAGATGACTTTTTTACTTATTTTGTTATTAAAGAAGTTGGTATAAGTCAGAAACGCAAAATAAATATTGTCACTGTGACTTATGAGATAAAAATGCGTGAACTGTTGTGAAAAGGCCTGAAAAGGCCTATGAGTCCCTTTCAAAATCATCTTAATAAAACTTTACTCCTTTATAAAAGCTTATTTTTTTGTCTAACACTTTTACCGACTGATTTAACTGTGACCTCACCTGATAGTAAGTTAGTAAGTGGTCTTAGATATTAGTGACCTAACTAGAAAAGAGATATTTTAACTCACAATGATTTGTATATAAAATACTACTAGAACGTTGAAATTTTGCCTTGGTGTCACGTTATTAGGATGCCTATTGGCATTTACGGCCGAACCCACAAAACTGGGACATATTCGAAAAGAATACTCGTGACGTGTTAATGATACATAAATGGGATATCACTTTAGCATAGCCTTATCAAATCAAATCAAAATATCTTTATTCAAGTAGGCATATTACAGCACTTTTGAATCGTCAAATAATATATATTTTTTTTCTTTTCCACACTCTAATTCTAATGTACGTCTGATGATGATACTCCAGAACGACTTAAAATCTAAAGTTACGAGGGATCCTTGGCGCCCTGATCCGAGAAGAGCCCACAGCAAACTCAGTCGGGTATTTGGTTTTTTGTTATCATCATCATTACAATATTATATTAGTTTAATATATTTCAATTCTAATTAGAACAGTTCGTTCACTGCCACGCGTTTCTATCGTCTAAGTACTCTTGCCACTTATAATACGATTTTTATATCAACTTTCTTTTAACAAAGACTTTGAATTTATTAATTGACATCTCTAAAACGTCTTGTGGGAGTTTATTATACAAACGTAAACAGTTACCCTTAAATGAGTTGTTAATTTTATGCAGCCTACTAGAATTTACAACAAGTTTGTTTCTGTTTCGCAAGTTATATGATATACATTCACTCTTTTTACTAAAAGAGTCAATGTTTTTATCTACGTACAACAAGTTTTTTAATCAAAGGGTGAATGATTAAGGAAATCTCTCAGTAAGTTTCGCTTATATCTTGATCCCGTGGGACTATGTTGCAATTAGTGAATATTTTTAGAGATCTCGCAGTTGTTTATATCCGGATTTCGTAAAAAATAGGTAAACTCATTCTAATTGAGTGTCTACGTTATCTACGTTAAAAGTAGCCTATGTCCTTTCTCAGGCTCTAGACTATCTGTGTACCAAATTTAATTAAAATCGGTTTAGTAGTTTGGACGAGAAAGCGCAATAGACCGACTGATTTAACTTCGCAATTTTATTATTAATAAGGATATATACTTCTAAAAGAAAATATTTTGTAAAGTACATAAATAAAAATATAACATAAAACCTATAATTTATGAAGAACAAACAACATTACGCCCTTTTATCGCAGACATGTTTTTGCAAAAAGTATACCGAATTCCCTTTTTTATAAAACATTATCAAATAACCGTTACCATAATTAGTAACCGAATACTGTACAAAATAAAAAAAAATAATAATAAAGGTGAAAATTAATGTGTTCTTATAAATGGCATCAGCAAGATAAGATTACACTTGCCAAAATTAAGCTCATGTAATTGTATAATTTGCTGATATTTCATACAACAAATGTATATCTTTGGAGACATAATTTACTTTTGATAAACGCTTTACGTAAAAATTTAATAAACCAAAAATTTTATAGTAAAATATTAAATTTATAAATGTTATATTATATTATACGTCATTGACTTTGTAAAAGAATTTACGTTATATTGCAATTTACTTTCAAAGTATACATTTATTATCATCTCACATAATAAAATAAGTTAAAATTAAAATAACATAAAAAATAATGTCAATTCCTATCCAAAACTGTCTACCACTACAAGTTTAAAAATATATATTTATACTTTAAAAGATGAATGAAAAAGTATTTTTTATAAAAGACTCGCTGCTTCCTAAGAAGTTACTTTGGTAGTGGAGTGAACGTGAACTTTTATATACTACAAGAAGAAAAATGTTCAACAACAACAATTTTATCATTATATAATAATTAATTATTTAATTTTAAACAAGAATTATATATATATCAAACTTGAGATTACCGCAAATAATAATCACAATCCATTATTACACTAATAATGATACTCGTAAAATTTACGAGGCTATCATTAAAATCCATTTCTTTAATAAGCCACTATATTCTGTAATCATTATAAAATAATAAATCATTGAATCTAAAATAATAAATGTAACGATATTTTGAATGGCACTTCCATAAAATAATATGTTTAATATCTTGATTTATAGTAAAATGATAGTCAATAATAGACTACACATAATGTAGATAACAGTTTCATTGCCATTTTCGCAAATTTATTTTTTCTGTATTTATTTTCCGGTATTTAAGTGCTATTATGTTAGTATTTTATCTTTTTTTTTTGTCAATAAAACACTTTATCTATGTTTATTTCCAAAAACTTTTTTAACTTTTTATTTTGTATAATATTTACAATTGATATTTATAGAGAAAACATGACTGACAGAAGAGAAGAGTGAACCAAAGTAGAGTATACCCTGAAAGCCACATGTGGCTAAAAAGACTTTTAATGTTTTAAATAAAATTTAATATTATAGATTAGTTAATTCCCTACATTCAACCGTTAAAAAGACACATTCCAATCCATTCAAACTCAATTTACTTTTATTTAATTTTAGTAAATGACACTTGATGAACATACTTCTTTTTCAAATATGAATTCATTATTTCAAAAATTCAAAGCAAATATTTATTTATTTATTTATGCACCACTTAACTTGTAAATTGAAAATAAACATAAAAATTAGTATACGAAGGACACCTTATCCCTAATAAGAGATCTCTTCCAGGAATCCTACAAGAACCCTACAAGAACATTGTTTAAAAGCTTATGTAAAATGTTTAAAAGTGTCTATGAACATCCGATTGACTTGCAATTTTCCTTGACTCCTTTTAAATCGGCCCTAAATCTAAAATGCCCATATATCCGCGAGGTAGGGAATTAAGCAAGTGTTAGAAGGAAAAACTCAATAGTTAAATAATAGCTTTAAAGTTGTGCTATTAGTGAAAATTGATGTCGTAATGTACCTCACGAAAGTGTCCATTGCTGTGTATCTTGATACAAGCTATCTACAGCCCGTTAGAGAAATCATGCAGTTGTTGGAAACCTTTGGTAACATTTATATACCTTTATTTTACTATGATCTAAATTATTGTATGTGTTTTTGTGTTAACCCGTGTAATTTTCGTTAATATATTTAGATAAGTTTTATTATTTTATAAATACATAATTGCATCTTCTTTGTTACAGGTAAATAAACGAGGTGACATCACTTTTACATACGCAAGAAAGTTTTAAAACTACATAAAAAGTGGAAGCTTATAAAATAATAAAATATGATATTTAGTTCAACCACTATATGTGCGTGGATATAATTTGACGATAATTCGAGCCTATTTAAATTTTTGGTTCTTGTAATTAATATTTTTAGTAACTATGTGTTAAATGTTTCGAACAAGTTTAGGTTGATCTAAAAACTTAACTTCTAACATGCCCGAATCCCATAAGATTTGTGAATTATAGACGAAGTGCTTGTGAGAAGTTGTAGTATTGTTGATCTCTTTGGCCCGATATTCGCTTTTCTAAAAGAGTATATTAGAACAGAGAGTACAGTATCATAGACTGTATTGTATCACTTACTATCAGGTGAAATCGCAGTCAAGTTCTAATATGTCACCAACATAAAAAATTGGTAGTAAAAACTGTATTCAAAAGAATAATAAAAATACGTTGTTTATTTATTTTTTAACACGAAAAATATTATTGAGTATACACTATTTTACCGCAAACTGATTCTACACATAAATAATTAGGATATTTAAGATATATAAAATAATTAAATAAATAATAAGAAATTTCCGGGGTCCCTGAAAAAGATCTCTCCAGAGGGATAAAGTATCTTATATATACTAACTTTAATTTCTTATTACAGTGACTTTTTGTTGGCGCATAAATAAATAATAATCAAACTGTAACACTATTTCAACAATGTCGGTGACCCATAATATTTTCCCTTATCAAAAAATAATTAACGGCTGCTAAAAGAAATATTCACTACAAAAATTATTTTAAATTAATATTATGAGCAACTCTAAATAGTTTGCGAGCCCTGTCCATTTCACCATAACAACCAGTTCACTAGCACGGATGCATCGATCTTTGCTGATCGTAATTAACGACAGCGCGCTGTGAAATCGTATTATGACGTCTACTCTATTACGGCTTTTTAATATATATTCATTATTTTACCATGCAATATAAATTAATTTACAATAAAATTATTTTTTTAACATCTATCTTCTTCCACATTTGTTAAATTCTATATATAGCGAGATTTTTTTATTTCATTTGACTTGTACTGTCAGGAAAAGTGCTGTTGTAGAATCTTATTATAAAATACTTGCTGTCCTCTGCGGTGTCACTCACGCAGATCCCGATCCCGTTGGAGTATGGAAATAAACCCTGCTTTCGAAAGGAGTCACTTTGGTATATTTCAAGTCGATCGCGAATAGTTTTGAACATGCCACTCATTTATACTCCACTCATAATAGTGAATGAATAAATTACTGAATTTAGTAGTCTAAAATCATCTTCCCGTTATTGCCTTTCTAATGACATCACTTTAAGGCACATTGGTTAAATGGTTTCAAAGTCTATAACGGACATTAGTTAAAATAATTTTAATGTATTATATTTATACATAAATAGATTTAACAAACAATCCTCGTAGATGCTACGATTTAACTTTGTTACAGGTAAAAAATCCCATGAAATTTCAGTAACTTTTTTTATTTACACGAATACATTATGACAACAAAACAGTTGTTCCCAAGTCTTATTCATGATTTAAACTCACTTCGTGTAAAATATTATGTCACAATTATAAATATGCATAATTTCATATTTTTTACAGGATATCAGTTAATTATAAAAACTGAAATGGTGTTGGCATACACACATCCTGCAGTTAATTGAGCGAAAAAATTAAAGTTCTGGACATAATTTATTAATAAAAGAAACCGTCTAATCCAAAAATATCTTGTGAACCGGATATGATGCAAAATCTATACATGAAATTCAAGCTAGATAATTTTTGTTTTGTTCATGATGTAACGAAACATATTACGTAAAATGTCTATAGAAATTATGAAATACATGTAACTAAATTACGTTATAATATAATACGACTAGCAATGCCCCGCGGTTTCACCCGTGTAAAAGTTTCCTAAGTCGGACTAGATTAATTTTCGTTAACATACAAGTTTTATTTCACTTAGTTTTAATTACTTCCTTTCAGATTATTAGATACACTTACATTCATAATCTAATCAATATACAGATGTTATATTACAACAAATATATGTCAAAATAATGGTTTTTAAAATCGCTCCAGTCATTATTATCTTGTTCAAAATAAAAACAGTGTTGGTATATCGGTGGGTTTCATTGGAATATGAGATAACTCACCAGTCGCAAGCCCAGTTATAAGGGTCGTTACAATTTTCTTTAGATTGATATATTGTGGCCTTTTTTATAGATATTAATAGGTTCTATAATACCGTAGAACATTTTTTCGTTCTATCTTCAATAGTTTTCACAGTATTTTGTTTCACACCTTGGGTTACATTGATGCATTTTTCATAGAGATTCCTATTTTTTTGAGAAAGTATATAGCCTATGTAGCTCAGTAAAAATGCAGCTTTGTAACGATGATTTTTTTTTTTCAAACATTACAAACATACATACTTACTTACACAAATATAACACAAATGTTTCTTCTTTATAATATCAGTTTAGATGAGATCCTTAAAACTATTCGCGATTTATTTTAAATTTAGAAAATTGATTTACAGTAAGTTTGAATTTCCCCATGTGTCCACGGCATTAGGAAATATGCGGATAACATCGTGGAAAACAGCTAGAATCTCATCAGTATTCGGTAATTATTTTTGTGAATCTTTATAAACTACAAACGAAAATCGTATTACCATATTCAAATAAATACATAATGATATAGTCTTAATTAAGATATTATTTTTATTAAACTACCTGTATTATATTACATTACCTTCTTACTTAAGCACTTTAGGTCCATCGTTTAGCACTAAGTGCATAAGATTGAAACTTATTAAGAAGCAGTTTCACCGTTAATGGTTTATCTGACGTCTTCGCAACCGACGTGTGAAAATTAACGATGATTTTATAGTAGAGATACAAGCGTGTATATTATTAGAACTGCTTCAATGGTCTAGTCATTAGGATGTTTGACTACAGACATGAGGTCGTGGATTCGAGTCCCGGGTTGGGCCAATTCAAAAATCGATATTGAGTTTACTATTAAGATTTTCTCAATATTTGCCCTAATTTTGCGCAGTTGGCGCTGTACTGCACTCCCGTACCTTGGAGAGGACATTATGTCTACAATGCTGCACCTGATCTCTCTCCGGTCATGTTCGATTCCCGTCACATGGGACTATAAGAGTGAAGGAATATAGAGTGCACTTGTGTACTATGCCTGCCCATCCGCAGTGGAGCAGGGCAGTGGGTCTATGTTCTAAATACCCTTTCTCCTATGAGGGAGGAGGCATATGCCCAGCAGTGGGACGTTAATGAGCTACTACTTACATTTTTATGCTTTTAGATGATCATTTTCGGCGTAGATCTTTTATAGCAAAAATGGGGAAAAATAACTTTCACGTGACCTAAAACAAACTACAAAATCTATCAATTTTATTCTTATTAGTGTTGCTTTTCTAGGATAGATTTTCTATAGTGAAATAGGAATTATCCTTTTAAAGACATACTTTAAAAATATTTTGATATTTTGTCTTACAATACATACTACCTTTTGTATACGTTATTAACCGACAGTATCGTAATTTAAGATTTACATATATTGAAAAAACTACTTGAGTAAAGAATTTCTGATTTGATTGGAAATACATTTTAACGTAAATAAGTCAATAAATAGTGATCTGAAGAAAATTATGTCTGAATTAACAATTCAAACATTTATTACTTGATTTAAATAAATTTATGAATAAAATATAATTATCGATAATATTACGACGTAAGGGCATCACTTTGAATTGGTGCACGCTCTTAACATGGTCAAGATGGGTATGCAAAATAGCTCCGCGGCCTGCTAAGGTATAATGATGTACCAGTGCTTCCTTCGAGTGAAAGCACGATCGAAATGTTTGTAATTAACTGCCTATTTCGGCAGTGACGTAACTGTTGAATGTTTAACTTATCAGATCCGACGCAATGGATGCTTGTTTGTAATTGCGTATTGTGTTGTCTGTGTGTTGGTTAATCTTTATTAAATAGAGATACTTGGAAGTTATTTGATACAACACCCACGTACATTTATTTGTTTGCATTTGGAATTTATAAATAACAATTCACTTATATAATGTTCCTTATTCCATGTTGAAAATTACTGTAAAGTATTGCTAGACAATTGTATAATTCCGCTGACAGCTTTGATGTTGTTGTAAGATATCTTGCATATTCTTTAAAATAACCCATTATAAATTATTAATACTACTGTAAATAAGCGTAACTTGACAATTTTATGTATCTACCATTAGGATCATTGTGCCTAAAAAAATCTTATGAATAATCCTTTATTATTACCCATATTATCTTTTCCCACCTTTATAGGACAGATTAATAATGTTACTTTGTTGGTCATGGTCTTTAAGGCCTTAACGATGCTATCCAAAGTTCTGTTTTACTGTAGATCAGCAGATTTGTAGGCAGCTCTAGAGAGGCAAATAGAGAGCGGCCGATGCTCCTCCCTAACGCTGGAGAAGGGGAGGTATAAGACGGCGCAATTATAAGCGCCTGCTTCCCTTCTTTTGAACCCTTGAGTCAGCCGCATCCGGGGCACCAGGAATGTATGCGTTAGCGAACATCTGGCGTCCACCATACGAATGAAGAGGGTTCCGCTGGGTTTTAGTGGGTATTCTGGTTACAGTGAGTCCCACACTCATGGATGGAGCTGTATACTCTATCCAGCATGCGTTAAAGCATTTCCCAGCGACATAAAAAAGGTCTGTGAGCAGCTCCATTTATTTCCACAAACATATAACTTTCATCGATATTTGCCTTCACTGAAAAGCACAACGTTGAAATTTGCATAATATCCAAATAATTGGTCTCTTCTTTTTCATATATTTCTCTACTCCTTGGAGATATGAAACCTTCATACAGTGAGAAGAAGAGAATAAATGCGAAAGATTAAAAAAAATACGCAATAAATTAAATTCAACATGTTCTTATTTAGTTACTAGCAAATCTGTCCACAGAGCCTGATATTTTTTGTAGGATATATCTTAAAATATGTTTCGAACAAACAAGTATATTTTTGCAATAACAAATCATATTTATTACCCAATCACCCAAGCTCGCAATTTTACTTTTTTAATCATTTCTGTTTTTTATATTAAACTTCTAGTAATGGAGAGTAAAGTCGATAATAGAGCATGCTATCCTTTCATATGAACGGGCTAAAAAGCCATTAATAAATTTCTCGTAAAAGTGAAGTCTTCCGTGAAAAGAACTTCAAGGTGCCTATAAATCATTAAATGTAATTGTGTGATTTTAAATGAATAAAAACGTATTAAACAAAATTGACTAATGGTTAATATATAATATAATTTGAAATTTTTCTTTAGAGTAAATTTTATGGAAAAACTAGACTTCCTGACTCAGATTCCAGATCAGATATAGAATTTAGAAGTCTTTGGATATTATTTGTTAAGGATGTACCTAATAGCACAATACAATTTTCTTTTCTTCATATATTTTTTATATAATCGCTTTACCGTAAAGGTCTCATTTACTAGCGTATTAGAAGTAAAATATAAGAGTATAATATAATTTCTTGTGGCATTAACGCACTCAAAATAACATAAAACAGAAATCAAAACGTAGGCAAACTTTATATCAAAGTTAATGTCTACCATTAAACAAAATGTAGAGGTACCAGTTTTGTATCCTCGTAAAGTAAAACCAAGATTCAGTAGCGACTGCGTGCCAATAATTAATGATCTTGTATTTTCCAAACCCATTTAACATCATATAAACATAAGAAATGTACGAACGAAGTCGTAAACTTGAGCATCTAACCATATAAATTGAATTCAAATGTCTGTAAAGTCAATATAGTAGCGATTTTTACTAAATACATGCAAATACTTACACACCATTTATAACAGTAAACAATTGTTTTCTGTGTGTACTTCTTCAATCAACCTGACACACAAATAATTTCATCAATATTGGTTTAGTCGTATAGGAAGGGTTCGGACACACGCACAAATTAATGATATATGTATTTTCTTACAATTTATACGAAGTTCTTTAAATAAACACAAATATGCCTAAAAAAACACAGCAACTATAAAACAATTAATAAATCTGGTACATAAAATTAATTGATTGTAAATTTGGCTTATTTCTTTCGAATTTTTAATACAATGAAAATCATTTCTATAGGGAACCAAACGGATAAAGCATTCAATTAAGTCAATTTGTTGATTTTGACTTATTTATTTAATAACCATTTACCATATTCGGTTAAAACAATGGAGATAAATTTAAAGAGATTGCTCGCGAAATTTCGTAACGTATCCATCACACAACGTGTTCGTACCCAAGTAACAATGTGGCCAGCGCTGGAGATCGGATATTAATTAAAAAAACTCTTGTTTAAACGTTCACTTGAGCTTTTTTCCCCGCCTTAATGAAGCCCATACATGGTGCAAACGACCGCTCCAGAATTTGCATTGATCTTCGGAGATAATTCTCAGAGCGATTTTTGGTGAGCTAACTGCGTCGGGAAATGATTCTTATAAACACATTGAGATGAGATGATGAGAGACACAATAATACGAGAATTATATCGAATTTACAGTTTTCTGGTTGTTTTGATGGAACACTTTTAACATTATCTATAACTTTATGGTGCATTTATGGTAAGTCGCATAATTAAGTGAAAGGCGCTCGGCAGAGCAGCTATGGCCAATATGACGGCGCACATGGCACGCCTCAGCTCACAATGAGGTATTTGTAGATATTAAATTGTCATTAACTCATGCGGATATCAAAAGTTTGTTTTGTATCGTAGTTTCATAAAATCACACATTTTGTAGCTGAAAGTTTAGCCCTTGACTGTAATCTTACCTGGTGGTAAATAACGATAAGGTTTAAACACATTGGAAACGCCGTTGCAATAACAATAACATAATACGATAGTTAATATAAAGATGTGCTTCCGGTTTTTTATTAGAGCTTAACCATGATGTCTCTTGAGGTTAAATGATGATAAATTTTAAGTTAACATCGTATTGGAACGCAGAAATTTGCTTGACAGCACGAGTTTCCTGATAGGTTAGTGGTAAGTGGTAACTTCGTTGGTAGACTATATAGAAAATACAATTTCCTTTATATGTCTTGCCAGCAATCAAATTGGATGCTTGATGAATTTCCTAACACTAGTGGTCTAATCTAGACGATTGAATTATGTTATCCAGATACCGCGGTTTCTTTTAGTTGAATTATTATTCTTATATTATCGCGGTATGATTATAGATTCGTTTTGTATAATGAAATACGTTTTGCTGTCGCGTAATTCAAAACCCATCTCGTTACAGTCGGCAGTCGACAGATAACGACACCCAATAAACAATGAAATCGCAAACACGTCAACAATAATAACTAGATTCAAGACACGTGGGCTGGGTGGATATTATAATGCCAAAAGTTCTTGCTCAATACGAATTATAATGATCATATACGAATCAATAATTTGACGAACTACGCTCTAAATAAAAATAACCCTTTAACCAACTATCGACTATAGTGGCCAATTTCATGCAGAGATTAGAGAAAAATTTGACCTAGATTGATAGATGGAGTGATATGATTGATATACGAAATCTATAAGAGTGTTTAATAACTTAATAATTGTATTATATTGTAAAAAGCAGGTATTTTACGAGAATATTACCAGACAGTAGAAAATACACGAAACTTATAAGCGTGTTGTAAGACCCTAATAATACAATTAAATACATTAAACTTTATTACCATTATTATATATCATTAAGTCATCATATTTATGTGTATATTGTGTACATTTAAATATGCAGAAATCCTTAAAGTCCTCTACAATCTTGTTCTAACCCTATTAACTTGATTGATACGACCAACCTTACCAACAATATTACATCTGTTCCACTTTTATGACTTAATAACATGTCATCAGATTGTTACACGTTGCTCTGAATAAAGATAAATAAAACAAAACTATCAACTAAAATGCTCGTGTTTTAAACAATTTTTTTTCTGCTCTATAACCTTACTTACCTATCTATATACGAGTACACACCCAACTAACTTGTCATTTAGTACATCACTTTTGAGATTGACAATACTATACTCATGTTTTATATAAAAATCTTCATGCTCTGTAATCTTGCTTCCCTATCTATATATGTGGTGTTCAATAAAGCATACTATCTATCTGTCTATACCCCAATTTACTTTTAATTTTGTACATGCCTTTTGTAATTGAGATGCACACAAAGAACGAGTCACCACATAGTCCCATAGACTTGGAACCTTGGGTTACATTCGATTCTGTTATACTAGTAAATATCACGTGATAGGTCCTATTTCTACTAATTAAATTTAAGTAAGTAAGTAGCAGCCCTTTAACGTCCCACTGCTGGGCACAGGCCTCCTCACTCCGAGGAGCGAGGGTTTTTAGAGCACAGACCCACCACGCTGCTCCACTGCGGATTGGTAGGCATAGTACAGAAGTGCACTCTCCATTCTATTCACGCTCATAGTCCGATTTGACGGGAATCCGACACGATCGGAGAGAGATCAGGCGCAGGACCGACGGCTTAACGTGCTCTCCGAGGCGCGGGGATGGATCACACCGCCAATTTCCCAACTTCGGGCAAATATTGAGAAAACCTTAATAGAAAACTCAATATCGATTTTTGAATTGGCCCGACCCGGGATTCGAACCCAGGACCTCATGTCTGTAATCGATCATGCTAACCACTAGACCAATGAGGCAGTTTATAATATTTACTAATAATTATATTTACTAATAATTATATTTACTAATAATTATTAATCCTACTTCGGGTGAAATGATTTCCGAATTCTTAACACAAGAATAAGTTATTATATTAAGATAACTTATAAGAAAAAGTTAATATATTTAGGATCGTTAGAACACATATTCTGGGATAAAAAAAAGACAAAAGAAATGAAAGAAATTATTTTGCTTCTTAGTATTTAATCTTTCCAACAAAACAATACACGATGTTGGACGTGTACAAATACATGCCCGTGTGTTTACATGCTCATCGTATCGAATGTCTTTGGCTCAAGCATTAGCACTTAACAAACCACGTCCATATCATCCTTAGGAATCGCCCAGACATTTTGCTGTAATGCCAAGGCTCACGGAATTAATGTGGGTAGCCATTGTACACTTTGGTATTGTCAATTAGTATTGGGAATATTCGATTTCTTAATCGTAACGATAGGTCATCTGCAAAGGCGTTCGAGACAGTTCCGTATATCAATTGCAGAGTCATCAATCAGATTAAAGGTTCTTGTTTTCGTTTTATTGTTGTTAAAGTAAAGGTTACAATACAATATAATTTGAATGGTGATTGAAATCCGCTAGACGTCGTTCATTATATTTCGGGAGGAGTAGTAGCAATTGTAATAAGAAATATATATTTAAACAGTATATCATTAAAGTAAATTGTCTTTATGTAAAAGCCTCTAACTTTATGTAAATCTTTCTCCTCTACATTTTGTATGTGAGTACATAAACGGTCTGAAATTCAATATATTAAATTGGAAAGACGAAAAAGACTTATGCATATGTGCCTAAGCAGGAGATGTATTTTCAAAGATCAAACAGCTTAACGCAAAGTGTGTGCAGTAGGCCGTTCTATAACTAGTACAATATACAAAATCATAAAAAATAACGTTTTTCGTTAAGTTGATGCGTTTTAGCTTAGATTTTAACATACTTAACACTAATTCACGATACAAGATGGTGTTGCGCTTACCTGGTTTGAAGAGATTTACTCGTTTGTGTTTTATAAACACCATCGTAACGGATCGCAAATTTTTACCTTGACAGTACGTCTCTGCTTGTAGGATGGTAATTAGTCATCATCCATCCAGTCCAGACCCAGACAAATTAAAAATGGCAATTCGCTAAATTTGCTCTAGAATCATAGCTAGGCACCTCAGCTAGCCAAGCATCTAACTAACGAGGCTGTCAAAATATATAGAGAATAATGATTTATGTCGAGCGTCTTTGTTTTATTTTAGTTCTTTAACTTAATATAACAGATACGGAATCTATTGCTCCTATGAGTGAAGTCCCGAGGGGTGAAAGGAAATCATGGGTACTCCAGGCGAAATGCCTAATCAAGATGATTACAAAAGGGAATGGGCCCATTGAGTCCGGCGAGGATCAAGGTCGAGTCCTTTAAGAAAGAATTCCTATGACACCTCTGAATAGCCTGTGGAACACCGTTAGATTGCGGGTATCCAGAAGAATTTTGTTACGAAAATATAAAAAAAAGAAAACAAAATATAGAGCGTAAACTCATATTTGAAATTTAAAAAGCAATACGTACCTGAACTATAGAGATCTTGACCTGTATTATCTAAGAAGCATACGATTACCCTGCGTCATTAGCCGCCCTCGTTCCAGCGGCACTACGATCAGCTCTAATGACAGTCCGTCGGTGGACCAGTTCTGTTATCATTGGCGTGGAAGGTCGATTGCCTATAATGAAGCCGATTAACAGGTGGGTCGTTGCGCTCGTGCTGTATAATTTTGCGCCAATGGTTTTGTATCGTGATGAAGTAGAAACTTTAATTATAATTGTATTTTGCATTGCCATTTCATACTTTTGCTTTATACGCTCACACAGTGTTTGTTACATAAATACAAAAGGTTTATACTTGTTACCTCCACACCTTGTGTGTCGTGAACTTAATATATAGAAAAAAGTTTTATACTGGACTAGGTGAACTTCAAACATTATCTAAAATTATTAATTAAGATCGCAGTATGATAAAGAATAGTCTATTTTTGTCTATCAAAAAGTAGTATTCAAACTGTCATTGATTGGTACAAACATTCTGTTTAATTTTCCTCTATAATGAGATTCTTTCAATTGTGTCCCTAGTATTTCCAAAAACCCCGAAGAATCTATATTTTCTTGTATCAAAACCTCATGTTCAAATCTCAAAATATGACGCTGTGATTTGCTGTATATAATGTTATTGCGTCTTAAACTGATTTAAACATTTTGTTTCATTTATATGACAATATTTTAAGCCAAATAGTAACGATGTATTTACCTGCTTTTTAGTTTCATTCTTAATGTCACGTGATAATGCAAATTTGTATATATTAAAACTGTTAAGATGTGGGAAATACGTAAGGGTGCAGATGCTCTAATGAAATACAATTATGACGGTTGCAATGACTGTTGATAAGCAAGCAATTGATGCATTTACATGCATATCTAATTTGCTATTCAAAACTATGTAAAACAGTATGCAAATGTTTTATTCAAACTTCTACTGAGGCGTATACAAGATTCGGTCATCAGAAGGAGTTCCACTTGTCTTGCATATAGTGGATTTAATTACCGTCCATATCATTTTATATGTCTGATATATTTGATTAAAATATTTTAGAATCATTAAGCGCCTTGTTATTTTCCTTGTTTATTAAAATAGAAATTAAATTTTCAAATAAAACAACAATTATCAGAAATCATCAAAAAGCCGATATAAAATACAGATATAAAACGATGTCATCAAAATTTTATATAAAAGATATTTAATTTTATGAATTATACCAACTTATGTATAAACTATCAATTTGTGTTTTAGATATTTTGACCTTTTGTGTAATTTTAACGATTATATTGCGGCATTTACTAACCTACGTCCTCGTTTATATTACTTACTTAATCACTTAGCTATTAAATGGTGTTGCATAAAAAAACATATCATTTACACAAAAGTTAGTACTATAACAAATAATTTATCCTTGAAATGATGTCTTATAAAATTAGGGGTATCTACTTGACTCTTTATACGCCGAGGCCATCGATATATTTATTGTATAATATAGATTCATATTACAACTGAATCCTCGGCGACAATGCTAACTGGTTTATTATCATAAACCTATAACTAGAACAAATGGAAGGTTAAGATGTCTATCGTTAGATATGAATAGAAATTAACAACATGTACAATAACTACTACACACATGCGACAAATTAAACGTATATTTTTTTATTAAAACGAGCTCTAGAGTCTAGTTCACAGTAAATGTTGTGGAAAGAAATTGAATATGTAAATTTGATTAAGTGCTAAAAGGATATTCATAAATATGAACTTACAATGAATTCCATTTTATAATAGCTTAAATGATTTGTTTTTAACATTAAAAGTTGTTTATGTACACAAAATACGGAGGTATATAAATATGTGTAAATTGTGTTGTAAAAGTTGTATTTATTTGTGTATTGTAATTAAAAGTAAAGTGCAGAACTTTATTTATGTTCCTCATGCAACAAAAAAGAAACAATAATAAAACATTAAAGTTAGTATACCTAGGATATCTTATTCCTTAACTTATCGTTACTTTAAATTACTTTACTAACAGAGGATTTGGATTCGAAGACAAATTAAGAAAGTATGTAGTAAATTTAGGTATCACAGCAATTTTTAATGTATAATTCTTGACTGATTATTGACCGTAGCTAGTTATTACCCTATTAAAATGTACCATCAAGCAAAATATTAACCTTCCGGTACAATTCTGTGTAAAATTGAACAAAGAAAACTTTAATAAGGTTTCATTAAATAAATGATTGAAAAGAAATTACTTTTGAATAGAAAAATACTACTAATATGGTACATTTCAGTATTTTTTGTATCAAAGAATAATAATTTTAATAAACTAGATTAACTAAAAACTTTTATCGAGAGTATTACTTTATCAATGTATCAACTCTTTAAAAGTCTTATATTTACGCTTATACGTAATAATTTCAAGTAAACCCCTACTTATTCATGTGATCATTCAAATTCTAATAGTTTTGCCAGTGTGCACACATTCTATAACATTCCTTATTGTCAGTAACTTGATTTACAATCGCAATAATATTTTCTAAGTGGACATCCATACACTCCCTATAAGGATTGTCAACCAGCTTAAGCAATACAAAAACATGCTGCTATTAGCGTTGATAACCGATAATCAATTTTATAAAAAAAATATAAAGGAATCTATGAAAACCTTATAATCAAAGTCGTTGAAGTCATGACTTACAATTGCTTTGTATTTTTTATCGTGCTCGATCAAATGCCATTCTTTATTAATAAAAGCTGATAATTATTGTTCAAATAACAGCTTAAACTATCTCGAAAACTGTTTATCAGGCGTGTTTGATAAAACAGATAACAAATAATATAAAAAAGAAGAAAACTTTATTTCAATCCCTGCTTGAAACTGCATTAACTCAATCTACACCTTATAAGAGAAGGAACAACAAATTTGGTTAGGGTAAAAGAGGTCATAGTGGGCAAACCTTAAAAGATAGGCAAATGCTGGTTTAAACTTTTTTAGAACGTATAAAGAGGAACAATTCAGCCATACATGATATTTACTAGACTTTAATCTTTTATGCAGCGTATACAGCTGAAGCTTTCAACAGAAAACCACCGATTTTGAAACATTCCACATTGGTGCTCCTCTCCTGTCGGTCTCAGAGTGACTATATATAACCTTCCTCGATAAATGGGCTATTCAACGCTGAAATTATTTTTCAAGTCGGACCACTAGTTCCTGAATTTAGAGCTTTCAAGCGAATAAATCGCCATCGCCATCGTCAATACTTATGTTATAAACCTTTATAACATAAGTATTGACTAAAACAGATGATTTCTTCTTAACCGGATGTTTCAATTTTAACTCTACAGTATAATGCGCAATCGTATTCAAATTAATGTCATCCCACGATAGATTTTTAAGTTAAAATTGAGCATTATCTAAGAATTAGATATATTTCAATTAGAACAGAGTGACAAGAATGACAGATCACACTTTCACTTTTATTAAATACGTTCAATTTTTAAATCTATAAATCATACTCCGCGCATATATTATCACAATATAATATCACTTATTTTTATATCAATAGGTATCAGATTAGTTTGTTTTTAATAATCATAAATGTGTAATTACATCGTACAAATTCTAGTTTCGTGTTTAGTTTAATTTATTACTCGTATATTATGTGATAGCCCGTGACACTGTCGCATCCGGTAAGTTAAGTGGTTGCAGTACGTGTCAACTAATACAGTATTACTTAATAACAGTTATTACATATTTGGCGAACCAGTTTTCAGACACCTCTTCTCACATTTATTTTATATGTGTTACATGTTTATTAATGAAAATACTTAATAATACATGACGCAATATGCTTAATCCATTTGTAACATCCTTCTGCTTTTACAAAAATAAACCATTAATTTGTGTTTCAAACAACTGTTAAGCTTTTTCATTTCGAAGAATTGCAGCGTTTTTTATGCTAATTTATTTGAAGGTTAGGTTTTAATATTTACAAATAATATGTAACATTTTAATTTGTCACTCTGCATTTAATAATTTAATTTACTAGTTTTCATTTAATATAAAATAAAAATATTTCATAAATTCTCATTTCTAAATTTTAAATCGAAAAACAAAATTTATTAGTATTAATTTTCAACACTTTTAACATTTATTGACAATTAAAATGTTAAAAGTGTCGAAAATTCATTAAATTCCTATCATACCTTCCTTTTTTCCCCCCTTCTAAGTTTCGAAAATCTAAAGTTCTAGATTTGTATAAAAATAAACAAGACTTAAAAACTAGTTTGCCAAAGAAGTTTCACTCCTGACATGTGTACTTCTACATTTAAATTTAAAAATTATTTATTTTAACAAGGATTATTACTGTATCCGTCTGAACAACTTTCTAATAATCGTAATGTCACATACATTGCGATTATTTTTTATGATCACGAGATCTTGAAAACTATTCGCTATTGACTTGAAACTTAGCAAAGTGACTTTGGCCATTTAGACGTTCATTAATTGGGGATTTCCCACTTTCTCACTGGATTGGGAAATATTCGGAAACACAAGCATGTAAAATGTTTTAAAGTACCTAGGGATTCTCGTGTTTAGTGTAATCTCTCGTAACATATTTATAAAGTTCAAATATCTCTTCTTAAATTTATTATATTTTCCTTTTAATTATATAACGAACCGATTCAAAATTAATTTGTTTATTAATAATTTGGTATTTACATTGGTAGGTAAATAAATAAATCATTCATTCATCTAACTGCTAAATACTTAACAAGCAAGTAAACGCGTTAGAATCTTCGTAGATAAGAAATTGGCAGCAAATTGGCAGTTAGTACAAATAAGCTCCTAGTAACACCATAGTCACTTACAGCTAAGCTAGTAGCAAAAGCTGATCAAACTATCAAATAAATTGGCACCCGAGAAAGTGGAGGTGAAGGACGATAACCTCGAATAACTGCATACAAATACGTTGGGCTTGACAGGTTTTTGTATCCTATAATGATTTTCAATATATTTATGACGGTCACTTATATAAATTATCATGAATTTCTGCTTTGATCTTATCCAATATAGTATTTAAAACACAAACCATCCAACTTAGTCTCCCCAAATCAGTTTCATTGCAAATATAATAACAAAGATGGTTTTAAACAATAATACTCACATAGAGATATTTCGTAAACAAGTACCATATGTAATTATAAACTAAAATATATTTCACTTTGTGGTACTCTTTGCCTTATTAATTTATTATGCTTGAAATCATTAAAAAGTTGTCTGGAAGGGATGATTTGGAACTATATGACCACCTTTGCACGCTTATATCATAGAATGGTTATAAGTTTTATAATTTCTGTCTTCTTTTGTATTGTGTGTTATAAAATGTTAGCTCTCTCTTTCCTCAACATAAGATTTTCAAAATAATTTGCGGTTGATTTGAAATTTAGCACTGTAAGTACGTACCCCATATACGGGATTGGGAAGTAAGCGGATAGCACCGTGGATATATATAAATAACTAGTTCAAATTAATTGACGTAATCATATGATAACGATATGCGATATAATTTTCCCAAATCAATAAATCAGTAAAATAAATACCTAGTCCACGTTTTACGTAAAAACTTCAAGTGTAATAACGAATAGATATAAAAAATTGTAAAAATCACTTGTTTATAATTAAAAGACTTAAGATTTATGAATAGTGCATGATCTAGTTTTGCCATTTAGATTCAATTTGCGACTAGCCGGTTACTTTCATTACCAAATATAATAAAACCAGTTCGATTTTACGATTTAAATCTTGAACTCGTTAATGAGATGAGTTGGATTACATTTTTCGTCTTATCTCGACTTGTCGTCCTTCGTGGAATCGAATAGACGCTAAGTTTTTAATGAAAAGCTTCGGACTAAAAAAGGTAATGCAAAATAATTATAAGAAATTCTATAAAAATAAGAATCGTTTGATTATTAAAATGATACTAAAACCTCCACCTCTCGATTTAAGCTTGACTATGAGACTGTTTTAAGTTTTAAAGCAAATGTAGGGATTATTCAAAAAACGAAGCTTTCTGGTAAACTATATTTTATTTTATTTCCTTACAAAGTTGCTTGATTAAACGCGCGAGTGTTTTTCATAATTCTTTAAAATTAACTTACGATCGGGTTGTATATTTACATATATATTAATGATTTAAAAGTTGGTAAAATAGTTGCTTATAAAACAATACACAATTATTAATGCACTACCAAAAGAAGACAAATGTTATAGTACAATATATAGGATATTATAATAAAATAATATAATATATAATAAAACCTAAGCAATGTGGTTGGTCGATGCTATAAAATACTCTCATCTACGAATTAGGTGTGTGCCCAGAAGTGGGACATTAATAGACCTTACCTTACCTTACCTTTTTTTACAATATAATAGTTAACAAGTATATAAGACAAGACTTCAACGAAATAATTTATTAGAAATCCTTAAATAAATTAGATGTTACCTTGTGTTTTGGTATTGATTTGATATAAGAAAACTATATGTTGTGAAGCGCAATCTGTTACTTGCACTTTGCATCGTCTTTTATTCTTTAAAAACAAAAGTTTAATTTATTTCAGTCTAAAGCAATATAAAGAAATTTTTTGTCAATTTTCAGGTGTTTAAATTCTAATGTATTTCTTTATTCACTAAAAACAGTTTTAATATAACAGTAAAAAAATACGACTAGATTTATCATCTTTGGACACCATTAATATTTCGTTGCAGATTGATTTTGTCTTAATTTTTTTATAACAACATGTTAGCTTTTCAGCTTCGATATGTAGAAAGTGCAATACATAACAGTACAGATTTACTAACAAATTTATCGCAACGATACCTCAGCTATGGATATAAGTTGTGGAGAACTAAGAATAGTTCACGCTAAGTATTGAATCGTTTTGCACTTCGGCGCATGCTCAGCTTTTATTGGATGGTGGTAATTAGATCAGCGGTGGCCGTAAATTTGTATAAACGACTATTACTAGGAAACTACACAATTTCCCCTATAAACTTTGTAAACTGTTTATTAGCTACATCAAACCGTTAAACAAAACTTCGTTTACTTTAAACTACCTATCTAGTGAATTTATTATTATGCTAAAAGCGACCTGTCCCGACTTTGCTCGAGTAGTGCAGCATATTTGAAATAAATAATAAATTTAACAGTTTATTTCTTCATCTACAATTTGTTAACGAATAAAAGGACACTTCTTTTAAAGGTAGGCGGCACCATATGACAAAGATAATGAGATTAACATTAAAATTTGTACGAGTGTGTGTGTGTGCGTTTGTGCTTATGTGAACGTGTGGGTGTGTGCATGTGAGTCAATAAGCTGGCATGCGTGTGCGAGCAGGTACGTTACTCAGTTTATTTTATCTATTTATGCACTATATTGCACAATAATATTACAATATATATTTAAAAAATTGAGAGAAATAAAAGTATAATGGGTGGTCTTGTCGCTAGATAGCGATTTCTTGCAGACAACCTTGGGTTAAAAAGCAAATAGTAATGATGTCCTCCATGACAGTTCCGTCAACGGCGAATCTGGCTAGTGTTTATAATGTGATCTAATACGGCTTGAAAAGCCAGATTTTGTTTTGAAAGTTCTGTCGCATGGCTCGCACCACAGCTGACCCTGATTATTATAAGTGTAACAGTACGAGAGTTTCGCAGGAAACATGGGCCATGTTTCCTGCGAAAGCGCTTGGCGTCCAGGTCTTCTGAACGGTGATCTTCATGTGCGGTCACAGCTTTATTAACTGTGTTTCCCCACTCTCGCCTTTGCAGTGCAAGATCTTCCCAGCGTTCACAGCGAAACCCGCATGCGCTAAGATGACGTTTTAGTACGTCCCTGTATCTCAAAAATTGGCCTCCATGTTTTCGCTTTCCATCCTTCAATTGGGAATAGAACACCGACTTAGGAAGCCTGGTGTCGCTCATACGGACTAGATGTCCACACCATCTCATTTGTCGCTTCGTAATAAAGGGAGTTTAGTTGAAGCATGCCCTCTTTTTCATCATAAGTCTAATCAACCTGCCGTAAAATACGTACATGTTTTGTCTTGATAAGTTTTTATAGAAGTATTTTTATGTATTTTATTATGTAGATATTAAAAACATGAAAACAAAATAAAGCGGAGTCACGGGAGTGATCGCGTCAAGCAAGTCGCAACGCGTTTGAATTTATTTTCGCTCAGCTTAATATATGCTATTAATCCTAAGATAGTCCTTTAAATTAAATAGTGTAATATATTATACTAATGTGTATTAAATGTTTAATGATTACTACTTTGTACGTCTAAATAATTATCTAATTACCGCTTTGAAGTTATTGACATACGTGTGCAACCAGTTTTTTTTATAAAATAGAATGAATATAGTGAAATATTCTTACAAGATAAAGAGATATTTAAAACTTTTTGTAGATTTATTAGAGGGGCAGAGTTTTCGATTCCGACACTTTAGACAATTATCATCATATTTCAACCAATTTTTACAAAACCTAGACAAATTATACACCAAAAGCTTACTCATAAATCACTCTACCTATTGATGAAAACCGCATGAAAATCCGTTCAATGATTCTTGAGTTTATCTCGAATATGTGAGGATAGTTTTAATTGGTTTAATTCGTTGGGGTTAGTAAATATGCCTACAGTTTTTTATTGATACTTCTAATATACCGAGCCCATAGATGACTGCAGATAACTGCCTCATTGGTCTAGTGGTTAGCATGTTCGACTACAGACATGAAGTCCTGGTTCAAGTCCAGTGTCGCGCCATTTCAAATATCAATATTGAGTTTTCTATTAAGATGTTGGGAAATTAGCGGTGTGATACAATCCTGTGCCTCCGGTCGTGTCGGATTCCCGTCAAATCAGACTATGAGAGTGAAGGAATAGAGAGTGCATTTGTGTACTATGCCTGCCAATCCGCACTGGAGCAGCGTGGTGGGTCTATGCTCCAAAAACCCTCTCTCCTATAAGTGAGAAGGTCTGGGCCCAGCAGTGGGACGTTAATGGGCTGCTACTTAAGTTACCATTTAAGCCCTTGTGAACAATGGCTTAGAATACTTTATCAATATACTGAGATCTTATTCTAAACTATTCCTGTCAATGGTTAAATATAACCGGCGATATAATATAATCGGGAAGTAGTATGTTACTGTCTCTGAAATAAAGGTTAACGATTGAGATCGTTACAAAACAGATATAATAATGCTTTACATTATTTATTCAGAAAATAATCTCCACCAAATTGTGTACGTGCGGTGGATAGTAAGGAGTTGTCACATAAATTATAGCGGAGTATTAGAACGAAGGCAGGAAACCTGGCGCATTTGCATTGGTGATTCAGATTTGCGGTGACACGGCTAGTATTAAGATGATGTATGGGCTCCTGATTACAGATCTTGGAATATGTTGGAACGTTGTGGGTGCACCAGGTATTTCTCTAGTTATTTTATTTTTCATATACTTGCAATAACTAAGGGATCGTTAAGTATGAGTTGTACTGTCAACTAAGTTACTGCTCTGGTAATCTCTTGGATGTGAGCATCTAAGATATAACCAGAGCAGTATTTACCACGCACTTTAAGTTCCACATTTTTGTATATGTAAAATATCACTATTCAAGTACGCTTTTACGGCACTTTTGAATCGTCATATATATACTTTTAACACACACAATAATTCTAATGTACGACTGATGATGGTATTAAGGAACGCCTTAACATCTAAAGTTACGAGGTTTCCTTTGCGCCTCGTCCTGAGTAGAGCCCACAACAAACACAGTCAGGTATTTTGTAGTTTTAATTTTTTAACTTCTTTAGGCGCATGAGGGGCACGACGATGTACAGCGTTTTTAATGGTAATTCGTTTGAAGGTCAGGTAGTTTTGATATTTACAAAATCTCGTGCATTTTTATTTACAATTCGTCATTTCAGATTTCAATAAATTATTTGTACTAACGTTCGACACTTTTCATATTTTTAATGATAATTAAATTCATTAAATTCCTAACATATTTTCCTTTTTCCCTCTCGGAAATCTAATGTTTTAGATTTGTATAAATATAAACAGACTTAAAAATTAGTTAGCCGCAGAAGTTTCACTTCTGACATGTGTACTTTGTACGCAATTATTTTTTTTTATTAGTTTATTATATTTTAATTTAAATTAGAGCAATTTGTTTTCTGCCACGCTTTTTTATCGTTATATAGTTTCTTTTAACAAAGACTTTATTAAGCGACATCTCTAGAACGTCTTCTAAGAGTTTATTGTAGAAACAGTTACCCTTAAATGAGTTGTTAATTTTATGTAGCCTACTAGAACGATTAATTATATATACTCGTCATGATAAAGTTTTTACTCCTCTTGTGTCGTTTTAAACATACACCAAGTTTTCTTTTAAGTACAATTAACCATTGGATTATAATCTCAGGTGGTAACGTCGTAAACAATCATAGATACCTGATTAAAGGTAATTTACCTCTTACTTATTTCTATATAGCGTCGCAACCGAACGAATTATTTTCTTGGCGACATGACATTTCTAATCTAGTAAGCAAAAATTGTTTATCAGAACGGAAAACAAAAATTATAACTTATAGTACTGCCCCACTGCTGTTTAAAAATGTTTACAAACATTTTCAAATCTTAGAAATTGTCCGATGTTTTGATAGCTCCTACGCTGATGAAAATGTTTACATACATTAATAACATTTGAAAACATGGCATCGACTAGCAATTTATTATAATTCCCTAACATGAATACATATTATAACATTGTAATCAAATTATTGTTAGAAAATGTTTAAAAACATTTCTAAACAGCAGTGTAGCAGCACCACTACGTAGAATAGAGTTATCATTTTTAGAAACTGTATTTATAATTTCTTTCTAAACAAAAGACTTTTGCAGAGTTATTCAAAAAATCTTGTGAAAAAAATCTAAATTTGATAGTTTTTGCTTTACAGCGTCGATATTTTCGTTGCGCAATTATGTTGATAATATAAGAATAAAACGCGGCACTGAAACGAGTATTTAATTTTTTTTATGATGAGATGTAAAAACTCGTTGAGGAATTAAAATGGCATGATTTTAGCATAGCAGGAGAACAACATTAAGCTAGGTTAGGTTGAGTACCATTTGCAACATGTTTCCACCTAGTTGTAATTCAAAACGCGTTCTCTTGAGATAAATACCTACAGGTATCTTGAGGCATACCTCGTGTTTCCATAAATGAGAATTCATTTAATGCGATAATATTAATAACTGCTCATACCAATCCTCGGTGTACATTACTGAGAAAACTTTATACATCAAACTTTATTTCTATTAAAATTCCGATTATTATACAATTTGTTAATAAAAACCGCAATGCTTAATTAGAAAAATATGTTAAGTAAATGGTTTTAATTACTCGATTAGGTATATGAAGTAAGTGAATATTATGAGGAAGAATTGAATGATATGACCTCGTTGACGCAGTGGTGCGAGAATTCGCGTTATTAGGACAGGTCCCGGTAGGGCAAATTCAGGAAATTCCATTTTCATATTTGCCTTAGTATGGACAGGTAGGAAGCTTCGGCCGTGGCTATTTACCACTCTACCAGCAAAAGACATTCCGCTAAGCTAAGAAATTGGAATTGGGGTACGATGCTGCGTAGAAACCATAAGTGGCAATTTACCCCTTACCAGATTACCGCGCTTCCATCTTAAACTGCATCTGCATCGCTTACCACCAGGTGAGATCACAATCTACTAACCTATCAGCAGTAAAACAAATTAACTACGAATAAATTAAATTTAAGTGGCTGTTTTTTGTTCAAATTCAACCGTTTTTCAGTGAATTCATTAAAATATATATATGGTCTTTGAGTATATAAAAAATCTGTTATTAATTTTTTGTCTCTATCTGTCTGTCCCTCTGCCTGTTTATTTAATCCGGCTAATCTATGGAATAGCTGAACAATGTTTTCTTCACATTGGCTGCATAAAACTTAACAAGGTTTTGTATTATTGCGCACTGGTTAGCACTTGACTACGATCACACCTGATGATAAGTAATGATACAGTCTAAAATATAAGCCAGGTAAGAAGCAATTGATGTCTTATGGTTTCTACACGGCATCGTACCGGAACAAAAATCACTTTGATTGGCGGTACGTCTTTGCTAGTGGGTTTGGAACTAGTTACAGCTGAAACCTTCCACTAGCCCAGACACAAACAAATGCAATTTCCTAAAGTCGCCCTACTGAGGATTAAACCCGGGACTTCTGCTAGCAAACCGCGTACTCGCACCACTGCGCCAGCGAAACAAGTTAGCACTTGCCTGTAATCTTACCCGATGTTAAGTGATGATACAGTCTTAAATTAACCTGGTATCAGGACCTTTTAGGGTTTCTGCAGAACCTACATACCTCCAACCTAATAGCCTCCAACTCTGAACTCCAACAAATTGAAAATGTATTTCCTAAATTTTCCCTGCCTTAATCCAGCACCTCTGCTAAAAAACAACTACTAATAGCATTGGGCCAGCGATGCTGTCAAATAGAAGTTTATATAAATTACGTTCATAAAGCAAGGATTCATTTAAACAAAGGAGGGGCAGGTTGCAAGACGTAAACTGATACCAACATACCATAATAATCTTAGTGAAATCCCGACACGACATTTCGCCAACGCAGTCGCCGCATGTAGGTGGTCATGCCTTTATCAAGAGCTCCACTGCATTTTATTAGAAGTATCTTTAATACATTGCGGAAGTGTTGTGTGTCGTGTTCGAAACATAGAAATTCGCCTAGATGTATTTTTTGCTAGTTTCCTCGCTTGTTTTCGCCTACGCAGAGTAGTAACGTAACAGTCTACATTCCATCATTAAATTCTGGCGTATATGTTTCCTGACAACCCGTAGCAGAACAGTGTGGTGGGTCTTGGCTCTAAAACTATTTCCCTATGAGATGGTCAAGCAAAGTGAAGTTAATGGACTGGTTATGATCTTTAAAGTGGAAAATTGTAGGAGATAAGCTGTTATCACGCTACATATATTTAAACTATCCTTACGTATTATCAAACTTATTTCATCTGTTTATATATGTCTTTATAGATTTTTATGCGGTTTTCAGTAATAGAGAGAGTTGCTCAATATAAAATTTGTCAAAGCTTTCTATAAATTGATTAAAATATTACGATAATTGTTGGAAATGTCGGAATAATCCAATACATTTCGGAGTTCTCACCAAAAAGGCTTCCTGATTCTTTTTAAATATTACAAAACGATGGCATATTCTCTCTCTTATAAATATACAAGATGGCATATGATCGTACATCGTACATAGTGGAAGTGGGTCCGGTGAAAAAAAAAAGAATTAGACGTAGGGCAGACAGAGTCGGCCCCTGACAGATTGACACAATCGCCTACAGTAGGTACGACGTGACCACGATCCATGCAACTGGGTGAAAATATCGACAAAATTCAAAAACGCCATCGTAGAATGTATCCGTTAAGACAGTTTTCAATTAAGAAGCCATTTAATGGTAATCGTATATTCTAGAGATGTCGCACAATAAATATAATTCCTTTATTGAAGAAAGCAATTTGAAACATCGTTACCATTAATTAGAAAAATTAAAAATGCAGAATTAACGAATTGGTCTATTCTAAATAAAATAAATTAAAAGTTTAAAAAGGTATACCCAACTGAATTTTTTATGCGTTCCCCCTCGATAAAACACTCGTAACTTTAGATTTACGAGTTTAGATTAGACCTTAAAAATCCGATGAAAACGATATTTGACGATTTAAAAGTTCTATAAAGGCCTACAGAACGTTTAAATCGTCAAATATCGTTCCTTTCATATATTACTTCATTGTACGACTGATAATGATATTAAAGAACGACTTACATTCTTATGTTACGTGGATTGCTGTTCTGAGACAAAACCACAACAAATTTAGTCAGGTAAATGTTTTTTTTAGTTATTTAAAAGCCTATTTGAATTTAATTTTGAAATGCTAAGGTTAATTCGAATGGGAATCTTCTCCGCCATAAAGTTGTTCCTCTCAACAAATCAATATGACATCCACAATCGATACATCTCAGGTCATAGACACATGTATCTTGTATCTAACAGCAATTTCATATCGCGCCATAAGGTGGTCGACGCGACGCATTTCCTAAAATAGTGATGTGAAATAAATCAAAGATTATGGATGTCGATACGTCGCCTAAAAAACTAGCAGGGCGTGTGAATCTGCTCCGGCCTCGATCTTATGAGAGAATATGTCAAGTATTTCTGCGACATATACGATTGCCTGATTTGATTTAGCAAACGCAGCTGAAACGTTGTAAGGAACTAAAATGTTATTATATGAATAAATTCATAAATCCTGCTGGCATTTTTGCGTCCAAATCGGGAAATTTTAAACGATAACGAATATGATGGATTACATTTTATTACACGTAGGTATGTTGTAATAGAAAATCTAAATTACATGTTTTTATACACTTTTATACTAAGTTTTACGACGCAACTAACGTTTAAGGTTTTTTCTACTAAACTTAATGATTTTTCTGCAGGAATACATTTTGAAAATGCTTTTCATTTCTATATTATACAAGCTTACGTACTTAGTTATTTACTCATTTCTGAAAGATATTCTGTTAAATTAACTTGACATTATTGGATATTAAGATAATTAAGAAGAGTAAGTTTATTTGTTAGAACATTATTGCCACAGGATTATAAAGAAATGGAATAGGGAGATGTGGCTTCTTTTTTCCTAGAAATGGTCATCTTATTGAAGCAGATGGAATATAGGACAAACAGTCGTGATGCAGCCTTGGATGGGTATTTGTTACCCTGGTAAGAAGCAATATACTTTATAATAGAACGCGTATTATGTTACTTGGAGCTTAAATCAACCCATTTTTTGCTGGAAAATGATTCTAGGAATTATACCCCATCTAGCGGAACCGTCTCCATCCAGGAGTTCAACTTTCGCTTTTTTTGCCTAAGCCTCCCGATAGACTTCGCATCCTAAAACTCTGCTAACGAATCAGTTAACATTTAATAAGTAACAAGAGTTCCATATTTCAGCGTTATTCAAGACAGTATTACTTGCTTTCATCATTACACCAACAGGAAAGGCTGATAGATAGAAGGATAAATTACAACAAAAATTTCAATAGTAGTGAAGGAACTACAGCATGCAAAGGCGGTCTTATTGCATAAGCAATTTCTTAACAGACAACCTTAGGGTAAAGGAAATTGTTAGTGAAAGAAAATTAGGAAAACAATAAAATGCACATAAAATGACTGTGTGTATATAATTTAAAATAATAAAAGTGTGTGCGAACAAAGTACAAATGTCAGAAGTGAAACTTCTTAAGCAAACTAATTTTTTAGTCTTGTTTATATTTATACAAATCTAAAACTTTACATTTCCAAGACTTAGAGGGAGGAAAAAGAAAGATATGTTGAATGAAACCAATTTAACTGTCATTAAAATATGAAAAGTGTCTAAAATTAATATAAATAATTTGTTGAAATCTCCAATGACGATTTCTAAATAAAATGCCACGATATTAGAAATTATTGATTATATTTTGTTTTTGAACTTAAATCTTTATATTTTATGGAAAATAGTATATTGAATTATTAAATGACGAGTGGCTAACCTTAATACGTAAAAATTTTACCCTCTAGTTTCACTTCAAAATGCGTTCATTCAACATCGTTAACATTTATGAGTAATTGAACACATCGTACGTTACTAATAGGTTTATGCAAAAACAATAATAACATAGAGTTTTGGTTGAAAGCATCTATAAATTTAAAAGGGGATGGAAAGACATAATGCAATTTATACAGCCTTATCTGTACTGAAGTACGTAAAAACACAAGGTCCTTAGTTAAGTCAATAAAACGATGCGCCACCCATGTGTTCCGCACTGCTAACCATGCAAAACGCGTATCATTGGCAGTTACTGTTTACAATTTAACTGCAAACATAACATGTTACACAGTTTTGCACCTTATTGTAATACTTTTAATGCTAATTTAGCATGGTCATTGGAAACTCACGCTATCTATATACCTACTTTATAATCGTGATTGATGAACGGACGTAGTAAATCACGTACATAATTATACCTACTAAACACTTATGGTGGTTGCCGTGATGATAGATTTATGAGTCGGATTAGATAAGGTCTACTGGCGGTGACCCTTTGTTGCAACTGGAATTTGTCGTGCAGTAATACCTTGATGCTAAGCTATTAGAGTGGAGATTTAATGTAAAAAAGGGAAGCTATCTGTAAGGTCCGTAACGTTATAACAACGTAGGTAAATTTTTACTTGGTTTGTGACATATGGTTCTGAGACGTGGTCGCTGACTGTAAGCCTCATGCGGAAGTTCAGAGTCACTCAGAATGCGATGGAGAGGGCTATGCTCGGAGTTTCTCTATGTGATCGAATAAAAAATTAGGAGATCTGTAGTAGAACCAGAATTATCGACATAGTTCTAGGAATCGCGAACCTGAAGTGGTAATGGGCGGGGCATATAGTCCGAAGGACCGATGGACGTTGGGGTCGGAAGGTGCTGGAGTAGCGACTCCGCAGCGGCCGGCGCATTGTAGGCAATCCTCCCTCAAGGTGGACCGATGCCATAAAGAGGGTCGCCGGTAGCCGCTGGAGCCAGGCGGCGCAAGATCGGCCCTTGTGGACGTCATTACGTAAGACCTATGACGACGACGACGACGAGGTCAATTATAGCTATGATAAGTGCATAGTTGTAAACTAGTTTGGAATTATGTTATTAGCTGACTGGTGCGTGGCTTCGGCCGTGACTAGTTACAACCTTACCAACAAAGGCGTACCATCAAGCAAAGAGATTTGTGTTCCGGTAAAATGCTGTGTAGAAACCATATAAGGTAACTTACCTCTTTACAGATTAGCGCGCTTCTATCTTATATTGTATTATCACTTACTATCAGGTGCGATCACAGCACTAACCTGTCAGCAATAAAAAAACGGCACTCTCAAAATATCCCAGAATTTCTCCCACACATTATTCAATCACCGAAAATCATAATGATGTGTTTTGAAAAACAAATTATGCACATAAGTTTTTTATACAAGAGGACTCTCTGTACAAGAATCATTGCTTATTACCATTAGACCATCATGGCTTTTCCTCAAAATTTTTACGTACGTTATTGCAATTAGAATATAAGCAATTAGTAAACACATCCCTACTATTTAAGGTATGATAAAAAATTTTCATCGTTTGCCAGTGATTTGATCAAAAAGAAATTGAAATAAATATTTTTTAAATATCATAAATTTGTCGTGCTTCAACATAAAAGTATTAATTTCACAGAAAATATAACTAAAGCACATTTCAATCCAAACTTCACGTATCATATTACTTAAATCATCATTAGACGATAATGTTTGTCTATCATATATGATAGACAAACATTATCGTGTAACGCCAGTACGCTTCACGTGAAATACTATATCAAAACTCGTTCACTTTCACTACCAACATCTTCAATGATAATCTGTTAAAGTAGACTGATCATTTTTGAAACCACAACACAAAGGCCACAGCCTATCGTAGAAGTTTATATGTCATAAAGTATCTGATAAAGTATAGAGAATGATTATAAATTGTATAAGTTTCTGAATATTGTGCTAAGTGGTGTAGGTTGTTACTTTTATTATACCACTTGTAAATCTTTCTTATTTTCTTTGGTTCGAGTCTTGTAACTGAAGTTTAATTTGTGGCGAAAAATCTTGTGTTATTTTGTTATTATAAGTATACACGTACTTCTCATATACTTCGAGCATTGTAGAGGAGCGTCTTTTAACATAACATTAGTGGAACTTGACGAGCCTATTAACTTATAAGCCCACAAAAGTCAACAGTCGAATCGTTAAGTGTGGTGCTCGTAGTAGCGGCAAGAACGAATAAACGATTCAAATGCTAATATATCACAAGGCGGTGCGGCGTGATGGCGCTCATTGGCCACGGTATTTACATTAACATATATAACCGTGTTCGCTCCGCCTACCACGCAGTACGTCACGTCGCTTCCGAACGTTGTTAATTAAGGGTAATTAGAAGATCGTGACTAAAGCCGTCATGGGATCACACAAATATGCTCTAAGCACTATTTGCTGAACGTGCAAACAGTTAGAAGCGTGAAGGCTCTTTCATAACGCCGACATATACATCTAAGATCTAGTTATTATTGTATGTCAGCATAGCTTCTCACAGGCAACGAGATGCTCCATTATATATATATATATATATATATATATATATATATATCAATTCACTGGAAGTTCGTCAGCGATCCGCTTTTACTAGTAGGGAGATAACTAGGCACGAAAAAAGCCTCCCTTGTCCTTGTCCTTCCGATAATCGAAGCCAAGACAAGTGCAAACAAAGTGATTACTCGCATTATTACGCCAGCAAGGCTATAACTTTCTATAGTGTTAAAAATATACTACTTCCCAATAAATCTAATTTCGCAATCGGATATTGTTCAGGATTTGATTACTATGAATTACTCTACAAATGTTTGGTCATATTGTATCATGACATCTTGTTTCAATTGAATTATAATTAAGGCAATAACTATATTTATTGTTAAATGTTTTGTAAATAAAATGAGCCCCATAAGTAAATAGCGCACAATTATTGCTATGTCCCCATAGTTTCTTAAGGTGTAATAATTTTCCCAGTTTCTCCGGGGGCCAAATAGTTTTGCGAGAGACACTAGCAACAAATCATAAGCAAAAGGCACCGGATCACGAGCTCTCCAAATAAGGTCACTAAGACGTCGATACTTGACTCTTGTACAAAGGATTTATGTCGTCTGCTTTTGGCACAAATTAGCGGCGTGTCCAGTCGTAGGCGTGAGCTAACCAATTTGTAACAACACTCTTTGAAAATATATTAATTTTAGGCTAAATAAAAGAAATTTCAATATAAATCCTCCTTACGTGTAAAAATTACGTGTAAAATTGTACGTGTATCAGTGTGTGCACACAGAGCAAGCGAAACTTGGTGAGTAAACAATCAACAGACACTCATACTAACATATTTACAGATATGTAACTCACGTATCCTTCTTATAACAAAAAGTTCACTTAAATAAAAAACATTGGGATATTTTTATAACCACACGACACAATTGAAAACTTTTCGAGGCAAGGTTAGTAAAACGAAATACATCTCTTGTTTACTATTGCATATTCATAAAGTAATAATGTTTACAATATATGATCACAATTTAGCAGTGAGGTGTTAACTCGCCGGCTTCCTAAGTCTTTGAAAGCCAATTTTACTTGAACGAGCCTTATATAAATAAAAGAATCATTTACTCCAAAAACTATAAGTTATCAGATAATTTTTTATGCATAATAGTAATCTATCACACTTAATGCATAATGAAATCACAACATATGCCTGTTATTTGTTGATTTGATCGGCAGCATACGTCTACAAGCGTGACGAACGACGATACGTGGGTGATGTATCTATAAAGCAATCGATCATGCCGATGAAGTTGTTCACTGGAAGTAACGCGACTTTTTTACAAGTATTTATATCGCAGTGTGGGTAGAAAACTAGATCAGTGAAAGGGACAAGGAGTAAAGATATAAACTAGACTAGTTTTATGTAAGATTCATGTACGTGTTTAAGTGAAAAGTTTTCTATATTAAAAAGACCTCTGCTTCATATAAATTATATAGATATTTAGCTCAATTCTCACTTTCGATATATTTAAAATCTTCGCAAATGTTTAAAATCTTTAATACCCTATTAAAGTTCAAATACATTTTTTTTACTTATAGTGAATAAAACATTGGTTAATAGAATTAATTAACATTTGCGAAGAGATTGATCAAATAAAATGTTTCAAGATTTCTTTCTACGTAATAAAGTTAAGATGTTCTTGATTAATGATGTAAAAATTAACTTTAATCAAGTTTCTATTACTTGTTACTTAACAGGTGCAGTAAATAATATCAATAACGTTTCGATGTTGAAGCAGTTAAGATCAATATCTTCGAATCTATCAACATTTAGAGTTTGCAATATTGTTCGTTAGAAGTATGTTTTTATGTCGTAAAGTACCTAATAAAGTATAGTTAATAATTAATTTAAAAAACATCGTTTCTGTATCAATTGCTCTAGTTTACGATGTCGCAAGGCTGTGGGCGTGCGTCGAAGGCGAGCGTAGGAGCTCGATCTGATGCCCTCTCCCCCTTCGCACCGGTCACGCTATTTCGTCATTTCAGCAAACGACTTAACATAACACTTAATTTAATGTTAAAATAGCAATTAAAACTAGAAAATAGAAACCATTATATTAGGACAATATAAATAGCCTGTAAACAGAACCAGAACTAAGTTACTTTTACTAGGTTTATATTTCATAAGCATATTTTCTTCAACCCTATTTAAATGATCAAATGTCAAAAACTTTTTCAACTTGTTCCCCGTCCAATGAATCACTTATAAACGTATCTGAAGTTTAAATATATTATGGAAAGTGAAGGGAATATATATCTATAATACTGCCGCGTGATAGAAAAATACTGTGATTCATCAGTTTTTATTTATCATTAGAGGTAAATAATAGTTTAGTTAAATTAGATACGAAGATATGTGAGGGACATGGAAACTATTAATAAAGTTTTCTCCCGCGGAATCATTATGTTAATTCTTCATCTTTGTTTTAAAACATAAATAATATTATGAAATCTAAACATAGCTGAAGATAAATAAAAATGTTATATCTGTATTTAACTTGCTTTGAAAAATGACAGTTAACTCTTCAATGTCACAGTTCAACCAATTGCAGGGCGTGCAATTTTAACCACATTTTATAGGGCTAACATGCTATTATACTAGAATAGGCTCTGTAGCGATTAAATGTTTGTTATAAAGTTATTTGTATATAATAATAATAATAATAATAATATCGTGATAATGGACCGGGCAAAGTCTCGGGTGTTATTAGTGGATATCACGACCCCATATCATGACAAGAATCTCGTGCGAGCTGAGACAGAGAACTGTGTAAGTGGGATCCACTGAAACCATCCCAATCGTAATATCTGCGTATGGTCTGATCCCAGTCAGTCTCGCTCACCATCTGAGACGACTGGGGTTCCGTGCAGTTCGCTTGCAGCAAATTTGCTGAAGGCGGTGTTGCTGGACTCGGCTAGGACAGTCCGGCGGTTTCTCAGCCTGTAGCCATGACCCCCAGCCGTTTGGTCTCCCTGCCGGGGTTTATCCTCCGCCCGTTATAATTATTTATGTAATTGTTTATGTATGTCCATGTTTGATATTTCTGTATTTAAGTAGTTATTATAAAATACCTTATATATAATATAAACATATATTTTTGCGTAAACGGGCGTGAGTGTAGAACTGGAACAATAATAATATTAATATAGCCTTTTATTCCATATGGTTTTACAGAATAATAAAATAAACATGCATAAACCTTATCCTAATTGCTAACATCTGTAAGTATTTGCAAGTGTGCATTGGTTGCGTGTATTAGCATGTCTTTTGTGTTAATGTATGCATACGTGAGAGTATTTTTGAAGTTAAACTTCTTTAGGTGCATGAAGGTAAAGCTTTTACGGATGTAACGTGTTATTAGCGTCACGAAAATGTGCAGCTTTTTTATGCTATTTCGTTTGAAGGTTAGGTAGTTTTAAAATATTAAAACTACCTAACCTTCAAACGAAATATGTGGTATTTTAATTTGCCACTCATCATTTCATAATTTAATATACTGTTTTTCATAAAATAAAAATATTTTGTCGTTTGTTACGGCAACGCCAGCCCTGCTCATCTTGCTACGCTTGCGTATCATATTACTTGGGAACGGACGTGAGACGTGACAATTAAACAAACAGATGATCTAGGACCACACATCGGCCTAGACTCGTAGTTATAAACTAGATTTAGTAATTATTACTTGTAATTAACTTGTAATAAATTTAGTATAAAGATTAATCCAGGATTTCATTTATATACTGTCTGTAGCCTCTCGTAATTCGTTTGAGATTTCAATAAATTATTTGTTTTCATTTTCGATACTTTTATTTATTTATTTAATGATGCACCAAAAAAGAAGTCACATTAATAAGAAATTAAAGTTAGTATACATAGGATAATATACTAATGACAATTAAATTCTTAACATATCTTCCTTTTCCATTATACTGTAAAAGCCAGTAGGGCTAACAGATAAATACACTCCGAACAAAAAAAAACTGTCTTTTCCCCTCCCTCTAAGTTTCGGAAATCTAAAGATTTGTATAAATATAAACAGACCTAAAAATTAGTTTGCCAGAGAAGTTTCACTACTGACATGTATACTTTGTACACATGCATTTTTATCTTGTTTTGTTTGTACCATAACTTAATGATTCTGGTTTTTGTTCCAGGTCGGTGGCGCACGAGCCCGATGAGCGCGTGCGCGGCGGCCGCCATGCGCGAAAAGCACGCGGCGCCGCGCCGCCTCGCCTCCCCGCCGTCCTCACCCCTCGAGAGACACCCCAGCCCCCTCGGCTCCCCACGTGCTGACGAACCTCTCGATTTAAGAGTCACGCATAAGCGTCCACCACGGTTAGAAGATGAAAATTGTAACCTTATCATTCCATCACCGCCGCCACACCCGACGCATCCGGCTCATCCCGCACATCCGGCCCTACTGCAGTTTTGTCGACGACTGCCACTCGCTTTACCCGCATCGTTTGGTCGTTACCCGTTCCTCCCAGCTGCGGCCGCCACTCTCCTCGCGCCCGGTGCTCCCAGAGCGCCCCCGGTTCCTCAAAACCCAGGAGTGAACAGAGCTCGTGATCGATATACATGCTCTTACTGTGGAAAAGCTTTCCCGCGTAGTGCAAACTTGACGAGACATTTACGGACACATACCGGTGAACAACCCTACCGCTGCAAATACTGTGAACGATCATTCTCGATATCATCTAACTTGCAAAGACACGTGAGGAATATTCATAACAAAGAAAGACCGTTTCGATGTCGTCATTGCGATCGTTGTTTCGGTCAGCAAACTAATTTGGATAGGCACCTGAAGAAACATGAGGCAGAGAATGGAGACGACAACCGTCGGAGGTCTCCAGAAGAGACCTATTTTGAAGAGATAAGGTCGTTTATGGGACGCGTTGCACCTGCACGCCGGGCAGCCACAGCCGCCAGTGTTGCGGACCACACCTGATAGTTAACTTTCAAATAAAGCCCCCCAAACAATAATCTGGTCGATACATCCAAATGAATATTGTGTATTAATACAACTGTACATCAATAATGTGAATTTACGTTTGACGGACAAGTCATAAAAATTTTTAGTGCTCAAAAACATTCCGTTCCAACTGTATAATAGTGAATATCCAACATTTCCTGTATATTATAATTGGCAAAATATTCGTAATTGTTACCGCTTTTATTTCCCAGTGTTAAAAAATGGCGCAGTTGAGTTAACATTGTGTCGGCTTTAAGGTTATAAAGAAGTGATATGTATACTTTATGTAAATATGAAGCTATTTGTTCAAAGTAGTTTAGTTAGAACGCGTACCGAATTTTTACTACCGATAAAGTTATACGAACTAGAATTTATTTTGTATTCTTTGTGCATAAAAGACGTAAATAGATATTTTATTAAGATAAGTGTTCAGAGAGTGTTCGCTATTTTAGAATTAGGTATAGAATAAAAATGTATGGATGTAAGTAGTTTTGTATAATTTTTTTTTGTAAATTTTGCTTCGTTTGATGTTATGTTAGTATTTTAGTCTGAGAGTAAACGCCGGTTACCAATAAAAATATAACTTGTTGCTTATTGATGATATGAATAATTTTATGAAATGTTAGAAAAGTTGTTTAAAATTGATCTGATCGATGAATATACTATGTGTTGCGTAAATTATTTACATTTAAGAACAAAATCTTTGTGTGACGAATAAAGAGAAAACTATAAGTTAAACAATTCTCTTATAAAACTGCTATCTTACTCTTGAAATCTATTGGTTTGACTTTTTGTACTCTTGAAAACAAAATCAGCGCCAAATGGTTTCAACATAACATGGCAAGGTTAATAATTTGATAGAAATTATTGTCAATAAAGACGAGCCTTATAATCAAGGATTTTTTTTAATCAGCAATCCGTTAATGTGTTTTCGGTCCCTTTCTATTTCGATGAAATTATTTTTGAGATTGTCGTTTTGTTGCGTGAATGAAATAAACTAATCAGATGGGATTTCAAGAGTAAGCCAGCTGGTTTAATTTCATATTTAAGGTATTTAAAGACCCGTTGCAAATGATATCTTTATTTAGTTTATATTTAACTTATAGTGTTCACTTAGATGGATGGATTTCTTAGATTTTAGGGTAAAACCACAGAGTAATTATTAATATTATTATTCCTGTGACGACGAAGCGTCGCCCTGTTTGTTATGTTTATAAATATTACGCAAATTAGAAGGTATTTTTTTATTATTCTGAGATTTTAAATAGGAAAATTTTATATAAAATAAACTATTGACAAACTGCCCGTTTGTATCTAAATCTTTTTACTAAATTAAGATAAAACAACTGTGATTTTATTTATTACTTGGCCACTATTGGATCCGTGTATATGAATTTTGTATCAATTTTATTGACGATGTCTCTCAAAGAACTAATGTAAACGTTCCTTTAAGTATAGATAGATCTCTATTATTGTTACGAGTATAGAGTATTATATAAATTTATCCTTATAGACAGATCCTGAAATAATATAATGTAAATCGCTATCCTAAAAGAACAAAGAGTACATCCGACAATTATAACATTTATTAACAACGTAAGCATTTTATATAATAATGTTAAGTTCTTAGAGAAATAATATGTTGTGAAAATTTCATAAAATTACACTTGAGTTTGTTGAAATTGTCATACTATGTAGATGTTACTTTCCTAATAACAGTTTTGACTCAATTTTTATTGTTGAACAATACAAATTTTTATATAATTCAATTGAGTTTTTAGTTCTCGTATAAGGGGAATCAATATTTAGATAGGATTGGGTATACAAAAAAAGCCTTCTATTGCGAAGTTTTTACTTGCCATTTCTTGCTTGCCAAATAAGAAAGATTTCTAATTTTCTCCTCTAATTTTTCCATTAAAAAAAAAAATGAGAGTTTGTAGTTTAACCTCAGTGGTCTCTACGAACAGATTTTATTAATAATAAAATCAATTTTTTTAAGGATCAGGGTATATATAAAAGAAAAAAAGCTTTTACTACGACGTTACACATAGACACTACAAATGTTAGTATTTCGCAAAGCGAACAAACTTTCGACGCTAATTTAGTTGGACTATGATATATTTTAACTTTTTCAAAATTAATAAGTCATTTTTATTGATATTCTATTAGAATTAAAAGTTATATAATACATTTCGTTGTTTTGGAATAATGGCACAAATCAATACAAATAATTTTACAAGAGAGTAAATACGTTATGTTTAAATCATCACATCACAACAATGACAACAACGTTTTTGCCGATTTGAATAAACCAGAAAACATTATAATTGCCTAAACGTAGCTTCAGTGATCCACGACATGTCTATAGAAAATGGGAATCACTTAAAAACAGATGAAATATATGCTTTAAACATAATGTATTAACAAATAAGCAAAGCAAATATTGTAACTGCGTAAATTTCAAATATAATTTGGCCACGATTTGTGTATTTTCTTTGTTATATGATACCTTTAAAGGAATCAGTTAACAATATGCACTAAAAATACATATTGATGGATGGAAGTACTATGTTTAGATCCAATTGCTCATCTTCTCTTTATAGTCTTAAAAAATATCACCTTTGAAAGCTTCTGATGAAATGTTATCAATTTGCACATTGAACCTTATAAACAAGACATCTTGAGATGTACATCAAAACTGTATCTACACCATTTATTTATATTCAATAAATTTCTATCTAAGAGTTACTGTAATGCAAATAACGATTGTTTTTGATAGTTCTTTATTTTTCTGTCTATATAACATTTGGGTTAATAATATGTCATATATTTCTTTCTAAGAATACTTAATTTTATTAATTGTTCTATATTTTTCTGTCTATGTATATGGCTAAATATAATATATTTGGGTTTACAATTCAGAGTCATTGTTACCTTTTAATATAAAACATTATGCCATGTCTTTACTGTTTAGTATACTCGTACCAAATCTATTAAACAAGTAAGAGATGCTATTTAACTTATCACTAGATTGTTTAAGATGTAGAGATTATTGCCTTTGTCGTTTTGTACTTTTGATACCTATTAGTCGTTTGAAGGTCACCGATTACCTTTTCAAAATGAAATAAATAACATTAAATCAAATATGTGTATTTTTGCTACCTTACACCCCAAAAATTATTATAGAAATATCATGAAAAAAAATTATACCATGTAATAGGTGTTTCTTATTGTCTTTACTGCGTCAGATTTTGATTGAACTGAACTTGCAGTCTAAAATGGTAACAATATGCAATTTTATAATATTGTCTTATTAAAATCAAAATCGGAGTACAAAGTGAGCGAAGCAAATATTAAATGTTTTGGCGTAAACTATACTTACTCAAAAAAGCAAGCTAAAGTGAACATCTAATACTTAAGAATCTGACTAAAACAAACACCCTGAAATTATTTCAATTTTACGAGCAGCGGACCAAAATTGTATTTTTACTTTTAATCAAATATCAACTCCTCGCAGAATCCGCTTTTTCTTGTTGAATGTGCCTTAAAAATACGTCAAATTCTATAAGATCGTCATTGAATCATTCATAAAGTATCTTATTAGTAGTTAAAAGAGACGGGTATACTACTATGGAATTGTCCTCCAAGATTCTATCCGCTTCTTTATCCCCTGCCTATTTGATTATACTTTAACCATACATTTAAGTAAGTAAGTAGCAGCCCATTAACGACGTCCCACTGCTGGACCCAGACCTCGTCACTCATACGAGAGAGGGTTTCTTGAGCATAGACCCACCACGCTGCTCCACTGCGGATTGGCAGGCACAGTACACAAGTGTACTCTCTATTCCTTCACTCTCATAGTCTGACGTGACGGCAATCCGACACGACTGGAGAGAGGGCACAGGACCGACGGCTTAACGTGCTCTCTGAGACGCTGGGGTGGATCACACCGCCAACTTTTTCCCAACTTCGGGCAAATATTGAGATAATATTAATCGAAAACTCAATATGGATTTCGAATTGGCCCGACCCGGGACTCGAACCCAGGACTTCACGTCTGTAGTCGAACATGTTAACCACTTGACCAATGAGGCAGTCACCACATTCATTCAGGCAGTCCACACATTTATTAAGATTAATTGTAGTTGCAGATAAGCTCTTATCACTTCCTATTGTTATTGAAAATTGAATTTGATGGAATTAACATTGCACTAAACATTGTAAAGTATGCCAGACTTTAATATAAAAATACTTAAATCAATTGCTACATTACGTACATCCACTACAAGTGTAAAGAAGTATATCTAAACTTAAGTGGATAAAGAAAGTATTCTCTTAAGAAATGTAATTATAAAGGGAGTTTAAACTAATAGAATTATTAAATATGTATTAAAAGAATAATTTTAAAATAGTTAGTTACATTGCAGATGCTGTAAGATATGCTGACGAAATCAAACTTTTTCTTACAGAAGTAGTTATCGAGTCAATTTTACGCCTGAAGGACGCCGGAGGCATTCTAGCGCGCCGCCTCACGACCGACATGGCGTTTACGATATGATTATACTTTATTACCATTAATTTGAGACAAACGAACCTCCCAGAACCGAGGCGGTTTCATAAACAAACTATTGAATTTATTGTGGTAATTAGAGAAACCTGAGCTTTAGATTTGTATATCTATTCAGTTTTATAACCTATCCTATATAATTCGCTTCCTTATTAAGTTGAAATAAATTTTACCGTATTTTTGTTATTATAATATTATATCTATGATAATATAAATATCTTTCAATCAATTTTAAGCTACAAATCTCCAAGAATATTAACGAAATGTAGAAGCTAGTACCCACTGCCTCATCGGTCTAGGGGTAAGCTTGTTCGATTGCAGATATGAGGTCATTTCTATTAAGATTTTCCCAATATTTGCTCGAAGTTGGGAAGTTGACAGCGTCCTCCACCTCCATGCCTCGGAGAGCAAGTTAAGCTAAGATCTCTCTCCGGTCGTGTCGGATTTCCGTCACATCAGACTATAAAGAAATAGAGAGTGCACTTGTGTACTATGCCTGCCAATCCGCATTTCAGAAACAAGGTGGGTCTATGCTCTAAAAACCTTCTCTCATCTGAGTGAGGAGCCCTGTTCCCAGCAGTTTTTTACAAGAGAGTTTTTTCAGACGCAAATCCATTTTATATTCCACTATTCCTGGGCCGGGACTGATTGAAGCAGCCATTGTCTCTCATTCTGCAACCCAACACTCCTATATTGAAATCAACTCCCTGCACCTATTGAACTTACTATTTTGGGAAATCCATTTACACGGCTCTGGACTTTGGAACTTGAGAGGTAAGAGCTCTGTAATGCCCACCTAATCGCAACAGTATCACTTTCATAAAAAAAGCACCGTGGTTTCCCCAACCATATCACCTTTTTTCCGCTGGTAATTGCTTTTACGCACGCCTACCACGAGGGCAGAGAGTGTGGGACTCGCTAGCTTAGCTAGAGTACCCACTATAACCCAGCGACACCCTCATCAACCTGAATTGGACGTGTCAGAGGCGAAGACCCATATCACCCTGGTCTATTGGATGGTCTAAGATTCTGGAAAAAAGAAAGCTCAGGTGTATTATACTGCAAAAAAAGCAATATGGAAATAATAATCTATATAATATACACATATATTGATCTGAGATAGACAATATATAGCAAAAAAAGTAATAATAATAATAGATGAGAGTGTGGTTTACCGGTTCAGTTAAAATGACATTAATAAATCCACAGGTAACAAAGGTATTATATTCTTTCTTTTATACCTAGAAATGTCTTGGAATAGACTAAGGATATAAGATAAGTTTATAATAATATTGCAGATTTTTTTTGCATTTATAATTCTAACAGATGTACTCGTATTAAGTGTAAATTAAATTATATCAATTTATTTTAAATATCTTAAACACATAACACGAAAACGTATAACAGCCTAAGTCTATAAAATCACGCGATAAAGTCACAATAATTTATAACTTTAGCTATTTTAACACCTATTGAAATGCGCAACTCAGTCGTACCATAATATATAAAATATCTAGGCTGTTAGAATATCTATTAGTTGATTATTAATTTATATGTAATTTAGATTTATAATTACTACAGAAGTTATAATATCGTCTAATTTATTCAGAGACATGTTCACCAGCCATTTTGTTCAAATTATTGCGTTAAAAAACAATTCTACTACTGGAAACAAACTTTCTCTTAGATATGAGAAGGATTAGATTTTATAATTTGAGATGCGATACATACCCCAGCTTTTCTTACAGGTTTTCTTTATTAGTTAATCATGGATCGATATTAATTGAGCTTGTTTACTATACCCGTAATGTTGTAACAACAACTAATATTATAATTATTCGAACTGTAAATGTAAATATAAGAGACAAGTTCCCTATTACTTTAAAAAATTAAACAATCTTTAAAAATCATTCTAAAAGTATTCAAACACTGAAAGTTGCACGTATTCCCGTTTAATATATCTAAAAACTATTTTTGAATATTTTTTATTCATCTCCGACGTAATAACCCATTAGGTTTTGTATAAATTTGAATGTTTAAACCTGATAAACATTAAATAAGTTTATAAAAACAAGAAGGAAATTATATATATTGAGAAGGTAAATATATATAATTGTCCATAGGCAAGTTGTAACAGGAAATGGAATATCGTAATTTAAATTGATAAGTTTGATAACAGAGCTTACGTATTTAAGAAAGATTACGTTTAATTACGTAATAAATTTTGTTAAGTAAGCACCGCCCTATCCTAGTCGATTCCTAGCAACAATGTACAGGTTTCTTTATGTATAGAACTTTAATGAAATCGTTTCTTAAATGCATGTCTCAAGTTACAAAAGCAATAATGTCCTTCACAATGTGTGTATATATATAATTTATTGAACAACAATAAAACGTTAACTGTGGATCGTAAGAAAGAACAGGTAAGGATATTATTCCTTGAAAATCATGCAAAGGATTTAGAAGCCGTCTCTTAACAGACAACCTTTGTTTATAAAAAAAAGCACTTATTTAATGTTTTATAATTAATATGGATAAAAAAACGAGTACATACTAAAAATTGCTGTACGTCCATAAAAATATTAACTCTTTTACGAAGAAAAGTGTAAACTCATTAAACTTTAGAAATTAATTTAAAATTGTTATAAATTCTAGTAAGCTGCACAAAATGAACAATTAAATCAAGGGCGGTTGTATACGTTTCTATAATAGCCTCCCGAAAGTAATTACACATTAAAGAAAAGCAAATTGAGAAATCGTCCTATAATTTGATGGACTTCGTAAAACTAAAGGATAAAAAGGTTGGAAGTGAATGAATTGCTCTAAACGAAATAAAATAAATTAAAAATAATTATATTGTGATGATGATGAAAAAAAAGAGTGACACCCGACTGAGCTTGATGTGGGCTCTTCTCAGAACAGATGCGAAGAAATCCTCGTGATTGTAGATTCTAAGTCGTTGTTTATTTCATCATCAGTCGTACATTGAAAATAATTATATGGAAAAAATTATATTTGACGATTCAAAAGTACTGTACTTACTTACTTGAATAAAGAATTTTTGAAATCGAATAATTTGAATCTATTATGCCTGTGGATAAAGATCATGGTAAAGAAATCAAATACGCATCACTTCAAAAATTCTGAAAATATTTTAAGTTATAAAAATATTTTATGACTGCCTCATTGGTCTAGTGGTTAGCATGTTCGACTACAGACATGAGGTCCTGGGTTCGAGTCCCGGGTCGGGCCAATTCAAAAATCAATATTGAGTTTTCTATTAAGATTTTCTCAATATTTGCCCGAAGTTGGGAAGTTGGCGGTGTGATTCACCCCCGTGCCTCGGAGAGCACGTTAAGCCGTCGGTCCTGCGCCCGATCTCTCTCCGGTCGTGTCGGATTCCCGTCACATCGGACTATGAGAGTGAAGGAATAGAGAGTGCACTTGTGTACTATGCCTGCCAATCCGCAGTGGAGGAGCGTGGTGGGTCTATGCTCTTAAAACCCTCGCTCCTCGGAGTGAGGAGGCCTGTGCCCAGCAGTGGGACGTTATTGGGCTGCTACTTACTTACTTTTTTATTTAAAGTTTTCAAATAGTGTCTAAACTTCCAAACTGGGTTATGTTTAACGCTAGCCTTCTCTATCACAAAGCAGAATTTGGACGAAAAAAAATTTGCCTAATTAAAATTATTAAAATTCTATATTTCTATTTCTGGGAAAGAATAATATAAATTAAAAATAGCCGATTAAATTTTTAATGTATGCATCAACTGTTGCTATATAAATCAATAAAGCTACGATTTAATTAGCACATGACCTCAATCCTACCCAGGGAATGACGTCGTTAAGTTGCTGTCATGCATATGATAAAAATATTGATTTTCAAGTAAATACATTTGGGCAAGTGTAAAACATAAATAGCAAAAATGCCAAACTACATTGACATTATTCTTGTTACGTTAATAAAATAACTATAACAAAGTATTGAAAACTCGAGTAGTTATTCTGTATTATTTAAACGAATGGGTAAATGATAATAATGAATGATGTGGAAAAGTGGAACGAGAAAATGGGAACCGGCGAGGGAGGAGTCCTACTGGATATAAAATGGAACCGTCCTAACAAATGCATGAGTGTAAAGCTAGGATTTCTCTCCTCTCTTTCTGTCATGATAATGGGCTCAACTAAGCGTTAACAAAAGGGGAAGGGGTGCAAAAATCTATGCCGCCCCCTCAACAACTGTCACGCCTGCAATTCAGTTATTACAGTTTAATTGTGTTGACTAATTTTATTCGATGTAAATCGTTACGGAAACAAATTTCACAAAGATTACAAATATAAATAATAAAAAGTACAAGATAAATAAAAAAATTTGAACGCGAATGTATTTGGTCAATGTTGGTTGTAATTAGACACACACATAGCATCACGCCTCATTTCAATAGGGGTAGGCAGAGACCTTTTCCTTCCACTTGCCACGACCCTTGCATATCTCTTTCGCTTCTTTCATTCTCATTAAACCTTTCATAAAAGATCGTCGGTTTAGAGTACTCTTGGCTTGTACTATTTAAAATGTCCTGGATTTGGTCCAGGAACGTTCAACAACCTTGCTCTTCCTCGTTCACTCTTGACACAAAAATCCATTGTCAGTCTCCTTTCATTCATTCTCTCTACGTGCCCAATCCATCTAACCATCTTTTTCGATTTTAGTCACTTCATCTTCTTTTATACCAGAACTTTCACTTATCACACTATTTCTTACTTTAACACTCAGTTTCAATCCAATCATACGTCTCAACGCTCTCATCTCTACCGCATTTTACTTTTATGCTTCTTCTGCCATACCCAACTTTACACAACCATACATAAATGTTGGCATCAACACTCCTCTATGCACAGCCGGTCTGGCCCATTAAGACACCCTCTGGCTATTTATAAAATTGTAATAAGATTGTGCATTTAAATTTCGCATTGAAGCACCAAATAGCAAGTAAATAGATCGTTGTGTGCGCCATAACTTCCCGTCTAGTGAAATCTAGTCAAGCATACCTGTTACCGATAAAAAAAAACATAGAAATTGAATTATGCAAAGTGTCAATCAAACATGAACTTTTATTAGTTAAGTAACTATTTATGCAATATAAAAATGGACATCACCTCAAGGTTTTAAATGAGTAGGAAACCTTAAGTGTGCAAAAAACGCAATACGCGTTCTTCTCTAGATTAGAGCCTACCTAGAAATGGTTTTGCTGGGTGGGGCAGATTGCACAACGATGACACGGCCGGGCGCTTGTTAGCGCGTGCGCGTGCCACCGTTGCGTTGCGATATTTACTGCGTATTGAAAAACTGCCGATCGCTTTCGCAGAATTATGACTTTTGCGGTAAATTCCTAAACTTTTTGTCTTCTAACACAAAATTGCGTCGGCGTGACGCAAATCGTCAATGCACCAATTATAAAAATGGTTATCGATTTTTAGAAATCAAAAGCAAAAAATACATGCAACAACTGTTACGTTTGCACTGTATTCCGTCTGAAAGCAATACACGGTGAAAGTGCTGTATAAAATATTGCAATCGCACTTATAATGAGCTTCTTATTAATTCAATAATGACATTTACCGAGCGAAATAATTATGAGTATAAAAAAATGTACAGATAATATGTATTTTGAAAGGTCGCTGCGAGGTATATACAGATAAGATGTAACCAGCAAAATCAACCAGTCTGTGGTCAGTTGCGTGATTTTGAGAGCATACTTGCGGTGACATGTTGCCACGGATATAAAATGTAATGCACAATTTATTTTTATTGCCACGGTTTTAACGGGATACAATTTATCATATGTTATTCTTATTTGATCTAAATAAAATAGCACTAGTAGAATAAAATTAATCATAAAAAATACAAACCTAATATTATTTTATTGGCAAATAAAAGTTAATGCTTATTTTATTTATGTATGACGGCTAACTGAGAGAATATAAAATATATATAATATACCAGATACCCGGAACGGAAACGTGGTCGCTGACTATGGGCCTCATTCGAAAGCTCAGAGTTACTCAGCGTGCGATGAAGAGGGCTATGCTCGGAGTTTCTCTACGCGATCAAATCAGAAATGAGGAGATCTATAGCAGAACGAAAGCCACCGATATAGCCCTACGAATCGCGAACCTGAAGTGGCTATGGGCGGGGCACTTAGTCCGACGGACTGATAGACATTGGGGCCCGAAGGTGCAGAAATGGCAACCCTGCCCCGGGCGGCACCGTGTAGGTTCGCCATCGGTAGCCGCTGGAGCCAGGCGGCCCAAGATCGGGTCTTATGAGCATCATTCCGTGAGACCTATGTCCATCAGTGGACGTCCATCGATTGAAGCGACGATAATTTACCTCGGGGAGTATGTTAAGACGTCGATCCTGCACCTGATCTCTCTCCGGTCATATCAGATTATGAGAGTGAAGGAGTAGAGAGTGCACTTGTGTACTATGCTTGCCAATCCGCAGTGGAGCATATGTATGCTATTATAACCCTCTCTATTATGAGTGAGAAGGCCTGTGCTGAGTAGTGGGACGTTAATGGGCTTCTATACATAAGAAATTTCGTACGTTGTGTTGTTGGAGGGTGGGAAATATCTTTACGCACCCCAGCTCAAGAGTGTGGAACTCCCTGATAAGTTAAAATGCAACTAAAATCCTCAAAATAATTAGGTGAAGAACCAGAGATTCCACTCATACCTAAGTGATATCGCGAAAACAAAAAGTAAGTTAAACATTTGCACTTTCATTAATAATATTAAAATTCATAAAGCCGTTTCCAGTGTTGTTTTTTATCAATGGCCCGAAACAGGTGACCGATCCATCAGCTGAGCTCAGCGACGTGGCTAATTAAAGGAAAGCAAGGTCACCTGATGAAACCAGACTAGCGCCCATTCTAGTTTACAAAAACAACGAGACTTACGCAACGCGTTTCTCCTGCAAGATCATTGTGGACATTGGACATTTATTAATATTATACATCAATATTATTAGCTAAATTGGAACACCGAGATAACTTGTTATCGTGAATATTTAATACATTTACCATAAGTGTTTAAATTATAATCAAAATACTTCTATTCATTTCAACTAAAAATAATGTATAATTAAGCAAGAATTGACTTAAAAAAAACGGCAATACGATAATTGAAATTCAACTTCAATATTCTTTATTAATCGTATATGATGATGATACTAAATGACGGTGTAAAATGCAAAGTGACGAGGACTCCTTCGGGTCCTGTCCTGAAAAGAACTCATACAAAACTCAACCGGTAGACCTTTTTGAAGTGAAACTTCTAGCTTCCAACTTAGCGTATGAGGGTAATACTTATGAAATGCGTGATTAGCGCCACGGAGATGTGCAGCGTTATGCTAATTCGTTTGAAGGTTAATTAGTTTCATTATTAACAAATACCATGTGGCATTTTAATTTTCCACTCAATTGGGATTTCATTAACATAATGACAGTTCACTGCGTATATATATTAGAAAACTTGTTGTATGTACATAAAAACATTGACTCTTTTAATAAAAAGAGTGAATGTACATCATATAACTTACGAAACCAAAACAAACTTGTTATAAATTCTAGTAGGCTGCATAAGATTAACAACTCATTTAAGGGTAACTGTATACGTTTCTATAATAAACTCCCACAAGACGTTCTAAAGATGTCAATTAATAAATTCAAAGTCTTTGTTAAAAGAAAGTTGATAGAAAAATCGTATTATAAGTTGCAAGATTACCTAGACGATAGAAACGCCTGGGAGTGAACGAATTGCTCTAATTTTAATTAAAATATAGTAAACTAATATGTTATTGTAATGAATATGGTAAAAAAAAAATACCCGACTGACTTTGTTGTGGGTTCTTCTCGGATCGGGGCGCGAAGGAACCCTGGTAACTTTAGATTTTAAGCCGATTTTGAGTACCATCATCAGACATATATTAGAATCAGAGTGTGGAAAAAAATATATATATAATTTGACGATTCAAAAGTGCTGTAATATGCCTACTTGAATAAAGATATTTTTGATTTTGATTTTGATTTTTGATTAAATTATTTGTATTAATATTCGACACTTTTAATATTGTAATGACAACTAAAATCTAAAGTTTCAGATTTGTATATATATATAAAAAAGACTTAAAAGTTACTTTACCAAAGCAAATTTATTTCTGACAAGTGTACTTTGTATGCTGCGTGCGTACTTTTAGCTTTTTTTATCATAATCATGACAATATAATTTGAATTTAATTTGTTTAGATCATCATGTAGTAATCCTTCAAACTGTAGTATGACTTCTCAATTAGATTTCTTTTATTAGATCTTTTTAGTGACAACTCTAGCACGTCTTCAATGAAAAACATAAATAAAAATTATGGTATTCAGAACTTAATTACGCATCTACATATAAAACACAAGAGTTGTTTCCACCTATGCCCACAATAGACTTTTAAAAACATACAATTGAAGTACCCCAAACCTGTATCATTAGGCAGTAATGCGAAAATAATTTTAGAGACCATCAAACTCTGAGTTAAAACTAAATCAGGATTTTTTTGATTAATCGCAATTGGCTTCAAATTTAGCAATCAGACTTCTTTCGCAATAATAATAATAATAATAATATACTCTTTATTGTACACCTTAAAAGAAACAGAGTTACATATTAAGATTAAAGTTTACACGAGCAAATGTACAAAAAGGCGGTCCTAACGCTCATCAGCGATTTCTTCCAGAAAAACCTTAAGGACAATGTACACGATGAAGTAAAATCATCTAATATCATTTTCCCACAGGATCGGGACTTTTGCGCCTAAAACTGCGGCAAACACCTAGTTATAATATACATGTAAATCTTGTATTCACTTTATAAGTAAATCCTGTTCCCAATCCAATGCTTTTAGACCCTTAGTGTCTGTCACATCTACCAGTACATTTTTAAGTAGATTACAAGTAGTGTTAGATAACAAATTTTAACACGATATCTCATTTTTCTTAAAAAACACGTTTACAGTTTCAATACATGTATAAAAGAATTGAAAAGAAATTAGTTTCTAGTTGACTATTTGTTTCCATTGAATTACTTGTGTACTTAATAAATACCTTATTTCCTTCAAAACTGAGGTAATTGAAGCTATTACAAATAACGCGTCAATGGTATAACGACACATTTATTTATACTTTATTAGTATTCAGTATCTATATTAAGTGTAATTGCTTAATTAACATTCAAATTAATTGATCTACATTGCGATTGACTATTTGATTAATTGGCGAAGATTTATATAAAGTTTGTCTTCTCTTAGCCTCTGGCTACACTTAGAAATACGATTGATCACTATATCTCACAATTTTTAAGCTACAGTCAATTTCTCTTTTATACGAGTAGTCCTAAACTTAATAGGCTTTATTTTCATGAGTAATTTTTGCTGTTGATTGCATTTGTACATAGAGCTGTGAAAACACAAATGAAATTAGATTTTGACCTGTTGCATGCTTATGGAACAAGTGGGTTATGGAACAGTTTACAGCGGCATCTATTAAAAGCTTATTGTAAAAATTTGATGGTTACTCTCTATGTATGAGTTTAAGTAGTTTGTACTAGATGGCGTAGGAACTTTTGACATTGTTCATAAGGCAAAGATTTGATTAAAGAAAGCCTGTTGAAATTATTACAATATGTTAATTAGCTTTTATTGAATAAATATGGGATACATTATTTTGTTCCTAGTTTCGTCGTATTATATTTGTTTAATTAAAACTAATAATAACTATTCATAATCAAGGACTTTCTATTTCCTTTCATTTCGTTATAAATTTTCGACCAGCATTACCAGCTTACTGTAAAACATTTTTGCAAATACACTGAATAATATTTAAATGGAGTTATTTAATACTAAATTATAATTACTACGTTTATAGTGTGAATTTTAAATATTCTCACAAAAATCATTTATGTAAGCATATATTTTAGGTAATCCTTAAGTATAAACTTAGTGAATAGGAAGTTATGATGAAATATTAATTACATCATCCTATCTAAAGACGAGGGCGAATAATTCAGCAATTTGCTACTGTTTAAGCCATGATGGCGTAGTGGTAAGTTGAGTAAATTTTTCGTCAGAGAATTCGCGGGTTCGAATACAGGGCAGCAATCGCAAATTTGTTTAAAATACACCATTATGCTTTTCGATGAAGTAAAAGCTCACAAATACACAATCCTGGGGTTTTCTCAACTGCGTGGAGTTAAGGCGTGCGGGCCTCGAGGCGATGCCTCCTTACCCGGGCATTTTCCTCAGGCATCAGATCGATGCCTGGTTATCTTTTTTGCCCGCAATTATCGGACTGGCTCCCGCTGGCTACACTAGCGTGTCCATCCAAGTCAATCCAGTGAGTTGCCAATCCGGGTACCGCCACTACCATTGCGTCCTCTTCACCATCATCATCGCCTACGTCAGGAGGCGGTGACAGCAGGAGCTCACGAGGCAGAGGACGCCCAGCGTTTGCTCTTGGGAGCTGGCTGGCAATGCCGTGGAGATGTGTGTGTGGGAAGTTATCCGCATGACGGAACATACTCCTAGTCAACTTCCGGACGAATTCCTCCACAGTGGGGGTCCTAGTGTCACGGTCGGTGACTTTATTTCTGACGTACCTCGAAGCTCCTAGTATTATACGTAAGCACTTACTCTTCAGGGTCGGCAACCTCCTCATCTGGTACTCTGTGCAGGAAGGAGCCGCGCAATATGGCTTATACTGGGAGACTTGTGCGGCCACATGGCCCTGCAGCATCCCAAGTAGCGTTCTGACGTCTGCCACTCCACGTCCTGCCTCCCGATGTTCAACTGGCGATGCCGGACATGACGGCCGAACATAATGGCCGACGTCTTGTCGATGTTTACAGACGTCTTCTATCTGTCCAGTCAGTCCAGCTGCAAGTCTAACAAACGTTGTAATTTAATAAAGGCATGATGTTTAGTGTGACACGACGCAATGTACTACTAGGCACTGTGAGCGACTACTGCACGTCCATTTCCCTCTCGCCTAAAAACTGATAAAGAAACCTGTCTATCCCGGGAGCAATTTCGGTGTAGCTGTAACCTGCTAACCCACAATGGGGCATCCAGATGGATCTTTATATAGTACTCTATAAGTATCTCTCTCTTAAGAGCGAGGAGAGCGACGTCTAGCAGCGGGACGATAATAGGCTACGGCTTACTTATACCTTATGCTATCACAGGATCTGTAAAACCGCGGGTAATGGGCTGTATAATAATAAACACACGTATATTCATATCATTGATACATACAAATGGAAGCTCAATGGCACCAACCCTGATAGTCACGTGGAGATATAATGATCTCTCGTTTAGGAAGAGTGCCTTTTATAGCCAGAATCACTTGCAGTACGCGCATTACGTATTATATTGTACCTGCCGTTTTACGCTTTAATAGCTTAATTAGGAATGAAATTAATCAAACGAGACTAATACTTATTTGCGAATATAATCTGCTTATGTAACAAGTGGAGCTGGTTTATTTTTTTTGTGATTTAATTTTAGTATTAGAGCGGTTACTTTTAATCGTTGTCTTATATAGATTATTTATGATGTTTTTAATTATTCCAATTAAACAATCAGCTGTTACCATATATGTCACTAAATCTTTTAATCAGTTAATTATTCACTAATATCTTATTAACTATAGTTAATTTTATTATTACACTTATTTCTTTGTCGAAAATAGTTGTATTGATGCCACTAATGTTTGTTAAATAACTATATTGTAATTTATTTTAAAATTTATTCAATTAATTTCAGAATGCTTAAGTTACATATATCTTATTTGTACATAAAAACATGTACAATCTAATGAAATTTTTCAAAATATTGTTAAATATTGTAAATAGATAAAAAATAAAATATATATACATAAAAAATTAAATTTATAATTTTTATTAATTTTCGACACTTAATATTTTAATGACACTTAAATTCATGAAATTGCTTACGTATCTTCCCTCTAAGTTTCGGAAATCTAAAGTTTTTAGATTTGTATAAATATAAACAAGACTTATAAATTAGTTTGCCAAAGAAGTTTCACTTCTGACATGTACTTTGTACGCATACATTTTGTTTTTTTTATATTTTAACATATAATAAGTTGTTCCTGGTGGAATCATCTTCGTAGTTCCCGAACCCTAGGAAATGTGGGAAAATCTGTTATTTATAGGAATGTATTGTCACTTTAGTGCACCTGAGTATACATACGTTTTCATCAAAACCGGTCAAGCCGTTTTAGAAAAGTTCAGTGACACACACGAATACATAGGTTACATATATATTATAAAGATATGAATATTTTTCTTGTAATTTTCCACCATAATCATTGAAATGACCTGGCGCTCATTCGATAAGTGCCTTACTTTAAAGTGATGGACCTCGTTACGTCTCATTTAAATGCAATTACGATCTGAGAAGTTCTCGATAACTGAATTAAGTGGAACAGTATATCGAATAAATGTGCCATACTTCGATAATTGTACGTCGACCGTAATGATAAGGTCCAACACTATTTTATATAATTCCCCACCGTATTACTAAATTATATAGTGCAGAAGTTGCACCTACAACTCTTAACTTAACCAGTTAAAAAATAAATCTCTCTTTATCAAATAACTTCAGAACTGTAACTGAAGAATATATATGGATAGATAGATACATTATTCTTTAATGTACACCACAAATATGAAACAAGTGGTACAAGTATAAACTTAAACGCACTGTACAAATAGGTAACCTCGTCACTTGTTAGTTACTTCTATTAGACAACGTTAAGGTTATGGAGATTATATGAAAAAGGGGGTACGTTTCCACTTAAACTTAAGTACTTTTCTTGTAAGTACGCAAGTCTCCATATTCCTCAGGTTCACTTATAATCCTCTATATTCCATACCTAAGCGAGTATCACCGCCAAACGATTACGAGTAATACATAATATTAAAAAATAATATATGATAATAATGGCTGAGATTGTAATAGCTTCTTCTCAAAACAGGACGCAATGGAATCCTTGTAACTTTAGATTCTACGTAGTCTTCTCATACCATCATCACTCGTGCATTAGAAATAATATGAAACCAATGTTTGACTATTGAAAAGTGCTCTAAAAGTCTAATTGAATAATGTATTTTTAAATTTGAAACATCTACGAATCTAAATGAGACAAAAATAACGGAAAAGTATTGATTAATAACGGTTTGGATTTATTTACCAACAGTAAATATATTATAGTTCCGATCGACTCGTAATTATATTACCTTACTTTATATTTATTTATATTAAGTATCCCATTAAATAATTCGTTACAAAGCTGTTGGATCATCAATAAATAAAGAAATAAATTGGGATTTATTATTTCATATAATATACGCTTTTATAGGTAGCAGTTTATTATAAAAAATAAAAGTTCGTGCATACAAAGTACATATGTCAGAAGTGAAACTTCTATGAGAAACTAATTTTTAAGTCTTGTTTATATTTATATAAATCTGAAACTTTAGATTTTCGAGACTTAGATGGAGAGAAAAAGGAAGATATTTAATTGTCATTAAAATATTTAAAAGTGTCAAACATTATTACAAATAACATATTGATATCTCAATTGATGAATTATGAATAAAAATGCCTCCTCTTTTTTGTCAATATTAGAATTTAATAATTCAATTTTATTTTTGAATTTTAAAATTAGAGAAAAGAAATTTTGAAATATTTTTTATTTTATGAAAAATAGTATATTAAATTAATTAAATGATGGGTGGAAAATTAACATACAATACAATAAATACAAAGAAATACAAAAAAATTATTTCTATAAACTTACTTGCTATACATTACATGTGGTTGAGACCCTCTTTTAAGTATAACAATACCTGTGTTAGAGGGACATAACAACATACCACAAAACATTGAAAATAACATGCCATATGTTATTTTGATAAATTAAAACTACCTAACCTTCAAAGGAATTAACAAAAATATTGTTGTTTGTAATGTTACACATTAAGTTTAAAACGATAAATCAATGAATTAGGTGTCGACAAAATTATAATAAACCCAAAATCTACAAGACTCTGCGCTTAATCTACATACACCGAAAGGTCGACTCGTCAGCCGTCATATTTTAATATATTCAACACAGGCGAAGCAAGTTTATTCTAATACGTCTTAATAGGTTTGTTAAAATAAATAATTATTATTTTTTACTTGTCTTACCATGCATACTCGTATACTGATAAACGAAATCTTAATGTCTACAACAAGTATGATTTAAAGAGTTTTATTATCATCATATTTTGAAAAAATAGCAAAATTCTGTTCGCTTTTGATGTAATGTAAAGAAAGACATTGAAATGGCATTTAATGCTTATTTAAGCCTCTGAAATCTAACGTCGATAAGCAAGACCTAGAGACCTAGTCTTTATATAAACGTTTATTGTTTTAAATGATCAGTATTATGATAAAAATGTTCATAATTATCACTAGCTCAAATTTTCTCTCATGCCGTCAACTTCCCTTTCACAACGCGAAGGCAGTCCCATTGTCTTTATACGCTGACCCTTTTTTACTTTATGGATTTTTATATTTTCTTTATACACTTGCGCGCCATTAAGCATAAATCCGGACGAATAATTTATATATAAATATTGTATACACAAATTTCAATTATTTTTATGTTTAAATTTACAATAAAAGCTATATCTAAATTCAACTACCTCAGTAAAGTCATGGTACGAGTTCTCACTTCGCTTGCAAAGATCTTAGACTTAATTCCGTCCCCGTTCTGGTACGATACTTTGTAGAAACAATAAAAAGCTGAGTTACCTTTTCCCGCATGAAAGCTGTACCATCTAAGTTTGTATCAGGTCTTGAGTTACTGTACTTGACTTATCAATTAAAATACAAAGGAGTTAAGGGAAATCTTTGGGCCAACGGAAATTACTAGTTTCAACTACTGTGATTATCTACGAAACAGAAATATGTATAACTATATAATACTAACCGGTGCTACATAACAAATATACAAATGACATTAATATAAAAATATATGTCAAACAAAGAGGATATACAAAAATGTATGTATCTATATTTTGTTAAATAATTAAGAAGTTGCACATGGAGCAAAGTGGAGCATGCTTGATGTAAATCAGCGGCTAATTCTGTTCAAGTTTTTCGCAATGAACTCGATCACACTCGATTTACTCGCATACTTTTGCCGCTTCAAATTAATTTGCACAGCCGTGATATGATTTAAGAAAGCGGTTACGAAACACGAATATATACTTGTAAATTGATCGTATTCGCCGACGAGTTTTATTTTACGTACATTGATGCATCAATAATTGATTTGAAAAGGAAACTTTGTTGGCTTTTTTAATTTGAACAGTTTTTGCTATGCGATAACCTTCAGTTTGTTTCGGTATGTCTTTTTTAAATTTTACTATTAGGATGCTCTCACTCACTTTCTTTCTCTAGCTAATTATTGTTAGTCTAATATATATGTCGGTGTGCAATAGTATGTGGAACGCTGGTGCATTTTGTCTATCGGCGTGTGGCAGAGTCAATAAGTAAAAATCCGGCGCACGTCTCTCCAGTTCTCGGATGACAGCCCGCCAGTGCGGTTGACTTTTGAAACTGTCGCATTCCTAGTTATTATTATTAATGAGTTTGTGTAAATTGATATCGTGCTTTTCTCCTCTCTTATTCTCCGACATATATATTACAAAAACATTTCAGAAAATATTATTTCAGTTGAATGCGATGTTATATAATTTCACAATATGAGCTAGAGCACCTGAAGAATAAAGGTACTTGTCTAGCAAAGCGACAATCAAGCGATCAACCACTTTAAATTAAGATTTAAACAAGTAATATATATAAAAGATAATCCTATGCCATTTAACATAAACTTTACTTAGAAATAAATATTCTAAATGGGCTTTCAATGTTATTTTAATGTAGCAATCTTATTAATTAAGTATATATATAATACTCGTGATGATGAAGAGTATTGTATATACTTGTATGAGTCATCCTCTCCTATGAGTGAGGAGGCGTATACCCAGCAGTGGGACAAGGGGCTGCTACTTACCTGAGCTTATAATACTCCAAAATAATAATGAGCTTCGAATAACGCGACGATCGCGTATCCTTTGCCATTTGATTAATTAAATAGACTTATGCGGCATATACAAAGTGTAGTGATCACCCACGCTCATTTCGATCAAAATTAAAGTAATTACACAATCTCTGTTATATAATAACAAAGTTTTTCTTAAATTAAATTTTATATTTTCAACAAATGGACATCAACTCCTAATTTAAATCATAGCCAATGACTTTCATAAGGCTCTACCTTGCATTTAGGTTTCCAACTCCAGGTCCAGTCTGCAGCATTTTCTACTGTGAAACCACCATTCTAGTAACGCTTTTGACAATTAATTCTCAAACGGTTTAACTATGTAGGTATTTACAGTTCTTTGTGATTTGATAAAGTAGAAATGTTCTTAATATTGACCTCCCTATAGTCACTCTCTGAGGGACACTGAACGTTCTTACAACGTATTACATAATACTGGCAACACGTACTGTTTGGAGACGTCGACTTTAGATACTTAGAATATTAATTGAAAAATTCTGACGAATGTTTCTATACAACGAATACACTCCAACATAATTAAGAAAATAAATAACACATGTAAGGGTTTTAAACGGAAAGATTTTTAATTAAAAGGAGAAAGCAGCCTATGAACCAGCAACTACTAGACTTTCCTGATCATAAGAGAGCACAGACTTTCCTGATCATAAGAGATGGTACAAACGAGGTGTGTTCAAAAAGTATCGCGAATTTTGAATTTTCGCGGGTTACGTATATTCGAATTTCGAATTTTTTGTGGCGTTATGTTTGTACTCATGTCTCTCACTTATGCCGACAAGCTCGGCCATTTTGAATGTTCATTTAATTGTTGACAGCTGCTTTGCTTGCACGTGTTTTGGATCGTCTTCGATTTTTACCTATTCAAAAAAATGGATCAAAGAACCTGTATCAAATTTTGTGTGAAAAACGAAATTAAGTGCGCGGATGCATTCCGAATGTTGACTGTGGCATACGGAGAAGCTACCTTGGACCGAAGCAACGTTTATCGGTGGTACAAAATGTTCTCAGAAGGCCGAGAAGATGTGAACGACGAAGAGCGTGCCGGACGCCCGAGCACTTCAACAACAGACGAAAAAATTAATGAAGTGGAGAAAATGGTATTGGCCAATCGTCGAATCACCGTTAGAGAAGTTGCTGAGGACCTAAACATATCGATTGGCTCGTGCCATTCGATTTTTATCAATGATTTGGGCATGAGACGGGTCGCCGCGAAATTCGTACCAAAATTGCTCAATTGTGACCAAAAACAGCATCGCATGAACATTGCTAATGAGATGTTAAACTCTGTCCGCGACGACCCAAATTTGCTCCAGAGGGTCATAACTGGTGACGAATCGTGGGTTTATGGTTATGACGTGGAAACCAAAGCTCAATCATCTCAATGGAAGCTGCCGCACGAACCAAGACCGAAAAAAGCGCGCCAAGTTCGATCGAATGTGAAAGTTTTGCTGACAGTTTTCTTTGATTGCAGGGGCGTGGTGCATCATGAGTTCTTGCCACAGGGAAGAACGGTCAATAAGGAATATTACCTGCAAGTTATGCGCAATTTGCGCGAAGCAATCCGCCAGAAACGCCCGGATTTGTGGAAGAACAAAAATTGGCTTTTGCACCACGATAACGCCCCTGCTCACACATCGTTGCTTGTGCGCGACTTTTTGGCCAAAAACAACACACTAATGATGCCGCAGCCACCGTATTCCCCAGATCTGGCCCCCTGTGACTTTTTCTTGTTCCCTAAACTGAAGAGGCCCATGAAAGGACGACGTTACTCTTCTCTTGACGAGATAAAGACGGCATCGAAGGAGGAGCTGAACAAGATAAAAAAAAATGATTTTTTGAAGTGCTTCGAAGATTGGAAAAACCGTTGGCACAAGTGTATAATATCTCATGGGGATTACTTTGAAGGGGACAAAATAGATATTCATGAATAAATAAATAATTTTTGAAAAAACACAAAATTCGCGATACTTTTTGAACACACCTCGTATTGCTGTAGCGTTACGTACTCTGCAGGTACGTAACGCTACAGCAATAGGTACGCTTTTTAACGGAAATAACCGTCGCGCTAAACTTTGAGATAGGAAAAAGTCCGTCTTGTATGTATAGGCTCATATCTTAAAAATTTATACTTACCTCAAGGGTTTTCATTATTATTCACATCCCTTATATAATGAAAAATAGAAATAATGACTTACAAACAAAAAACTTACGACCTTCGACGCGAGACACGCACCGTTAGTAACGATCGCTTACTGATTTATTTTTTGTTTTTCAACTGTCTGGTGTTATCTTTACGCATATTTTATTACGACATTTACCGTGAAACGAAATAGACAATACACATTATGACTTAAAAGAGGTGCTTATAGTTCTGATTGCCCGAATTGAGACAGACCTATCGCCATTATGTCAACTTTTCAAGAATGCCATGTCAACCAGTAGTTGTTACGGGCAATCTATGGGATAAGCAAAGGAATAAAAATTGGTGCACTTATTTTTTTGTGTTACAACATAAAGATCTGCCATGAAAATATTTACTATACGCCCTTAATATATTTATTTATTGTATTTATTTTTATTTATTAAGGCAGCCAAAACAGATCACAATATTTAATATTCTTAAGTAATAATATATAGACTTTATTGACCTATAAGGTCAAGTTATACCCCATATGGTCGCACAGCCTAACATTATTGTTTTTAATTTTTTTACTAAGCGATTATCAAATTTATAAGTTTAAGTATTAGTAAATAAGTGTTAGTTTATTAATTTTAGTTTCTAAGGATTATAAATATTAGTTAAGTTCTGTTAGTTTATTAGTAGGATTTTAATGATACATATCTTAATTATATTAATTTAATTACAAAGTTTAATAAGCTTATTATAGAAACCTGAGAATCTAGCGTTAAAAATGTCTATATCTAAATTAGCAAACTGGTTATATGACCGACACATCCTGACTAAAGGGTTGTAATATGCGGTGTTGTTTTTAAAGACGATATTGTTTGACCTACGACTTGAAATTCTTTAATTAATACTTATTTGGGAGAGTAAAGTGTAATGTTAGAAAGTCCAGTCTGTTACGGCGGATGTGAAGAGAACTCATATTCATTTTTTTGAGTCGAGCTGCGTAAGAAGGTATTTGTCTCGAAAGACCACTGCGCTAAGTATGTTTAGACACTTCTTATGTATGCCCTTGATAGTAATAAATTAATGATAATATATTTCAAATAAAATAATACTTTAAATAAAGGATACGGTTCGTCATTTGGCTAAATCGTATTCTTAGAAAGAATGACCTTCACAAAAAGAATGGCCTTCACAATATCGTTCCCATTGGTGAATTTGTAAACATTGTAAATGATGCCAATTTGGGATATTATTCTTGTAATGTTTCATAAACGATTATAATTACTTAAATGATATTAATTGTAACTATAAAACTAACAGGGAGTGGTAGTTTCTTTATAAATAAGATAATTAAGAAATGTATTTGGCGCCAAACACTCTCATTGGTGTTTGCCCGTAATAGCCTTATTAGCAAAAAATGTATAAAACATCGTAGAAGTTAGGCGAGTTCTCAGTTTTTTATCAACGTTTGCTGTTAGTTATTGTGGTTTAAGTTAGTCGTGTCAGTAAAAAGGGCTGTTCTGCGATACTAAGTAAAGTGTATTTCTTTAAATTAAAACTGATGTCTTTTTATTATGTCATAATGATAATTGTGCTATTTGTTTTAATATTTAATAATAATGGATGTAGTTGATGTGTTTTTTTTTGTAATTTATATTAAATATAACATAGATAAAAAACGATTAAAAGACTATAGAGTTTCTTGCCGGATTCTTCTCTGTAGTCAGTTAGGTTACGATCCGGTGGTAGAGCCTTTAGCAGATAGTTAAAGTTTACTGGAGTTAAAGAATATTTTAGTTTGGTTATTGGTTTTTATTATAAAATCCTATTTAATAATGAATAATATAACAAAAATATTAAAAGTATGAAGATATTACTAATTTATTTATTATTATTACTGATTATTATTCAATTATTGCTCTATTTCTGACACGCTCAATACTCTCTGAATGAACAGCGTAACTAGGTGACCATATCACGACACAGTATTCTAGCACGGTCCGTACTAAGGTATTATTCAGCAATATAAAGCTCTGCAGCAATATATTGTAAAAAAAAAACAGTGACTTTTTAAACATCAATTTTGTAAACACACAAATGAATCGCGGAACTTTTATCTCTGGGACGAATGTCAACACCGTTGCGTCACAAAGGGCCCAATATATATCTGATCATAAAATTAATCGTTTACCTTCAAAAGCAAAATGTAAGATAAACATGTGATACGCGAACGAATTCCGCAATAATGAGCCGCAGGAGATACGAGTGCCGCAAACCTTTCGCACGATGGTTAATTAAGTAGGTGTATGCGAGATATTCGCACCCGCACTTCTTTTTGCTTCAAATTTACTTTGTCTGAAATCTGAGGTACCGGTCGTTGTAGGAGATAGTTTGAATTGTCATGTTGAATAATACCTTGTAACCATATACAACATCAGTGAAAGTATCTTTAGCTTCCGACAATACCTTAAAAAAAAGCTAAAAGAGCGTGCTTACAAAGTACACATGTCAGATATGAAACTTCTTTGGCAAACTAATTTTTAAGTCTTGTTAATATACAAATCTAAAACTTTAGATTTCCAAAACATAAAGGGAACTATTAAAGAATTAAGGGTCAAATAATTTATGGAAATCTCAAATGACGAATTTCAAATAAAAATGTCACTTGTCAAAAGAAAATTTATGTAATATTTTTATTATAGTATATTAAATTATTATATGCCGAATGGCAAATTAATACGCCACATGTTATTTGTAAATATTAAAACTACCTAACCTTCAAACGAATAAGCATAAAAACGCTGCACATCTTCGCGACGCTAGTTACACGTTTCAACCGTACTACAATTCTCCCTCATGCATCCAAAGAAGTTACAGTTCAAAAATATTGACATCATTTTGTATTCACGTGATATAATGGAACTAAAACCTCTGCATGCACTCTGTCTTTATCCGAATAAAATCATTATTAGACTTTCTTTTGTTCAATTGTTCACGATATCTCTGAAACCATAAGGCGTAGAGACTAGAAATTTGGTAGGATTACATCATTTCCCGAGTAGAGGTCAGCTAAGAACGGACTTCTACGAAATTTCACCGGCAAGGGGGTTTTCGGGGGTGTTCATTTAAAAATTTTAAAATTTTCACATTTAAACAATTATTTGTAACAATTTGCCTAAATTAATGAAAATGCTCCCCAAAGCTAGTATAATATATAAGAGATATCCAGGTATCTATTGACTCATCACGATATCTCTGAAACCATAAGGCGTAGAGACTTCAAATTTGGTAGGAATAATCCTTTTGCCAAGTAGAGGTCAGTTAAGAACGGATTTTGCGAATTCCACCCGTAAGGGGGGTTGCGGGGGTGTTATACGTACGTTTCTTATTTGTAAATCAATTTGTCTAAATTAATGAAAATGCTACCTAATAAACAATCCACGCATACGAAGTCGCAGGTTCAGCTAGTTATATATATATCACCAAACTTTAGAGAAGAACCCTTTTACTTAAGAAGAAATCGCTACAAAGCTAATATAGCCGCCATATAGTACGGAACTTCATTTTTTAGCTGTTGTTAAAATCTAATGCTAACAACTAGACCAATCTAATGTGTTCTCCATAACTCTATATTGCCTTACTCTTACTCTTCTATATAATTATAATATTGTCAAAATATAGAATCTTCCCCTATTAGAGCACCTGGGATATTATGAATGATAGTCATTTAATTTTATCACATAATGTGGAAACTACTCAACCTTTGTAAATATACATTCAGATAAAGTTAAAGGTTTAACGTAAACACCAGTAATTGACAGTATGAACTGGTACTCTATATTTAATTTCTTAAAAAATATCTCTCTGCTCCAATTTCTCAACCTGTTTTTATGTCATAAATGCATGCAAGATTTTTAGTGGATTCATTTGCATAATTACATCGTAAGAAGTTTCTTGTGTACGAATAAATTACATATCGGAATAAAATAAACAGAAGCAGAATCGATTAAACATTAATTACTACCGTATTACATATTGTGGTAGGGTATAAAGAGATACAACTGTATTATACGGTTTACAGAGGATTGCTACAATCGTTGGTTATTGATATACAATATAACTGCTAGATTTGCGTTGCATTATGGTACGTGGATGTGAATAAAAACCACAATTATGTTGATTTTATTAAACAATTGCTGAAGTTAACCGCTAACAGCCAGCTAAATTTTTATATCTGGTTTCATTGTTAAATAGTTGTGTTCATGAGGTCCACGATTCATATAATTATGAGAATGTAATACTCAGTTTATCAGTTATTTTAGTTTTAAGATTGCTTAAAGGTCCAGGGTTCTTAGTTCGCGTTAATTAATGTGATGTCCCTGCGTATGATCGTTTAATAGGATTTCTGTCAGAATATTTCAATATTATAAATTTGCAGATCAGAAAATAATGAAAGCTATTTTGTCTGATTTTCTCCAGGAATTAATGGACTGGTGACATGCAAAGGTAACTTTCACTACTTTTTTGCTTTTAATTAAAAAGTTAAAACAGCAGTGAAAATAATACATCAATGGCCATTTGGTAGAAAATTAAAAATGCATTTTCAATTGTTAGTTCTTACTCTTTGTATCTCTACACTGATATGTAGAAATACTTATTATACAAGAGTTCTTTTTGAGACACAATACTCTTTCTGGAAGCTATATACCTAAAACTATTATATAAGACGATATATACGTAAATAAATTGAAAATGCTTCGCGCTGTTGTCTTCAAATATAAAACACACAACTCTTGCATATATTTAAAATATGTGAGCACTAAATTAGGCGATGAAACTTTACTACTTATTTAAAATAACCCAGTAAAAATCCTTAACGAGTTACTGCATACTATTTACTCCCAGTAATTTATTATCTGATGAAATACAAAACTGTTAATTACTCCGATGAGTATCGAACCTAGGAATTTTGCTAACCTAATAAAATATTAACAGTCGATACACCAGAATTTTCAAAACATTTGCAATAAAAAAAACGCTACACGACCAATAAATATTTCGTATTTGCACAAAAGCTCTAAATTTAAGCTCTTTCTTACTAATATTTGTTTGAGTAAATTGCTAATTCAAAGTCATAATGGATATAATCAATTAGATATTTCTAGACTTTAAGAGTTTACGTGATGACACGTCGCTGCTGATAAGGCTGCTGCTGTTGCTTTTTCCTGCTGGGAATCGAAGACGGGACCGCTGCTATCATAACCTCGCAGGCATTCAGGAGCAGTGCCATGATCATTGGCAATAAATGGGGAATATTTAGCTGAAGTTCATTACAATATCTAAAATAAATATTTTCAATTTTATGTATTGAATTCATACTATTATTAGCCTATACCTATTTATCTGGTTCAACTTACAGTCATAAAGAAAGTACTTTATTATTGTACGACTCTTGTTCAAATACGTTTTAAACTCGTTTTTCAAGTTAAATTGTACATTGCCATCTATTGAAACCACAAATATTTTTGAAGTGAACTTTTTCAGGCCACGAGGGTAAAATTTTTACGAATGAAACGCGTGATTAGATTTTGAAGGTTAGGTAGTATTAATATTTACAAATAATATGTTTCATTTTGATGTTGGTGGTCCTGGGTTCGAGTCCCGGGTCGGGCCAATTCAAAAAAATCAATAATGAGTTTTCTATTTTCTTTATCAATATTCTAATATAGATTTTCTCAATATTTTCTCGAAGTTGGGAAGTTGGCGGTGTGATGCCAACCCCGTGCCTCGGAGAGCACGTTAAGCCGTCGGTCCTGCGCCTGATCGGACTATGAGAGTGAAGGAATAGAGGCATTGGCAGGCATATTACACAAATGCACTTAATGTAATATGCCTTCCAATCCGCAGTAGAGCAGCGTGGTGAGTCTATGCTATAAAAACCCTCGCTTCTCGGAGTGAGGAGGCCTGTGGCATTTTACTTAGCCACTCGTCATTATAAAAATTCAATATACTATTTTTCATAAAATATAAAAAAATCATAATTTCTCTTTTATACATTTTAAACACTAAAACAAAATTTGAACGATAATTTCTAATATAGACAAAAAAGACGTGACATTTTTACAGTTCGTCATTTGAGATTTTCAATAAGTTATTTGTATTTTTTAATATTTTAACGACAATTAAATTCATTGAATTCCTAACATACCTTTCTTTTTCCTTCCCTCTAAGTGTCACTGCTGACATGTGTACTTTATACGCACGCACTTTTGACTTTTTTTGTTTATTTCAACATAATATGTTTAAAAGATTGTGTTACATGGCGTAGGAATTGATTTATTTATATAACTTTATATTTTATACACAAGTCCAACGTCTAGTTAAATCAGTGCAATAACGCCGGTTGTTTTCACTCTCGATAACATCCCGCTAGGCGATTTTCTACGATACAGTTTTTCGTTTGGTCGTCCACTACCACTTGCGAATGCAACTGGTTTCACTGATTGGCCATTGAGCTAGATTACGATCGGACAAGGCATCAAGACTATTAAATTATTCAGAGTTCTATAAAGCTCATGTAACGATTAATGTTTGATTCGTATTTCAAATTAAATTGCATAATGAATATATATCATTATAAAACTTGTTACGTCACGTAAACGTTTAAAAACTAACAGGCATAAATGGTATATGCATTTATAAAAAAGGGATGCCCAACTTAATTTATTTTGAGCTCTTCTCTTAATTGGTTCTTTTATATAAGAAAATGACTGTATTTGGGACTCAAAACTACATAGAATAAATTGATTATAATTTGTAAGGGAGCCTTCCGATTACATCTTGAAATACTTTTGAATGCTGTTCGCCAACAATACACAGGAAGAACCTTGTCCGTTCATTGGTCTTCTACGTGTAATGTTAACTTACCATCGTTCCACCCTCCTATCCGATAAAAACATAAAACTAAGACAAGCAGCAGCTTATTACATGTTGAAGAGGTCCAGAGAATCCGGACCCTATACGACAGGGCCCTGTTGAAAGATGGAATGAGAACCTTGGTGCAGGTGTGGCCACGGATGCGGCGGTGCCTCCATTCTTGGAAAATTGGCTTGCCAAGGACACGATTCCTTAACTTACAAGTTGGTGCGGGTGCTAACTGGACATGGTTGCTTCGGCATGGTCGTGCATGTGGATCGGCCATCGAAACGGCGCACCGCACAGTAGTAGATTGTCAGGCTTAGGCAGCCCCCAGCGTCACATCTCCACATCGCTGATTGGGAGTGACCTGTCACTCCCCAGCATTGTGGGCGCAATGATTGGCGAAGAGTCAGGTTGGAGAGCAGTGACCTCCGTCTGCGAGGCTGTCATCCTATAGAAAGAGGCACTAAATAGACAAAGGGGGCTTATGGCAGACGCTACTCCCTCGCGCCAGAGGAAAGGGTGCGTCAAGATTTATGTCAGATTCATCCGGGGCGCCAGAGCTAAATGCGTCAGCGGACATCTGGACCCCAACAACTGGATGAAGAGGGAGCCTCTGGGTTTTTGTGGCTATCCTGGTACGACCAGCGAGTCCCACACGCCTGGATGTAAGTTTCTACTTCATCGGGCGATCATAAAGGATTTTCCAGCGAAAAAAGTGTCCCACAGATGGACACAGGAATCTTCTGTCATAGGAAAATGAACTTCATAGATTGTCCTACTCCAGTAAGGATGGGCAAGCTGCACATTTCTACACTGCTCTAGGAATATGTAGGTTTCCTCGCGATGTTTTTCTTTCTCCAAAAGTACAATTATGAATTTGAAACAACAATTAGACATATTTTATTTACAAAGAGAATTTAATAGTAATTGACCAGAATTTTCACCAGTGACTCTTAATAAAAAACCACCTGTCTAACTACGGGGCCACATGGCTTCCATATATTCCATACATAACTTTAAAAAAAAATCTCTAAACACTAAAATGAAGTACACTTTTATAGCTATAAGTTTTTGGTTAACCATCCATACTTCGTACTAAGATAATTTCGTACCTTAATAGCAATCATGACACCTGTCGAAAAAGAAAACGCAAACATTTTTTTAATAGTTTATTTTTATAGTAATATCGTGACCGCATGCATCAAGGTTCTTACTTATGTGTCATTCATTAACTGAATTATCTTTATCACATACATCCAATAGTTTCACTTTCAATGCTATAATATAAATGTATTTCTTACATAATTAAAACAACCTTCTGTAGACAAATAAAGTATTCTTTTAATGTGTTTCTACATTCGTGTTGGCTCTCTCTCGCCGTATCATGGTAAATCTGGTCCTAAATACAAGTTTAACACTAAAATAACCACATGCATTATATAAAACGTGAAGAGACTAGATAAAACAATTATTTTTAATGTTATTTTCCATATATATGATGTAAGTAAATACCAGCCCATTAACGTTCCACTGCGGTTCACAGGCCTGCTCAATCATAGGGAGAGAGGATTTTTACAGCATAGACACACCACGCTGCTCCACTGCAGGTTGGCAGGCAAGTAAACTCTCTATTCCTTTATTCTCATAGTCCGATATGACGAGAGTTCGACTCGACCGGAGAGAGTTTAGGTGCAGGGCCGGCTTAACGTGCTCTCCAAGACGCGGAGGTGGAACACACCGCCAACTTCCTAACTTCGGGTATATATTGAGAAAATCTTAATAAAAAACTCAATATTAACTTTTGAATTGGTCCGATCCGAGTTTCGAACCCAGGTCCTCATGTCTGTAGTCAAATAAGCTAACCACTAGACCAATGATGCAGTAATATGTGATGGTAAGCGATGAAACAGTTGAAGATGGTAGTGTGCAAATTACTTTGTACCGAAATGCAATTTGCCCTGTCGAGAATAGAAGACGGGATTAGCAACTGCTAGCAAAGCGGTAACTGCGCAATGTATATGTGATTTATTGGACAGACAACACCTTAAGCCATTGCATATCATAGTTGCCTACACGTAATATAAAAAAGTAAATTCCTCACGCCATCTTTGATGAACTTCTTACACTCATTACATAGGAAAAATCCTGATGTAGACGATGATGACAGCGAAGACGACGCAATAGCAGTGGCAATACCCGGACTTGACTAGTTAATTAATTGACCTGGATGGACCCGCTAGCGTAGCCAGCCCGTATTGCGGGCAAAACAGAATACCAGGCATCAAATTGATGTCTGAGGAGGATGCCCGGGTAAGGAGGCACTGCCTCGAGGCCTACACCCTCAACTAAAGTTGAGAAGAACCCAGGAAGGAACATAGAAAAAAAGCTTTACAATTCCTCGCAAAAATTAATTAATATTTGAGGAAACCTTATCAACAACAAGTGTCTTCCGATAAGAGTTTAAAATATATATTGAAACTAGAAGATGAATAAAATAGAATTTATTTGAAACTGTAAATATGAACAAAATATAGAGTGTGAATTAATAGTAGGAATTGAAATAATTGCCCTGTGCAATATTATCACAGTTTTATAGTAGCTACTACCTTACAATCTAGTCCGGAGTAACAGTTTACAAACAAGGTGATAATATATCATATCTTTTATTCATTTAAAGACTGTATTTGATGTCGTAAAATCTACTGGATCCAGTTTTTGCTCACTCGACTCTCGATTATAGAAAATAAATTTATAATAAATGCAATTTGATACTATAACTAGAACGCGACAAGCAATAATAACTTTTTATAAAGCATACTGATACTTAGATATATCACTAGACTTTTATTACGGTAAAAAGTAAACTTAACTATACATTCTTTGTTTTATTTTTCATGACTATGACTGCCTCCTGAGTTTTTATTGTTTGTTTGGACTGGTGGAAGGCTTCGTCCATGGCTAGTTACCACCTTACCAGCAAAGGCAAGCTGCAGCCCGTAGAAATTCACTTATTTTTTTTATATACAATACAATACTCTCCATTATACGTAAAAAAAAGTATATCAAGACATAGACACACACATTATTGTTAGACTATAGATAGTTTGGTGACAACACTGATAGCTCTGATATCTTTGCAATAATACGCAATATTATTCAATACGTGATAATTTTAACGAACAGAACAATTGTGTGAACAGAATCTCTCGTGCTGCGTTACGGCGCTGTTGTTTTAGGAGAATTAGTGCTAATTTGTATAAATTCAAATAGTGACTTAATTATTAGCATAGTGCAAGTTGTGTATATTTAAATAGAGGAGAGAATAAGAGTTGTTAATTAATATTAGTTGGTGTTTTTATAATAAGTCAGAAGTGGGATTTTGCACTCATGTTTGTTGTCGAAGTGTTTTTAATATTTTTAAGTGTTGCCATTATATTACTCAATAAATGACAACATTGTAGTGCTATCAGTGTTGTCACCTAAGCAACATTAAGGAGCACAATTAGCGGTTTTTTCGCTGAAACAACGATCTCGTCCAGATTACCAAAACTACTTAAAGGGACACATAAAAAGCGAATCGGAGAGAGAAGTTAAGTACACCAATTTAAAACTATAACAAAATAGCACTTCATTAATTAGAAAAGGTATCAATCAATTTTATATAGTATCAGCGAATAGCACGAATTGTATAAAAAGACAACTAGTTTTAATAGTGCATTGTTATTTATGTTTATTGACGCATAAGAGCAAAAAACAAACATTTTTATTAAACCTAGATTCCGACAATTTTAATCTACATACGTAGTTGTAAATTAATCATTTATTCATAGTTTAATGGGAATACGTCAATTATAATGCAAATGTTCTGATTATTACATCTGTGGTCAACTCTATTCTATGAAAAATAATGTGATTTTCAATTACGTAACACACTAGCTGTTCCCCGTGGTGATACTCGCGAAAATCCCGATATCTTTTATTTCTAAAATAATAATAGCGTAAGTTATAACTTATAATATCAGCTATCTGGCAGAAACACACTACACAATCAATAATCGTTACTGAGGTTACTGATAGATATAAGTGTTGTATATACTTCAATATGTCTTTAGTCTTAAGCTGCTAATTTGAAATCACGTACGTTATTTGTATTATATATGTAGATATGTGATATTTATATATGTAGATTGTCTTAACAGAGTTATTATCGTCATTAGTCCGTCTTTGCTTCTTTACTGTCGTCATAAGTCATCCTTTTCACTTTCTCTTACTTTTACATAAGAATCATAATGGCTAAATATATATTTTGAATAACTGACTTGTGCAGTGTTATGACTTTGAAAAAGGATATAGTTAACCGTAAAAGAAAGGCAAGCTCTAGGGGCTTGTTTTTAGAAGAGCAATTCTATAACACTTAATTGTTACGTAACTTTAACTGTTTGCACAGCGCACGTAGGCTTTCAAAAGGAATAAATTTTCGCCGATTTTGGAACATTTTTCATTAATACTTCGCTCCTATATGTCACATACGTGGTGTTTTATAGCCTAAAGCTTTTCTCGATAAATGAGTTATACAAAACTAAAAGAATTTTTCGAGGTCTAAAGATTAACATGTTCAACCAAGTAAAGAAACTCTTAAACTTTATACAATATACAATAATTATATAAAAGTTGTCATAGTGTTATACCACGTTTTTGATATATTTCTTTTTCATTTTGCTGGATTTGTTCCGACTTAAGACATAGGACATCTTTCATTTGAATTTAATTCTGGTATCAACTAAGTTATATAGACATCAAATAAATGTACAAATTAGTCAGATTTAAATTTACGCAGACAAAGTAACGAGGTTCAGCTAGTGTTAGTGTAGAGTTGAAATAATTTTCTTTTTTTTTTCGAATTGAACAATTTTAAACATAACATATTTTAAAATATTAACGCTTTATTACACGTTACAAATCTTTTGTTCTAATTTTTAGCTCGCTTAATACAAGACAATGATTGATAATAAAATAGTAATATACCATCTGATACGAGAAACAACCTTATCATTTGATAAACATCTGAACCCATTACTGTGGATATTTGAAATTCTTAGTCTCTTAAAGCAAGAACCAATTCATTTTAGAGTAAATGCCACATTGGTATTTACTATGCGTGTTTTGCATTAGCCAGTAAAATTATAATACATAATCATTCCATTTAGATGTGATAGCTTATTGGTTAAGTCCTTCATTCCCCATTAAAGATGTTTTTATCTAATTTAATACTTATGTTTTAATTGATTGCTAATTTTTATTATGTCTTCAAATTAGCAATTCACTGATCTAACTTTAATAAATAAATAATATAAAAAGTGATTAAGAGTTTAGCTATTTTTCCATTACTTCCGACCAAAGCCTTCAACAAATATAATTAAAATATACAGTTTCCTTAATTGCTCGCCGAATCAAACCTAAAAGGGGCTTGTAAAATGAAGCCTTATATTTATTTATATTTCGTTATAGAAAAACTTGTAATCAAGGTCATAACAATCAAAATAATAATTTCTTTATTAATCAAGGTATAATATAAATTTAGTAATAAATTTATATAGATCAAGACAATTTAGATAATATAAAAAGATTGCCACTTATTCAACTGTAAAACTATAATGTTCGGTGAATGTGCATGACTAATAAATTATAGGTAAAATGAGAAGCCAACTGCAGTAAGGGAGGGAACGCTATGGAGGTCATAAGAAATGCATGTCTTAATTTAATTGTAATCAACCGCAGCGATCTGCGGTAATTGTTAACATAAATCTTGTGCGTGTTTTTTAAAAAATAATACGGTCTCGGAAAAAGTCTGCATTCATTGTACCTTATAAATTTCAGTTGCACAGTAGCATACTTGATAAAAAGATAACCTTACTTATATTTTTCTTAATTACGAGTTTTGGTATTGAAATCTAAGAACTGCAGAATAATCGCTGACTGTAACACTATTAAAATAAAAAAAAAATTATGTGCTGTTTGCACATTTAACGTTTTGGTATAACCAAATTATATAGGTAACAGTAAAGTAATATCTATTAAGTATTTATTTATACTTTATTGTACACCACACATACATTATGAAGGAGACTTAAACTATGTAAATTAGTGACGGGCAAAAGGTGGTCTTATCGCTTTAAAACGATTTCTTCCAGACAACCTTAAGGAAGGAGACTTAGTTAAGAGTTTAAAGGTAGGTGGTGAGAATAATAAATGCACTACAAACATTCATTCATAAATATGTCTGAAAATAGAATAGAAGTTTGAAAGTTGGCGGTGTTATCCACCCCCGTGCCTCGGAGAGCACGTTAAGCCGTCGGTACTGCGCCTGATCTCTCTTCGGTCGTGTCGGATTCCCGTCACACCGGACTATGAGAGTGAAGGAATAGAGAGTGCACTTGTGTACTATGCCTACCAATCTGCAGTGGAGCAGCGTGGTGGGCCTATGCTCTAAAAATCCTCTCTCATGCGAGTGAGGAGGTCTGTGCCCAACAGTGGGGCGTTAATGGGCTGCTACCTACCTTTATAAATGTAAACAGGACTTAAAAATTTTCTTGCCAAAGCAGTTCCACTTCTGACATGTGTACTTTGTATGCACTTTTAAGTTTTTTTAATATTTACCCTACAATGATATTTAATCTGTATTTTAAAAGTAACAGCGAACGAATGTCATTTCCAAGTTGACATTCGCTCACTAATCTCGGGCATTCTCGTTATCAGACATCGTAGTGGCAACTTTTATAAAAAAATATTATTGTATGCTGAAAATATTGCAGCTATTATACGGAATCTATTGAACAAAATTACACGGTACAGACGTACGAATATGTTAGATGTAACAGAGCTTATGCTAATTCCACACACGAGTGATCGTGACTGGCAATAGCACGGTCGGTAGACGCACGACGATAGCCGAGCAGCCGCATATTTATGCATTCCAATACAGCATCAATCATTCTAATGGTGGACGGTGTACAGCCGTGAGCTAGCCGTCATGTGCTATCCCCAGTGATGTCAAAACTGACCATGACATATCGATTAGCCTTAAACCTCTTTTTGAACTGAAACTTCTTTACACATGCTTTACTTAGGGAGTAAGTCGGTGAATATGTGACGAGAGCATTATGAAAAGTGTGAAGATGCGAACTGAAGTCCAGAGGGAGATATAAGTTAGTGAACATAGAAAAAGAGAGTAAATTTTCGTATACATTTATTTTTTATTGCTAACAGAGATCATTGGTAGGTGATGATACAATCCAAAATGGATGCACGATGATCTGGTACAAGTCCTAAGTCCTGGCTCCTATGTCTCTACAGTATCGTAATCAAAATACAGATGTTTACACTTGGAGGTACGTTTTTACCGAAGACTCCCACTAGTATCTCACTCCCACTTTGTAAACAACACAACCGAAGAGACGGCTTAACGGGCTTTCCGAGGCACGGGAGTGGAGCACACCATTCCACAAATTCCCAACTTTGGCCAAATATTATAAAAATCGTAATAGAAATATCAATATTGATTATTGAATATTCCCTATGCAAGACTCGAACCCAGAGCTCATGTATGTAGCCGAACATGCTAACACCTAAACCAATGATGCTGTCCCCCCCCCCC